>JAUPFR010000002.1:106161186-106493686 GCA_036925125.1 Oreortyx pictus | reverse complement strand
AACCAACCAGCCACTAAGTCCTACCAGCATCCAGCTACAACCAACCAGCCGCTAAGTCCTACCAGCATCCAGCTACAACCAATCAGCTGCTAAGTCCTACCAGCAACCAACCAGCCACTAAGTCCTACCAGCATCCAGCTACAACCAATCAGCTGCTAAGTCCTACCAGCAACCAACCAGCCGCTAAGACCTACCAGCAACCAACTAGGCGCTAAGCTAATTCCTGCTAGAGCCTTAATCTAACCCCACACTTACCTGTTGCACCTACCTTGGAATGGTGATGTGTCCCTGGTGCAGAAAATGTAACACAGCACTCAGTTCAGCGTGACAAATATTCCTTTATTCCTTCACAGCGCACACAGACATTGCTCATTGTATCACAGAGCAGTGCAAACAATACACATTTATAGACAGAGCATACACATGTTCAAAACAATACAAGGCACGGTTACAGGCACTGTATATACATAGTCTGCATCAGTGCAAGTTACAATCATAGCAAATACAGATACAGAGTGGGTTCTAGATATCATCGTTGTCATACAGAGACTCCAAGCAGGTCTGAGAAGTGGTTACAGCCACAGCATACACAGCATCAGAGCGGGTCCCATCACTGTACACAGCATCAGAGCGGGTCTGAGAAACAGTTACAGCCACAGCATGCACAGCATCATTGTACACAGCATCAGAGCGGGTCCCATCACTGTACACAGCATCAGAGCGGGTCTGAGAAACAGTTACAGCCACAGCATGCACAGCATCAGAGCGGGTCCCATCACTGTACACAGCATCAGAGCGGGTCTGAGAAACAGTTACAGCCACAGCGTACACAGCATCATTGTACACAGCATCAGAGCGGGTCCCACATCAAAACCAACATGGACCTCAGGCCGTCCTGCAGGGAACACGAGTCTCAGAGTGGCCGGGAAGGAGCAAAAGGCCTCCAACCAACGGCCATGCGTTGGTTACGGGGTTGGGTTAGCCTACTCTACAAGGGAAAACTGAGCAAGCTAACCCAACCCCGTAAGCAAGGCCTAACTAAACTCAATTTGGAAGAGGCAAAAGCCTCTGCTGCGCTGAAATCAGCGCCAGAATCCAATTGGTCACAAACCGGCACAAGTCTCAATCAAATCAGAAAGGAGTGCAAGAGGACTCTCTGTGAGATGAGGGTGTTGGTTATGAGGTTGGGTTAGCTTGCTCAACAAGAAAAATCATAGCAAAACTAACTCAACCCTGTAAGTGAGGCCTGAAGTCAATTTGGAAGAGGCAGAAATCACTGCTGGAGCAGAAATCAGCATCTATCTGTGGCCGCAAACCGGCACGAGTCTCAGAGTGGCCGCAAACCGGCACGAGTCTCAGAGTGGCCGGGAAGGAGCAAAAGGCCTCCAACCAACGGCCATGCGTTGGTTACGGGGTTGGGTTAGCCTACTCTACAAGGAAAAACTGAGCAAGCTAACCCAACCCCGTAAGCAAGGCCTAACTAAACTCAATTTGGAAGAGGCAAAAGCCTCTGCTGCGCTGAAATCAGCGCCGGTATCCAATTGGCCGCAAACCGGCACGAGTCTCAATCAAATCAGAAAGGAGTGATTCTGTGTGAGATGGGGGTGTTGGTTACGGGTTTTGGTTAGCCTGCTGGACAAACTCAGAGCAAAGCTAACCCAACCCCGTAAACAAGGCAAAGTACTGGACATAATGACCCACGGGATTCTCCAGGAGAAGAGTGCAGGCGGGCGGTGGGACAGGGACAATATTGGCTGGATACAGAACAAGTGCCATGGCCAGGCCCATAGGGTGGAGCTAAAACCAGTTACATGCAGCCGGTGGGTGCTCTGTCCCGAGTGGAAGTGGGGTCTGTCCCATATCTTTATTAGTGACCGCAGTGAGGGCACAGAGCGCACCTGCAGAAGTTGGGAGAGGACATCACAGCAGAAAGAAGCGTGGGTCAGTCCAGGAGGTGGAAGGCCCCGTGGAAGGACGTGGATGTGTTGGATCGCCAGGCTGAGGCCGATGGAAAGAAGTACAAGTGCGCTGAGCGCTGCATCCCAAACTATGCCTGTGATGACTGCAGAGGATACTATGGGATTGGGATGGTGCACTGCTGGAGAAACTTTCACCTGTAACAACAAGGGACACAGTTACCAAAGAAACACTGGTAATTCTACAAGTGCAGAGGGTTAGAGCTACATTGTGCATGAATACAATCATCCTTAGAGCTCCCGTTAAGCTTCAGAGTCAGGTGAAGATTAACATCAAAGCTGCCTCCCAACTGATCCCAGTGAACCAAAAGCAAAGCAAAATCCCAAGAAAAAACAAAGCTACGAAAGTGCGCAAGAAGGCCCAGGAGAACATGTATGGAGAACAGCACAGAAAAATCCACAGTAAAACTAAGGAAGAACACACGAAAAACACTGCAGAGAACACCAAGAGCAAACACAAGGAGAACACGGAAGTGAACACCGAGGTTGAGGAATGGGAACGGCACAAAGAATGCACCAAGGGCATCAAGAGGACGGTGCCAAGAGAAGAGCATGAGCTGGGCCAAGGATATGGCACAAAGAGATGAGTCTGAGTTGGGCCAAGAGAAGAACCCAACTTGTTACATGAGTACGACGCCAAAAGAAGAGCCGGAGGAGGCCCAAGAACATGGTGCCAAGGGATGAGCCCGAGCTGGGCCAAGAATACAGCTCCAAGAGATGAACCTAAGCTGGGCTATAAGTATGATGCCAAAAGAAGAGCCTGAGGTGGGCCAAGAGCATGGTGCCAAGGGATGAGCCTGAGCAGGGCTGTAAGTACAATGCCAAAATAAGAGCCCAAGTTGGGCTAAGAGTACGGCACCAAGAGATGAGTCCGAGCTGGGCCAAGAGAACAGCCCCATTGGGCCAGGAGTACAACGTCAAAAGAAAGCCCAACTAAAGAACACTGCAGGATAAGGGCAAAGGAGATAAAACAGGGAAAGCTGAGAGCAAGGAAGGGGAATGGAGCAGAGAAAGCCAAGGGGAAATGCAAAGCAAACACTGCAGAGAAAGGCCAGAAGCGAGGACAACACCCAGGAGGAAAAGGAAAAGCACAAGCAGCTTTTGGGAGACCTAAAGCTTTGTGAGAACTACATTGTGCACAATGGGCAAACACCGGTGAGTGCGCGCTGTCCTTACCTGTTTGGGGGACCAGTTACCTGACAGCACAGTCTGGTTCTGAGCTATTCCAGGAGATGCAGCTTCCCATTCCTCACCGCTTTCGTGGAGCACCCCACGTTCCTCAGTGCAGCTGTTATATCCCCAGGAGTGCTGCAGTTCTCCACGGCCACCTGTTGGACACAGAACAGCAATGAAGGCACTGCCCCACACTTGTAGGGCAGCAGCTCTTACGCAAACGTGCTCCTCTGAGAAAGGAGCGCTCGTAACCCCCATTTCATCTCTCACCACGGCCGGCAGAAAACCTGCCTGCATACAAGCGATGCGCAAACGAGGGGCTCGTGATGCTCCATTTCCTGCTCTGCAGATCCCACAATACTTACACCATCAATCAGAGGAGTCCCAGCAAGCCTTATGCACCGCTGAGCTGTATAAAGAGATCAGAACAAAGAAACACAGAACATAATTCATTATGTGATAACGAGTCACAAAAATGCCTTCAAACAATACTCCACCTGAGCTGATGTAGAGCACCGTTTACCAAAGCTGTGAAACAGGCTGGGATGGTGCAGGAGCAGACAAAATTCAGGACCCAAGGGTGGAAACAATGGGGTAAAAACTGTGGAAAAAGAAACAAAGGCTGAACCAGGAAAAAAAAAAAAAACAAATAGGAAAAAGACAAATAGCATTAGGTTTGTGGTTACACTGCACATGAATACAATTACCTTCAGAGCTCCCATTAAGATTACGGTTCAGGTGATGATTAAAATCAAAGCTGCCTCCAACCCATCACAGAGAGGCAAAGGCAAGTGGAACACCCAGGCAAGGCAAAGCCAAAGTGAAATCCCAGGGAAAGACAAATCAAAGGAAAGGCGAGGAGAACTGTGCAGAAAAGGCAAGGGGAAGGACAAAGGAGAACAGCACAGGCAATGCCCTGGGGATGGAAGGGAACGGCGCAAGGAGTGCACTACGGGGCCAAGAGAACGGCGCAAAGAGATGGCCCAGAGCTGGGCAAAGGTGAAAGGGAAGGAGAAGAACCAGGGAAATCAAAAGCAAAGATGAGGGCAAGGAGAATGGCACAAGGAATGCACTAAAGCCCAGGGCATGGAAGGGGAACAGTGCAGGGAATGCACTAAGGAACGAGAGGACGACGCCAAAAGGATCGGAGCTGGGACAAGAGAACGGTGCTAAAATGCCCAGGGAAAGGGCAAAGGACAAAGAGGAGAAACAGGGAAAGCGCAGGGAATGCGCTATGGGGCAAAGAGAGCGGCGCCAAAAGCATCAGAGCTGGAACAAGAGAATGGTGCTAAAATGCCCAGGGAAAGAGCAAAGCACAAAGAGGAGAAACACGGGAAGCCTGGGGCACGGGAGGGGAACAGTGCAAGGAATGCACTACAGGATCAACAGAGTGACGCCAAAAAACCCAGAGCTGGGATAAGAGAACGGCGCTAAAATGCCCAGGGAAAGGGCAAAGGACGAGGAGGAGAAACAGGGAAAGCCCAGGGCAGGGAAGGGGAACGGCGCAAGGAATGCACTAAGGGGCCAAGAGAACGATGCCAGGAGAAAGCCCAGGCAAAAGTAAGGAAACGGCACAAAGTGAAGGAGAATAAGGCAAGGAAAGACCAGGGGAAGGGCAAGGACAACACCCAGGTGAGAAATGAAAAGGACAGACAGCTTTTGGGTGCCCTAAAGCACAAGAAAAAGCTCTGGGAGAACTACATTGTGCCACGCTAGGTGATAGAAAAACAGCAGTGAGTGCGTGCCGTCCTTACCTGTTTGGGGGACCAGTTACCTGACAGCACAGTCTGGTTCTGAGCTATTCCAGGAGATGCAGCTTCCCATTCCTCACCGCTTTCGTGGAGCACCCCACGTTCCTCAGTGCAGCTGTTATATCCCCAGGAGTGCTGCAGTTCTCCACGGCCACCTGTTGGACACAGAACAGCAATGAAGGCACTGCCCCACACTTGTAGGGCAGCAGCTCTTATGCAAACGTGCTCCTCTGAGAAAGGAGCGCTCGTAACCCCCATTTCATCTCTCACCACGGCCGGCAGAAAACCTGCCTGCATACAAGCGATGCGCAAACGAGGGGCTCGTGATGCTCCATTTCCTGCTCTGCAGATCCCACAATACTTACACCATCAATCAGAGGAGTCCCAGCAAGCCTTATGCACCGCTGAGCTGTATAAAGAGATCAGAACAAAGAAACACAGAACATAATTCATTATGTGATAACGAGTCACAAAAATGCCTTCAAACAATACTCCACCTGAGCTGATGTAGAGCACCGTTTACCAAAGCTGTGAAACAGGCTGGGATGGTGCAGGAGCAGACAAAGTTCAGGACCCAAGGGTGGAAACAATGGGGTAAAAACTGTGGAAAAAGAAACAAAGGCTGAACCAGGAAAAAAAAGAAAAAGTTTAAAGAGGAAGCACAAACAAGATTGTGAGAACACTGAACCCCTTTACAAAAAAGTGCAAATGCTCCAGGCATTCCCAGAGCTGCAGTGCTCCATCAGCTGAGCAGCATTACCCTGGGACTGATTGAAGCATTCCAGAAATGAGACAGTACTGAAAGAATGGAATAAACAGCAGCTCCTCCATCACCAGCTCAGAGAAAAAGAAACAACCCCACCATCTCCCTTACAGAAAAAGTGAAGAGCATAGAGAGAATACACATCTCAGATAAAGCAACAGTAAACCAGAATAAGAACCCCAAAAGACAAAGAGCATAACCCAGAGAAGAGAGAGAACACACAGAGCAAATGCAACACCAATAAACCAGAATCAGAGCCCCAAAAGACAAAAATCATAACTCAGAGCATAGAGAGAACACACAGAGCAGATACAGCACCAATAAACCAGAATCAGAGCCCCAAAAGACAAAGAGCATAACCCCGAAGCAAAAAAAGAACTCACTGACCTCATACCAAGCTGCAGAGCTTACCTCCCTCTCTCTATAGGAAGCAGCTCCAGGCTGAGATGCTGCCCCTGCAGCTGCCGGCCCTTAAATGAGGGCGGGGGGGGGGTGGAGCCAGGAATCCCATCCTATCCCCTCTCACGGCTCAACGGCTCCCACCTGTGCTCCCAGGGCTGGCCACGCCCCCTCACCAGGTGCGCCATCACAGCTCAGGCTGTGACCAACAGTTCACATACAGGTGCAAATTAATTAAATAATGAACAAGGTCTGCCTGTCCAGCAAGCGGGGATAATTAGTATACGAGCTACCTCATTGCTGTCCCCATGTCCCCACGTCCCCCAGTGCTTCACGATGTCCCCCCAATGTCCCACATCCCCCTGGAACCCCGCAATGTCCCTCTCCATCTTCCCCTTGCCCCAGTGTCACCACACCACCAACTTACCCACTATGTCCCCTCAATATCTCCCCACTGTCCTCAATGTCCGGATGTCCCCAGGGTCACCACCGGTGTCCTCGCATCCCCCCCAGGGACACATCCCCAGCGCCCATCAACTGTGGGGAGGTGGCAGTGACGGTGGTGGTGACAGTGCTGTTGACAGCAGGGACGGAGGTGGGGACACTGCTGTGCCACGTGGGTCACCCCATGCTGTGTGCCAACGCCACGGTGAGGTCATGGTGGGCGACGGGGGGGATACAGCAGGGGATGGGGGCTGGGGAGGATGGAGGGACAGTGTGGGAATGGGGGACGGTGTGGGTGACAGCAGCAGTGATGTGCAGTGATGCTAGGGTGTGACACCAGGGAGTGACTGGGGGTGAATTTGGGGTGACAACGGGAAGTGATGCTGAGATGACGTTTGGGTGATATTGAGGAGTGATTTTGGGGTGACACTGTAGTGGTAATGTTGGGGTGACGCTGTTGGTGTGATGCTAGGCAGTGTATTGGAAATACTGAGTAAGGACTTGGAGCAGTGATGGAGCACCTGGTGGGGGGCAGGGCCAAGCCAGGGGAGCTCAGGTGTGTGCAATTCTGCTGATTGCAGGAAGGGGAGGAGCCAGGACCACCCCTCTCCAGTACTCATTTAAGGGCTGGCAGTGGAGCTGAAGGGTTCTAGCTGGAGCTCTGCCTGTCTGAGATCTTTTAAGGTAAGGCTGATTTATTTCTTTGCTATTTTTGTTCACGTTTGCTTTCTTTGGGCATGTTCTCACCTGATGAGAGTTGGTTGTTATGTTGTTATGCTGTGCTTTTACACTGTTGTGGGGGGACGCTGGGCTGCTGCTGAAGAACTGACGCTAGGAAAGGATGTGGGGGGAGGATGCTGAGGGCTGGGAGTGTTAGGGTCCTGCAGAACAGCGATGATTTGGGCTCTCTGCTTTCAGCAATTTGCTGCCTCCTGGGATCGCAAAGTAATGGTGCACTTACACTGTAGGGACTATTATGGGTCACACTGAGGAGAGATGCTGGGGGAGATGTGGGGTGACGCTGGGGTGATGTAAAGCAGTGACACAGGGGGTTATGTTGAGGAATCAGTGGGGGCTGAAGTCAAGGAGTGACACTTGGTGATGCTGGGGGACAGGTGTTGTTGGGGGGACATTGGTATTACTGGGGTGATGTTGAGGTATCACTGGGGGATGATATCAGGGAGTCATACTGAGAGAAAACATTGACATGGGGGTGATGGAGGTGGGAGACCAAGGGGGTGGGGGGGAGATGCCGGTGCTGTTGTGCCTGGTCGGGAATGCTGAAGAAGAGAGAGATAGAAATAAAGAAGTAAATAAAGAAAAAGAGAAGGGGGAGAGATGAAGAGAGAGAGAAATAAATAAATACATAAGACAGAGAATCGGGGAGAGATGAAGAGAGAGACACAAAAATAAATAAATGGGAGAAGGGGGACAGATGAAGAGAAAGAGATAAATAAATAAAAACATAAATAATAGGGAGAAGAGTGGAAAGAAGAAGAGAAATAAATAAAAAATATAAGTGGGAGAATGTGGGAGTGATGGAGAGAGAGACAGAAATAAATAAAGAATATGGAGAAGGGGGGAGAGACGATGAGGGACAGAGAAATAAGTAAATGGGAGATTGGGGCAGAGATGGAGAGAGAGAAAAAAATAAATGTATAAATAAGAGGGTGCCGGGGGTGAGATCAAGAGACACAGAGAATAGTAAATAAAGAAGAGGGAGAATGTGGGAGAGATAAGAGAAAGAAATAAATAAAGAACGAGGAGAAGGGGGAGAGATGGAGAGAGAGAGAAATAAATAAATATATATGAGGGAGAAGGGGAGAGAGATGAAGAGAGAGGAAGAGAAATATAAAAACATAAGAAGGAGAAGGTGGGAGAGATGAAGAGAGACAGAATAATAAAAAATAAAAAAAAAATAAATGGGAGATTGGGGTAGAGATAGAGAGAGAAAAATAAATACATATATAGGAGGGTGCCGGGGGAGAGATAAGAGACACAGAATGATAAATAAATAAAGAATATATAAATAAGTGGGAGAATGTAGGAGTGATGGAGTGAGAGACAGAAATAAATAATGAAAGAAAACAGAGAAGGGGGAGAATTGACGAGGGAGAGAGAAAGAAATAAAAAAATGGGAGATTGGGGGAGAGATGGGGAGAGATAGAATAAATTAATACATAAATAATAGGGTGCAGGGTGGAGAGATGAACAGAGAAATAAATAAATAAGAGGTAGAAGGGGGAGAGATGAAGAAAGAGTGAAAAACAAATACATAAATAAAAGGGAGCGGGGGAGAGTTGAAGAGAGATAGAGAGAAATAAAGAAAGAACAAGGAGAAGGGGGAGAGATGAAGAGAGTAGGAGAGAAAGAAATAGATAAATGGGAGAAGGGGGACAGATGGAGAGAGAAATAAATATGTAAATAAGTGGGAGAATGTGGGAGTGATGGAAAAAGAGAAATAAATAAATAAAGAATACGGAGAAGGGGGAGAGTTGATGAGGGAGAGAGAGAAATAATAATTAAAGAAGAGGGATATGGTGGGAAAGAGTAAGAGAGAGATTGAAATAATAAATAAAGAACGAAAGAACAGGGAGAAAGGAGGAGAGATGGAGAGAGAGAAAAATAAAGAAATAACTAAATAAGGACAAGAAGGGAGAGGTGAAGAGAGAGTAGGACAGAAATAAAAATTTAAAGTGGGAGAATGTGGGAGAGATGAAGACAGAGAGAAGTAAATAGATACATAAATAAGAGTGAGAAGGATGGAGAGATGGAGTGAGAGACAGAAATAAATAAATGGGACAAGGGGGACAGATGAAGAGAGAAACAAATAACTATATAAATAAATAATAGGGAGAAGAGGGGAGAGATGAAGAGAGAGTAGGAGAGAAATAAATAAGTAAATAAGTGAGAGAATGTGGGAGAGATGAAGACAGATAGAAGTAAATAGATACATATATAAAGAAGAGGGAGAAGGAGGGAGAGATGGAGAGAGAGAGAGAGAAATAAGTAAATAAAGAAAGCAAGAAGGAGGAGTATGGGGAGAGACGGAGAGAGAGAGGGAGGGAGAAATAAATTAATACATAAAGAAGAGGGAGAAGAGGGAAGAGATGAAGAAAGTGAGAAAGAGAAATAAATAAATACATAAATAGGAGGTAGAAGGGGGAGAGGAGATGAGGGAGAGAAATAAGAAAATGGGAGATAGGGGCAGAGATGGAGAGAGAGAGAAATACATAAATAATCGGGTGCTGGGGGAGAGATCAAGCGAGACAGGATAATAAATAAAAAAGAGGGAGAAGGAGGAGAGATGAAGAGAGAGAGAAATAAATACATAAATAAGAAGTAGAAGGGGGAGAGATGGAGAGAGAGAGAGAAAGAACGAGGAGAATGGGGGAGTTGAAGAAGAGAAATAAATAAATATATAAATAAATAAGTGGGAGAATGTGGGAATGATGGAGAGAGAGACGGAGAGAGAAAAAAAGAGTACAGACAAGGGGGAGAGAAGATGAGGGAGAGAGAGAGAGAAATAAAGAAGAGGGATATGGTGGGAGAGAATAAGTGAGAGATCGAAATAAAAAAAGAAAGAACAGGGAGAAAGGCGGAGAGATGGAGAGAGAGAGAAATAAATAAAGAAATAACTAAATAAGAGGGAGAAGAAGGGAGAACAGATAAATGAGAAATAGAAAGAAGTAAAAACATACTCGGAGAAATATAAAGAAGAAAGAAAATATAAATGGAGAAATATTAGAGAGAACAGATAAACGGAGATACAGAAAGAAGAGAGAATAGTTAAATGGAGAAATAAAAAGAAGATAGAAGCGTTAAACGGAGAAATAGAAAGAAGAAAGAGCACATAATTAGAGAAAAAGAAAGAAGAGAGAAAAGATAACTGGAGAAATTGAAAGAAGAGAGAAAAGTAAAATGGAGAAATAGAAAGAAGAGCGAACGGATAAACGGAGAAATAGAAAGAGGAGAGATGGGATAAACAGAAAAAAATGAGGGAACAGATAAAACGAGAAGAAGAAAGATGAACACATAAACAAGAAATAGAAACAAGAAAGTACAGATAAACCAAGTAACAGAAAGAGGAGACAACAGATAAACGGAGAAATAGAAAGCAGAAAGAAAATATATACGGCGAAAGAGAAAGTAAAGAGAAGAGATAAACGAAGAAATATTATCATGGGTACTGATATATAGAGAAATAGATAGAGAACAGATAAATGGAGAAATAGAAAGAAGAGAGTACAGATACATGGAGAAACTGGAAGAAGACAGAAAAGATAAAGGGAGAAGCAGAAAGAAGAGAAAAGGGTTAAATGGAGAAACAGAAAGAAGAAAGAACAGATAAACAGAGATATAGAAACAAGAAAGTACAGATAAACAAAGTAATAGAAAGAGGACAAACAGAAAAAGAGAAGTAGAAAGCAGAGAGAACAGAAACAGAAAGAGAAAGAAGAGAGAACAGATAAAAGGCGTAATAGAAAGGAGAAGGGATAAACGGAGAAACAGAAAGAAGAGAAAAAATATAAACGGTGAAATAGTAAGAAAAGAAAACAGAAATACAGACAAATAGAATTGAGGGAACAGATAAACAGTAAATAAAAAGAAAGGAGAACAGATACATGGAGAAATAGAAAGAAGAAAGTTTAGATAAACTAAGAAATAGAAAGAAAATAGAAGAACAAATAAACAATGAAATAGAAAGAAGAAAGAAAAGATAAACAGAAATAGAAAATAGAGGGAACAGATAAACAGAAATACAATTGAGGGAACAGATAAATGGAGAAATGGAACGAAGAGAGAACAGATACAAGGAAAAATAGAACCGTGAGAACAGATATATAGAGAAATAGAAAGATGAGAGAACAGATTAACAGAGAAATAGAAACAAGGAAGTACAGATAAACAAAGAAATAGTAAGAAGAGAGAACAAATATTCGGAGAAATAGAAGACAGTACAGATAAACAGTGAAACAGAAAAACATGAGTACAGATAAAAGGATAAATAAAAAGAAGAGACAATAGTTAAACAGAGAAATAGAAAGAAATGAGAAAAGATAAACGGAGAAGTAGAAAGAATAGAGAATAGACTAATGGAGAAATAGAAAGAAGAGAGAACAGATAAACAGACATCGAAAGAAGGAACACAAACAGAGAAACAAATACAAGATAGTACATATAAACAAAGTAATAGAACGAGGAGAGAACAGATACGTGGAGAAGTAGAACGAGGAGAGAACAGATACGTGGAGAAGTAGAATCACGGGAAAAGATATCTAGAGAAATAGAAAGAAGAAAGAACAGATTAATGAGAAATAGAAAGAAGAAAGAACAGAGAATCAAAGAAATAGAAAGAAATAACAGATATTCGGGGAAGTAGAAAGAAGAGAGATAGATCAACGGTGAAATATAAAGAAGAAAGAAAATATAAATGGAGAAATATTAGAGAGAACAGATAAACAGAGATACAGAAAGAAGAGAGAATATTTAAATGGAGGAAAAAAAGATAGAAGCATTAAACGGAGAAATAGAAAGAAGAAAGAGCACAATCAGAGAAAAAGAAAGAAGAGAGAAAAGATAACTGGAGAAATTGAAAGAAGAAAGAAATAGTTAAATGGAGAAATAGAAAGAAGAGTGAACGGATAGATGGAGAAAAAGAAAGAGGAGAGATGGGATAAACAGAAAAAAATTGAGGGAACAGATAAAACGAGAAAAAAAGAAATGAGTGAACACATAGACAAGAAATAGAAACAAGAAAGTACAGATAAACCAAGTAATGGAAAGAGGAGACAACAGATAAATGGAGAAATAGAAAGCAGAAAGAAAATATATACAGCGAAAGAGAAAGTAAAGAGAAGACATGAACAAAGAAATATAATCATGGGTACAGATATATAAAGGAATAGAAAGAAGAGAGAACAGATAAACGGAGAAATAGAATCACGGGAAAAGATATCTAGAGAAATAGAAAGAAGAAAGAACAGAGAATCAAAGAAACAGAAAGAAATAACAGATATTCGGGGAAATAGAAAGAAGAGAGAATAGATCAATGGTGAAATAGTAAGATGAATACAGATAAACAGGTAAATTAAAAGAAGAGCGAACAGACATGCGGAGAAGCAGAAAGGAGAGCGAACAGACATGCGGAGAAGCAGAAAGGAGAGCGAACAGACATGCGGAGAAGCAGAAAGGAGAGCGAACAGACATGCGGAGAAGCAGAAAGGAGAGCGAACAGACATGCGGAGAAGCAGAAAGGAGAGCGAACAGACAAATGGAGTAAAAGTGTCGAGGTACCAGATATAGAAATACAACTGAGGGAACAGGTAAAAAGAGAGATAGAAAGAAGAGAGAATGGATAAACGGAGAAATAGGAACAAGAGAGAACGAAAAAACAGAGAAATAGGAGAAAAGGAGAGAAGAGATAAACGGAGAAATAGAAAGAAGAGGGAATAGGTAGACCAAGAAGCAGAAAGATGAGAGAACAGATTAACAGAAAAATATAAACAAGAAAGTACAGATAAACAAAGAAATAGTACGAAGAGAGAACAAATATTCGGAGAAATAGAAAGAAGACAGTACAGATAAACAGTGAAACAGAAAAACATGAGTACAAATAAACAGATAAATAAAAAGAAGAGACAATGTTAAATGGAGAAATAGAAAGAAATGAGAAAAGAAACGGAGAAGTAGAAAGTATAGAGAATAGACAAAGGAGAAATAGAAAGAAGGAACACAGAGAAACAAATACAAGATAGTACATATAAACAAAGTAATAGAACGAGGAGAGAACAGAAAAAAGAAGTAGAACGAAGAGAGAACAGATCAATGGAGAAATAGAAAGAACAGAATAGATACACGGAGAAATAGAAGGAAACTAAAAGAGATAAATGGAGAATTAAAGAAGAAAGAATAAATAAATGGAGAAGAAGAAAGAAGAGAGAATAGATAAACGGGGAAATAGAAAGAAGAGAGATAAGATAAATGGAGAAATAGAAAGAATTGAGAAATGTTAAATGTAGAAAAAGATAGAAAATATAAAATATAAACTGAGAAATAGAAAAAAGAAAGAACAGATAATCACAGAAAGAGAGAGAAGAGAGAACAGGTAAATGGAGAAATAGAAAGAAGATAGAAAAGATGAACGAAGAAATTGAAGAGAGAAGAGAAATGGAGAAATATAAAGAAGAGAGAATAGTTAAATGGAGAAATAGATTCTAGGTAACAGATCAACAGAGAAAGAGAAAGAAGAGAGAAGAGATAAATGGAGAAATAGAAGGAAGAGAGAAGAGAAGAATGGAGAAATTGAACCAAGGTAAGAGACAAATGGAGAAACATAAAGAAGAGGGACCGGATAAAAGGAGAAATAGAAGGAAGAGCGTACAGTTAAACAGAGAGAAAGAAGAGAGAACGGATAAATGGAGAAATAGGAAGAAGACAGAAGAGAAAAACTGAGAAAAAAATTGACAGAACAGAAAAACAGTGAAATAGAGAGAAGGGGGAACACAAACAGAAATAGAAACAAGCAATACAGATAAACTAAGTAATAGAGAGGAGAGAACAGAAAAACAAGAGAAGAAGAAAGTAGGGAGAACAGATAAACGGAGAAATAGAAGGGAAAGAAAATAGATACACGGAGAAATAGAAAGAAGAGAGAACAGATAAACTAAGAAATAGAAAGAAGAGGGAAAATAAATGGAGAAATAGAAAGGGATGAGAAAAGATAAACATAGAATAAGAAACAAGAGAGAATAGATAAATGGAGACGTAGAAAGAAGTGAAAAAAGAAAAACGGAGAAATTGAAAGAAGAAGGGTTAAACGGAGAAATAGAAAGAAGAGAGAAAATTTAAACAGAAATAGAAAGAGGAGAGAAATCATAAAAGGAGAAATTGAAAGAAGAGAGAACAGATACACGGTGAAAAAGAATTGTGGGAAAAGATATATAGGATACATAGAGAAATAGAAAAAAGAGAACACATTAAAGGAGAAAGAGAAAGAGGAGAGAACATAGAAACCAAGAAACAGAAAGAAGAGTCATGGTAAATAAGGGGAAATAGAAATTCGGAGGAACAGATAAACGGTGAAATATAAAGAAGAGAGAACGAATAAATGGAAAAATAGAAAAAAGGGGGAAGGGATAAACGGAGAATTAGAAAGAAGAGAGCACAGATCAATGGAGAAATAGAACGAAGTTCGAACATATAAACCGAGAAAAAAAAAGAAGAGAGAAACTGTAAACCGAAAAATAGAAAGAAGAGAGAAAATATTAAAGGAGAAATAGAAGGAAGAGAAAACAGATATTAAGAGAAAGAGAAAGTAGAGAGATCAGATAAACGGAGAAATAGGAAAAAGAGAGAACTGATAAACGGAGGAATAGAAAGGAGTACAGATAAACAGTAAAACAGAAAGAACAGGGAAGGTTTAAAAAGAAATATAGAAAGAAGAAAGACCAGATAAACTAAGAATTAGAAATAAAAGGGAAAATATAAACGGAGAAATAGAATAGAGAACAGATAAATGGGCAAATAGTAAGAAGAGAGAACAGATAAACGGACAAATAGAAAGAAGAGAGAACAGAATAATGGAGAAATAGAATCTAGTTAACAGAAATGGAGAAATATAAAGAAGAGGGACCGGATAAAAGGAGAAATAGAAAGAAGAGTGTACGGTTAAATGGAGAAATAGAAAGAAGAGAGAATGGATAAATAAAAAGTACAGAGAACGGATATACGGAGAAATAGGAGGAAGAGAGAAGAGAAACGGAGAAACGGGGAGGGAACAGGTAAACATAGAAATAGAAAGAAGAGGGAACAGATAAACAGAAATACAAACAAGAATGTTCGGATAGCCAAAGTAATAGAAAGAGGACAGAACAGAAAAAAAGTATAAGTAGAAAGTAGAGAGAACAGATAAACAGAGAAATAGATAGAAGAGAGAATGGATAAATGGAGAAATAGAATCGTGGGAATAGATTTAGAGAGAAATAGAAAAAGGGAGAACAGAAACAGAGAAATTGAAGGAAGAGTGAACAGATAGATGGAAAAATAGAAAGAAGAGAGAAGGGTTAAATGGAAAATTAGAAAGAAAAGAGACGAGATAAAGAAATACAATCATGGGAAAAGATATATAGAGAAATAGAAGAATGAACAGATAAACGTAGAAATGGAAAGAAGACAGAATGGATAAGTGGTGAAACAGAATCGAGTGAACAGAGATAGAGAGAAACAGAAAGAAGAGAGATTGTAAAAAAAAAAGTAAAATAGAAAGAAGGGAGAATAAAAAAATGGAGTAATAGAAAGAAGGGAGAACATATAAAAGGAGAGATGGAAAGAAGAGAAAACAGATAAATGGAGAAATATTAAGACGAGAGAACAGATAAACGGAGAAATAGAAAGAAGAGAAAACAGATATTCGGAGAAATATAAAGAAGAGAGAAAAGATATTTGGAGAAATAGAAAGAAGAAAGAATAGATAAACAGAGAAAGAGAAAGAAGATAGAACAGAGAATCGAACAAACAGAAAAATGATAGAAGAGAAACAGACAAATAAAAAGAATGGAAAAAAGAGTTGAAATATCGAGGTAATAGAAAGAAGAGAAAATATGAGGGAACAGTTAAACAGAGAAATAAATAAAAGAGGGTACAGATAAGCAGAGAAATATAAAAAAGAGAGAATAGATAAATGAAGAAATAGAATGAAAGGAGAAAAGATAAATGGAGAATTAGAAATAAGACAGAATTGATAAACGGAGAAGTTGAAAGAAGTGAGAATAGATACACTGAGAAATAGAAAGGAGAGAGAAAGGATAAACGGAGAAATAGAAAGATGAGAGAACGGATTAATGGAGAAATAAGAAGAGAGAACAGAAACAGAAAAAAAATGGAGGGAACAGAAAAACAGAAATAGAAAGAAGTGGGTACAGAAAGAGAGAAATAGAAAGAAGAAAGTACAGATAAAAGTAATATAAAGAGGAGAAAAAAGAAAAAAAAGGGGAAGTAGAAAGTAGAGAGAAGAGAAAAACGGATAAATAGAACAAAGAGAACAAATAAACAGAGAAATAGAAAGAGAGAATAGATAAACAAGAAAATAGAAAGAAGAGAGAAGGGTTAAACGGAGAAACAGAAAGAAACACGAAAAGTATAACGTAGAATTAGAAAGAAGAGAAAACACGTAAAAGGAGAAATAGAAAGAAGAGAAAAAAGATAAACGGAGAAATAGAAAGAAGAAAGAACAGATATTCAGAGAACTGGAAAGGAGAGCGAACATATATTCAGAGAAACAGAAAGAAGAGAGAAGAGATAAACGGTGAAATAGAAAGAAGAGTGGACAGATAAACAGAGAAATAGATAGAAGAGAGAACAGATAAATGGAGAACTACAAAGAAGAGAGAACGGATAAACCGTGAAACAGAATCAGGAGAAGAGATATATAGAAAAATAAAAAGAAGAGAGAACGTAAAAACAGTGAAACAGAAAGAAGAGAGTACAGATAAAAGGAGAAACAGAAAGAAGAGAGAAGAGATGCACAGAGAAATAGAACCATGGGAACCGATATATAGAGAAATGGAAAGATGAGAGAACAGAAACGGAGAAATAGGAAGAAGAGAGAACAGATAAATGGAGAAACAGAAATTAGCGAGAAGGGATAAATGGAAAAATAGAAAGAAGAGAGAATAGTCAAACGGAGAAACAGAATAGAGGGAACAGATAAACATAGAAATAGAAAGAAGAGAGAAGGTTTAAACGGAGAAATATAAAGAAGAGAGAATGGATAAATGGGGAAATACAATCGAGGGAAAAGATAAAGAGAAATAGAATAGAGTGAACTAATAAACAGAGTCATAGAATAGAGTGGTCTGATAAACTGAGAAATAAAAAGAACAGGGAACAGATAAACATAGAAATAGAAAGAAGAGAGAACAGGTGAATGGAGAAATACAAAGAAGAGAGAATGGTTAAAAAGAGAAAAAAAGAGAGAATAGAGACATGGAGAAATAGAAAGAAGAAAGAAATGAGAAACGGATAAATAGAAAGAGGAGAGTAACGATAAATGGAGAAATAGAATCATGGGAACTTATACAGAGAGAAATAGAACGAAGACAGAACAGATAAACGAAGAAATGAAAAGAAGAAAGTACGTACAAACAGAAATACAGTAGAGGGTACAGATAAACAGAAATAGAATCGAGTGATCTGACAAACAGAAATAAAAAGGAAGAGGGGATAGACAAACAGAGTTTGAAAGAAGAGAGAACAGATAAATGGAGAAATACAACGAAGAAAGAATAGTTAGTTGGTGAAATAGGATCTAGGGAACAGACAAACAGAGAAGTAGAAAGAAGAGAAAGCAGATATTTGGAGAAATATAATAAAACGTGAACAGCTATTCGGCGAAATAGAAAGATGAAAGAACAGATAGTCGGAGAAAGAAAGAAGAGAGAAGAGATAAACGGACAAATAGAAGAGAAAACCTATAAATGGAGTAGAAATATAGAGCTAACAGACAAACAGTGAAAAAAATTGAGGACACAAACAGAAATACAAAAATGAGAGAATAGATCAATGGAGAAATAGAAAGAAGAGGGAACGGATAAATTAAGAAATAGAAAGGAGAGAGAACAGAAAAACAGAAAAAGAAAAAAGAGTCAACAGATAAACGGAGGAACAGAAAGAATAGAGTACACATAAAATGAGAAATATAAAGAATGGAGAAGAGAAAAACAGAAATAGAAACAAACGAGAAAAGATAAATGGAGTATTAGAAAGAAGTGAGAATCGCTAAACAGAGAAGTAGAAATAGGAGAGAGCAGAAAAAAAGAAGTAGAAAGTAGAGAGAACAGATAAACAGAGAAAGTAGAGGGAAAGGATAAATGGAGAAATAGAAGGAAGAGAGAAGGGATAAACAAAGAAATAGAAAGAGTAGAGAACAGATAAGCAGTGAAATAGAAAGGAGAGAGATCAGATAAACGGAGAAATAGAAAAAAGATAAAAAGTAAATGGAGATAGAAAAAAGAGAGATGGGATAAACAGAAAAAATAAGAGTAGAGAACAGATAAATGGAGAAGTAGAAAGAAGTGAGAACAGATAAACGGAGAAAAAGAAAGAAGAGAGAACAGATAAAAAGAGAAATAGAAATAAGAGTGAACAGAAAAACAAAAAAGAGTGAACAGATAAACGGAGAAACAGAATCATGGGAACAGATATATTGAGAAAAAGAAATGAGAGAACAGATAAAGAAATAGGAAAAAGAGATAAGGGATAAATGGAGAAATAGAAGGGAGAGAGAAGAGATAAACGAAGAAATAGAAAAAAGAGAGAAGGGATAAATGGAAAAAAGGAAAGAAGAGAGAACTGATAAGCAGAGAAATACAAAGGAGAGGGAACAGATAAACAGAGAAATAAAAAGAGAACAGATAAAAGGAGTAATAGAAAGGAGAGAGAACAGATAAAAGGAGTAATAGGAAGAAGAGAAAATTTATAAACAGAGAAAGAGAAAGGACAGACAACGGATAAACGCAGAAAGAGACAAGAGAGAACGGATAAGTGGAGAAAGAGAAAGAAGATAGAACGGATAAACGGAGAAATAGAAAGAAGAGGGAACAGATAAACAGAGAAATAGAAAGAAATGAGAAGGGATAAACAGAGAAACAAAATGAGGAGGGAACGGATAAACGGAGAAAGTGAATGAAGAGAGAACCGATAATCAGAGTAATAGAAAGAAGAGAGAACAGATAAACGGACATAAAGAAAGAAGGGAGAAGAGATAAACGGATAAATATATAGAAGGGAGAGGGGATAAACGAAGAAAAAGAATGAAAAGTGAACAGATACATGAAGATATTGAAAGAAGAGAGAAGAGATACAAGGAGAAATAGAACTGTAAGAACAGATATATAGAGAAATAAGAGAGAACAGATAAATGGAAAAATAGAAAAAAGAGGGAAGGGATAAACAGAAATAGAAAAAAGAGGAAAGGGATAAAAGGAGAAATAGAAAAAAGAGGGAAAAGATAAAAGGAGAAATAGGAAAAAGAGGGAAGGGATAAACAGAGAAATAGAAACAAGAAATTACAGATAAACAAAGTAATAGATAGAGGAGAGAAAGGAAAAAAAGAAAAGTAGAATGTCGAGAAAACATAGAAAGAAGAGACAATGTATAAATGGAGAAATAGGAAGAAGAGAGGATGGAAAAATGGAGAAATAGGTGGAAGAGAGAACAGAAAAAAAAGAGAATTAGGAAGCTGAGAGAACCGATAAGTAGAGGAATAGAAAGGAGAGAAGGTTTAAATGGAGAAATAGAAAGAAGAGAGAAAATATAAACAGAGAAATTGAAAGAAGAAAGAACAGAGAATTGGAGAAATAGAGGGAAAAAAGAACAAATATTCAGAGAAACTGAAAGAAGAGGGAATATATCAACGGCGAAATATCAAGAAGAAAGGACAGATATTCGGAGAAATAAAGTACAGATCTGAAAGGAGAACAGATAAACAGAGAAATAATAAGAAGAAAAAACAGATATTCGGAGAAATAGAAAGAAGAAAGAAAAGATAAACGGAGTAAAATAATAGAGGTAACAGATAGACAGAGTAATACAAATGAGGGAACAGATAAACAGAAATAGAAGAATAGATAAAATGAGAAACTGATAGAAGACGGAACAGATAAATGGAGAAACTGAAAGAAGAGGTAAGAGATATTCAGAGAAATAGAAAGAAGAAAGATAAACTGATAAATAGAAAAAAGAGTACAGATAGAAAGGAGAAAAAATAAATGGAGAATTAGAAATAAGTGTGAATAGATAAACAGAGAATTAGAAAAAAGAGAGTATAGTTAAACGGAGAAATAGAAAGTAGAGAGAATAGATAAACAAAGAAACAGAAAGAAGAGAGAATGGAAAAACGATGAAATATATCTGTTCAAACGATTCTATAGAGAAATAGAAAGAACTGAGAAAAGGAAAAATAAAAAGAAGAGGGAACGGATAAACAGAGAAATACAATTGAGGGCACAGATAAACAGAGAAATAGAATAGAGGGAACTGATAAACAGAGTAATAGAATTGAGTGATCTGATAAAAAGAGAAATGAAAAAAGACAGAACAGATAAACAGAAATAGAAACAAGAATGTTCAGATAAAGAAAGCAATAAAAAGAAGAGAGAACAGAAAAAAAAGGAGAAGTAGAATGTAGAGAGAACATATAACCAGAGAAATAGAATGAAGAGAGAAGGGATAAACAGAGAAATAGAATGAAGAGAGAACACATACATGGAGAAATAGAAGAAAGAGAGAACAGATAATAGGAGATAAAGAAATAAGAGAGAAAATATAAAGGGAGAAGTAGAAAGAAGAAAGAACGAATACTCAGAGAAACAGAAAGAAGGAACAACAAATATTCGGAGAAACAAAAAGAAGAAAGAACAGATAAACGGAGTAAAATATTCCAGATAACAGATAGACAGAGAAATCCAAATGAGGGAACAGGTAAACAGAGAAATAGAAAGAAGAGAGAACAGATAAAACGAGAACTTGAAAGAAGAGAGAATGGATAAATAGAGAAATAGGAACAAGAGAGAATGAAAAAATGGAGAAATAGGAGAGAGAAAAGATAAATGGAGAAATAGAAAGAAGAGGGAATAGATCAACGGCAAAATAGTAAGAAGAAAGAACATATATTTGGAGAAATAGAGAGCAGAAGGAACAGACAAAGAAATTGAAAGAAGAGAGAACAGATAAAAGGATAAATAGAAAAAAAAGAGAGTACAGACAAACGGATAAATAGAAAGGAAGGAGAAAAGATAAATGGAGAATTAGAAGAGTGAAGAAATAAACGGAGATGTAAAAAAACAAACAGATAAATGGAGAAAGAGTAAAAAGAGATAAAAGATAAACCGAGAAAAAGAAATAAGAGAATATATAAATGAAGAAATAGAAAGAAGAAAGGACATATATTTAGAGAAAAAGAAAGAAGAGGGAAAAGATCATCGGAGAAATGGAAAGAAGAGAGAACAGAATATCAGGGAAAGAGAAAAAAGAGTGATATAAATGGAGAAATGGAAAGAAGAGAGAAGGGAAAAATGGAGAAATAGAAACAAATGGGAAAATATAAATGGACTATTCGAAAGAATAGAGAATCGATAAACAGAGAAGTAGAAATAAGAGAGAATAGATAAACGGAGAAATAGAACAGAGAGAGAAAATATAAACGAAGATATAGTATGAAGAAAGAAAAACTGAGAAAAAGATAAAAGAAAAGCTAATTGGAGAAATATAAACAAAAAGATCAGACACACGGAGAAATAGAAGGGAGAACATAGTTACGTAAAAATAAGAAGATGACAAAAGATAAATGGAGATATAGAAAGAAGAGAGAACAGTTAAACGGAAAAATAAAATCATGGGAACAAGTAAACAGAGAAATAGAATAGAGTGAAGTGAGATAAAGAGAAATAAATAGAAGAGGGAACAGATAAACAGAAATAGAAAGAAGACAGTACAGATAAATGGAGAAAACAAAGAAGAGAGAATAGTAAAATGGAGAAATAGAATAGAGGGAACAGAAAAACAAAGAAATAGAAAGAAAAGAGAACGGATAAACATAGAAATAGAAAGAAGAGAGAAGGGCTAAAAGGAGAAACAGAATGAAGAGAGAACATATACACGGAGAAATAGAACCATGGGAACAGATTTATAGGGAGATTGAAAGATGAGAGAACAGATAAACGGATAAATAGAAAGAAGAGAGAATTGATAACCAGAGAAGTAGAAAGAAGAGAGAATAGGTAAAAGGAGAAATAGAAAGAAAAGAGAGGGGTTAAACAGAAAAAGAAAGAAGTAAACAGATAAACTAAGAAATAGAATGAAGAGAGAACAGAAAAATGGATAAATAGAAAGAAGATAGAATTGATAACTGGAGAAGTAGAAAGAAGAGAGAATAGATAAATGGAGAAATGGAAAGAAGAGGGAACAGTTATTTGGAGAAATAGAAAGAAAAACCAACACATATTTGGAGAAATAGAAAGATGAGAGAATAGATAAACAGAGAAAAAAACGATAAAAGATAAATGGAGAATAAGAAAGTAGGGAGAATAGATAAACAGAAGCAGAAATAAGAGAGTATAGATAAACGGAGAAATAGAAAGAAGAGAGAAGGCTTAAACGAAGAAATAGAAAGAAGAAAGAACAGACACACGGAGAAATAGAGAGAGAACAGATAAATGGAGAAACAATCTTTTGAACAGATATATAGAGTAATAGAAATATGAAAGAACAGATAAACAAAGAAATAGAATCATGGGTACAATTATATAGAGAAACAGAAAGAAGAAAGAATGGATAAATGATGAAATAGAATCGTGGGAAAAGATATAGAGAGAAATAGAAAGAAGAGAGAACAAAAATGGAAAAAAAACCAGAAGAGTGAACAGATAAACAGAAATACAATTGAGGGAAAAGATAAACAGAGAAATAGAATAGAGGTAACTGATAAACAGAGTAATAGAACTGAGTGATCTGATAAAAAGAAATAAAATGAAGAGGGAACAGATAAACAGAAATAGGAACAAGATTGTTCAGATATACGATATAATAGAAAGAGAACAGAACAGAAAAAAAGAAGTAGAAAGTAGAGAGAACAGATAGACAAAGAAATAGAAAAAGGAGGGAAATTTAAACATAGAAATAGAAAGTAAAGAGGAGGTAAAAACGGTGAAATAGAAAGAAGTGAGAACAGATAAACGGACAAATAGAAAGAAGAGAGAATGGATAAACACAGAAATAGGAACAAGAGAGAATGGAAAAAAAGAGAAATAGAAAGATGAGAGAACAGGTAAATGGAGAAGTAGAAAGAAGAAAGAACAGATAAATGGAGAAATAGAAAAAAGAGGGAAGGGATAAATGGAGAAATGGAAAGAAGAGAGAATAGATCAACAGAGAAATAGAAAGAAGAGATCAGATAAAATGAAAAATTGAAAAAAGAGGGAACGGAAAAACAAAAAGAAGAAGGAACAGAGAATTAGAGAAAAAGAAACAAGAGAATAGATAAAGAAAGAAATTAAAAGAAGAGAGAATAGTTAAAAGGAGAAATAGGAAAAAGAGTGATTGGATAAAATGAGAAGAAGAAATATGATTGAAGGAATAAACGAAGAAATAGAAAGAAGAGAGAAGAGAAAAACAGAAGTAGAAAAGAGAGAACAGATAAATGGAGAAATAGAAAGAAGTTAGCAGGGAAAAACAGAAAAAAATAGAAGAGAAAACAGATAAATGGGGAAATAGAAAGATGAAAGAAGAAATAAACAGAGAAATAGAAAGAGGAGAGAACTGATAACCGAAGAAATAGAAAGAAGAGAGAAGTGATAAACTGAACAAATAGAAGAGAAACGGAGTAAAAGAATCGAGGTAACAGATAAAAATAGAAATATAATTGAGGGATCACATAAACATAATAGAGAAATAGAATAGAGAGAACGGATAAACAGAAATAGAAAGAAGAGGGAACAGATAAAAAGAGAAGTGGAAAAAAGAATATATATATAAACAAAAGAATATACATATAAACAAAGTAATAGTAAGAGGAGAGAACAGAAAAAAGGAGACAAAAAGTAGAGAGAACAGAAAAACAGAGATAGAAAGAAGAGAGAAAAGATACACGGAGAATTTGAAAGAAACGAGAAAAGATAAATGGAGAATTAGAAAGAAGAGGGAACAGATAAACGGAGAAATACAAAGAAGAGAGAACAGATAAATGGAGAAATAGTAAAAAAAAAAAAAAAAGAATGACACACAGAGGAAAAAAGAAGAGAGAAGAGATAAACGGTGAAAGAAATAAACGAGAAAAGATAAATGGAGATTTTGAAAGAAGAGTAGATAAAAAGAGACATCAAACGAAGAGAGAATAGATAAACAGTGAAATAGAAAGAAGAAAGAATGGATAAATGGTGAAATAGAATCGTGGGTAGAGAAATAGAATAGAGAACAGAAAAAAGTGATAGGATAAACTGAGAAAAATAAATATGATCGAAGGAATAAACGAAGAAATAGAAAGAAGAGAGAAGAGAAAAACAGAGAAGTAGAAAAGAGAGAAAACATAAACGGACAAATAGAAAGAAGTTTACAGGAAAAAACAGAAAAAAATAGAAGAGAAAGCAAACAGGGAAATAGAAAGATGAAAGAAGAAATAAACAGAGAAATAGAAAGAGGAGAGAACGGATAGATGAAGAAATAGAAAGAAGAGAGAACAGACACATGGAGAAATGGAATCATGGGAACAGATATATTGAGAGAACAGATAAAAGTAGTAATAGAAAGAAGAGAGAACAGATAACTGGAGAAATTGAAAGAAGAAAGACAATCGGGGAATAAGAAGAGAGAAATGTTATTCAGAGAAGAGAGAACAGATAAAAGGAGTAATAGAAAGAAGAGAGAACAGATAAAAGGAGTAATAGAAAGAAGAGAGAACAGATAAAAGGAGTAATAGAAAGAAGAGAGAACAGATAAAAGGAGTAATAGAAAGAAGAGAGAAGAGAAACGATGAAATAGAAAGAAGAAAGATGGTAAAAACTGTGAAATAGAAAAATGGGAGAACAGAAAAATGGAGAAATAGAAAGAAGAGAGAACAGATAAAAGGAGTACAGAAAGAAGAGAGAACTGATATAAGGAGTAATAGAAAGAAAAGAACATTTAAAAGTAGAAATAGAAAGAAGAGAGAAGGGATAAACAGAGAAATAAAAAACAGAACAGATAAATGGAGAAATTGAAAGAAGAAAGATGGCAAAAACTATGAAATAGAAAGAAGGGTGAACAGATAAACGGAGAAATAGAAAGTACGGAGAAGGGATAAACAGAGAAAGAGAAAGAAGAGAGAAGGGATAAACAGAAATAGAAAGAAGAGTGAAAAGAAAAACGGAGAAATAGAAGAGAGAAAAGAAAAACAGAATAAGAAAAATGAGTGAACAGATAAGTGGTGAAATAGAATCAAAGGAACAGATATATACGAAAGTAGAAAGAAAAAAGAACAGATAAACGGGGAAATAGAAATTAAGAAAAGAAAATCAGGAAAAAAAAAGAGAGCAGATAAAAGTAATAGAGAGAAGAGGGAATAGATAAATGGAGAAACAGAAAGAAGAGAGAAGGAATAAACAGAGAAATAGAAAGAATAGCGAAGGGATAAACAGAGAAATAGAAAAAAGAGCCAACAGATAAACAGAGAAATAGAAATAAGAGAGAAGGGATAAAGAAATAAAGAAAGAAGAGAGCACAGAAACGGAGAAAAAGAAAAATGAGGGAAGGTATAAACGGAGAAATAGAAAGATTACGGATAAACGGAGAATGAGGAGAATAGATAAAGGAAGAAAGAGAAAGAAGAGATAACAGATATACCGAGAAATAGAAAGAAGAGCCAACAGATTAACGGAGAAACAGAAAGAAGAGAGTAGAGATAAATAGAGAAATATGAAGAGGAGAGAACTTATAAACGAAGAAACAGAAAGAAGTTAGAAGAGAAAAACAGAAATAGAAAGAAGAGAGAATGGATAGAGAGAAAGAGAGAAAGAAGAGAGAACAGAAAAAGAAAGGAAAAGAAAGGAGAGAGTACAGTTAAAAATGGCGAAAAAGAAAGAGGGGACAGAGAAATAGAAAGAAGAAGGAAAATATAAATTGAGAAATAGAAAGAAGAGACAACAGATAAACGGAGAAATATAAAAAAGAGGGAAGTGATAAACTGACAACTAGAAAGAATTAGAAGGGATAAACAGAGATAGAAAGCAGTGAGAACATATGAAGGGAGAAATAGAAAGAAAGAACAGAAACAGAAATACAAAAAAGAGGGAAGGGATAAATGCAGAAATAGAAAGCAGAGAGAAAAGATAAACGGAGAAATAGAAAGAAGGCAGAAATTATAATCGGAGAAACAGAAAGAAAAGAGAAAAAGTAAACAGAAGTGGAAACAAGAGAGAACAGATAAATGGAAAAATGGAAAGAAGAGAAGAGATAAACAGAAATGGAAAGAAGAGAGAACGGATAAATAGAGAAATAGAAAGAAGAGAGAAGGGAAAAAAGAAAAATAGAAAGAGGAGGGCAGAGATAAACTGAGAAATAGGAAGAAGAGATAAGGGATAAACGGAGAAATAGAATGAGGAGAACAGATAAAGGCAGAAATGGAAAGAAGAGAGAAAAAATAAACTGAGAAATAAGAAAGAAGAGAGAACAGGAAAACAAAGGAATAGAAAAAAGAGAGGACAGTAAAAAACTGAGAAATAGAAAGAAGAGAAGGGATAAAAAAAGGAAATAGAAAAAAAGAGTGAAAAGATAAATGCAGAAATAGAAAGATGAGAGAAAAGAGAAACAGAAATAGGAAGAAGAGGGAACAGATAAACGGAGAAATAGCAAGGAGAGAGAACAGACAAGGAGAAAGAGAAAGAAGAGAACAGATAAACGGGAGATATGGAAAGGAGAGAGAAGGGATAAACAGAGCAACAGAAAGAAGACAGAACAGAAAAACAGAAACAGAAAGAAGAGAGATCAGATAAACAAAGAAACTGAAAGAAGCGAGCACAGAAAAACAAAAAAAGAGAAGGAATAAATGTAGAAATAGACAGGAAAGGAAACATAAACGGAGAAACAGAAATAATATAGAACAGATAAACGGAGAAATAGAGAGAAGTGGGGACAGATAAACGGGAAAAAGAAAGAAATGAGAAGAGATAAACAGAAAAATATAGAAGTGAGAACGGATAAAGGAAAAACAGGAACAATAGAGAACAGACAAAGGGAGAAAAAAAGAAGAAAAAATGATAAACAGAAATAGGAAGAAGAGAGAACAGATAAACGATGAATTACAAATAAGAGGGAAGGGATTAATGGAGAAATAGAAAGAAGAAATAAGAGATAAATGGAAAAATAGAAAGAAACCTCCAGATAAATGGAGAAATAGAAAGAAGAGAGATGGGATAAACAGAGAAATGAAAAGAAGAGGGAACAGATAAACAGAGAAATAGAAGGAAGAGGGGAGAGAGAAATAGAGAGATATAAAGAAGTGAGAAAATATAAATGGAGAAATAGAAAGAAGTGGGAAGACAAACGGTCAAATAGAGAGACGAGAGAAGAAGTATACAAAGAAATAGAAAATAGATGGAGGGGATAAATGAAGAAATAGAAAGATAGAACGGATAAATGGAGAAATAGAAAAAAGAGAGAATGGATAAACTGAGAAATAGAAAGAAGAAGGGATAAACTGAGAAATGCAAAGAAGAGAAGGGATAAATGGAGAAAGAGAAAGGAGAAACGGAGAAACGGAAAGGAGAGAAAACGGATAAACAGAAAAAGAAATAGAGAAGAGATAAATGAACAGAACAGAAGGCGGGAAGGCGAGGAAGGAAAAAAAGAAAGAAAAGAGAACAGACTGACAGAGAAAAACAAGGAAGAGAGAACAGATAAACGCAGAAATAGAAAGAAGGGAGAAAAAACACGCAGAAATAGAAACGAGACTGTCAACGGTTTACCGGGCTGGATCGTCCCGGTTCCGTGACGATTGGTGCGGGGGACCCACAGACCCACGCCCCAGGAAAGGGGAAGGGGGAAAGGGAAAAGGAAAAAATGGGCCTAGAAACAAAACAGCGGCAACGATCTGAGGAGGAAAGCTAATTTACTAAATAATACCAATACCAAAAATCATAAAACCATGACAGAGACTAATAAACGGAGAAACAGAATCATGGGAACAGACATATAGAGTAATAGAAATAAGAAAGAACAGATAAACGGAGAAATAGAAAGAAGAGAAAGGAAAAACAGTGAAAAAGAATCGTGGGAACAGATATATAGAGAAATAGAAAGAAGAAAGAACTGAAAAAAAATAAAAAGAAGAGGGAACGGATAAACAGAAATACAATTGAGGGAACAGATAAACAGAAATAGAATAGAGGGAACTTACAAACAGAAATAGAATTGAGCGATCTGATAAAGAGAGAAATAGGAGGGAACAGATAAACAGAGAAATAGAAACAAGAATGTTCAGGTAAATTAAGTAATAGAAAGAGAGGAGAACAGAAAAAAAGGAGAAGTAGGAAGTAGAGAGAACATATAACAAGAGAAATAGAAAGAAAAGAGAACAAAGAATCGGAGAAATAGAAAAATGAGAGAAAATATAAACAGAGAAGTAGAAAGAAGAAAGAACAGATAAATGGAGTAAAAGATTCGAGATAACAGAAAAACAAATACAAATGAGGGAACTGGTAAACAGAGAAATAGAAAGAAGGGAGAACAGATAAAATGAGAAATTGATAGAAGACGGAACAGATAAACGGAGAAAATGAAAAAGGAATGGAAAAATAGAGAAATAGGAAAAAGAGAGAATGGAAAAACAGAAATAGGAGGAAGAGAGAACAGATAAAAGGAGAAATAGAAAGAAGAGGGAATACATCAACGGCGAAATAGTAAGAAGAAAGAGTATATATACGGAGAAATAGAAAGCAGAAAGAACAGATAAAAGAAATTGAAAAAAGAGAGATCAGACATTCGGAGAAATAGAAAAATGAGAGTACAGATAAACAGGTAAATAGAAAGAAAGGAGATAAGATAAATGGCGAATTACAAAGAAGAGTGAATATAAAAATGGAGTAATAGAAAGAAAAACAACAGATAAACGGGGAAAGAGAAAGAAGTGAGAAAATATAAACAGAGAAATAGAAGGAAGAAAGAGCAGATATTCAGAGAAATAGAAATAAGAGAGAACAGAAAAATGGATAAAGAGAAATAATAAAGAACAGAGAATCAGAGAAATATGAAGAAAAAAGAACAGATATTCGGAGAAATAAAAAGAAGAGGGAACAAAAAACTGAGAAATATAAAGAAGATAGAATAGTTAAAGGGCGAAATTGAATCGAGGGAACAGATAAACAGAGAAATGTAAAGAAGAGAGAACAGATAAAACGAGAAATTGATAGAGGAAAAAACACACAAAAGGAGAAATAGAAAGAAGGAAGAACGGATAAACGGAGAAATAGGAACAAGAGAGAATGGAAAAATGGAGCAATAGGAGGAAGAGAGAGCAGAAAAAAAAGAAGAAAGTACAAAGAACAGATACATGGAGAAATAGAAAGAAGAGAGAATGGATAAATGAAGATATACAAAAAAGAGGGAAGGGATAGATGAAGAAATTGAAAAAAATGGGGAAGGGATAAACAGAGAAATAGAAAGAAAGAGGGAAGGGATAAACTGAGAAATAGAAGGAAGAGAGAAGTGATAAATAAGAAAAGGGAATAGTTAAACAGAGAAATAGAATCATTGGAAGAGATAAAAAGAGAAATATAAAGAAGAAAGAACAAAAATTGAGAAGAAATAAAGAGAACGGATAAACAGTGAAATAGAATGAAGAAAAACGGAGATAAAGAAAGAAGAGAGAATAGATAAAAGGAGTAATAGAATGAAGAGAGAAGCGATAAACAGAAATAAAAATAAGAGAAAAAAGATAAACAGATAAATCGAAAGAAGAGAGAAAATATAAACGGAGAAATATAAAAAAGAAAGAAAAGTTAATTGGAGAAATAGAAAGAAGAGAGAACAGACACGGAGAAATAGAAAAAAGACAGAACATATACACAGATAATAATAAATGTGGGAACAGATATATAGAGAAACTGAAAGATGAGAGTACAGAGAAACGGAGAAATAGAAAGAAGAGAGAATAGATGAACAGAGCAATAGAAAGAATACAGAAGGTATAAAGGAAAAATAGAAAGAAGAAAGAACAGATTAACTAAGTAATAGAAAGAAGAGGGAAAAGAAACGGAGAAATAGAAAGAAGAGAGAAGAGATAAAGAGAGAAATAGAATCAAGAATGTACAGATAACCAAAGTAATAGAAAGAGGACAAAACAGAAAAAAAGGAGAAGCAGAAAGTAGAGAGAACAGATAAACAGAGAAACAGAAGAAAACAGATAAACGGAGAAACAGAAAGAAGAAATAACAAATAAACAGAGCAATAGAAAGAACACAGAAGGTATAAAGGAAAAATAGAAAGAAGAAAAACAGATAAACTAAGTAAGAGAAAGGAAAGGGAAAAGATAAACGGTGAAATATAAAGAAGAGAGAACAGATAAAAAAATTGAGGGAACAGATAAACAGAGAAATAGAAAGAAGAGGGAACAGATAAAGAGAGAAATAGAATCAAGAAAGTACAGATAACCAAAGTAATAGAAAAAGAACAGAAAAAAAGGAGAAGTAGAAAGTAGAGAGAACAGAAACAGAGAAACAGAAGAAGAGAAAACAGATAAACAGAGAAACAAAGAAGAAAGAACAGATAAACGGAGAAATAGAAAGAAGAAATAAGAAACAAACGGAGTAATAGAAAGAAGAGTGAATATATAAACGGTGAAACAGAAAGAAAAGAGAACAGTTAAATGGAAAAATAGAAGAGAAAAGGGATAAACGGAGAAACAGAATGAAGAGAGAACATGTACATGGAGAAATAGAACCGTAGGAACAGATTTATAGAGTGATTGAAAGATGAGAGAACAAATAAACGGATAAATAGAAAGAAGAGAGAATTGCTAACCGGAGAAGTAGAGAGAAGAGAGAATAGATAAAGGAGAAATAGATAAAAGAGAGAATAGGTAAAAGGAGAAATACAAAAAAGAGAGAAGGGTTGAACAGAGAAAAAGAAAGAAAAAGAACAGATAAACTGAGAAATAGAAAGGAGAGAGAACAGATAAACAGAGAAATAGAAAAAAGAGTGATGGGATAAACGGAGAATAAGTAAGAAGAGAGAATAGATACATGGAGAAATTGAAAGAAGAGAGAACAGAAAAGAGAAAAAGAAAAAAATAGAGTACAAATATAAGCAGAAAAAGTAATAAGAGCGAAGGGATAAACGTAGAAATAGAAAGAAGAGATAAACAAAGAAATATAGAAAAGAAAATGGGGGTAAAAAAATAAGAGAGAAAAGGTATTCGGAAAAAAAAGAAAGAATAGAAATAGAATAGAAATAGGAAATAGAATAGAAATAGAATAGAAATAGAATAGAAATAGGAAATAGAATAGAAATAGAATAGAAATAGAAATAGAATAGAATAGAAATAGAATAGAATAGAAATAGAATAGAAATAGAATAGAAATAGGAAATAGAATAGAAATAGAATAGAAATAGAAATAGAATAGAATAGAAATAGAATAGAATAGAAATAGAATAGAAATAGAATAGAATAGAAATAGAATAGAATAGAAATAGAAATAGAAAAAAGAAAATCAGGGAAAAAGGAAAAAGAGAGCACAGATATAAGGAGAAACAGACAGAGGAGGGAATAGATAAACGGAGAAACAGAAAGAAGAGAGAACAAATAAACGGAGAAAAAGAAAAAAGAGATTGGACAAACAGAAAAAGTAAGAAGATTGAACAGAGAGAGAAGGGATAGACGGAGAAATAGAAAGGAGAGAGAAGGGATAGACGGAGAAATAGAAAGGAGAGAGAAGGGATAGACGGAGAAATAGAAAGGAGAGAGAAGGGATAGACGGAGAAATAGAAGAGAGAAGAGATAAGCAGAAAACAAACTGAGGGAACAGATAATCTGAGATATAGAAAGAAGAAAGAACAGCTTAACAAAGTAATAGAAAGAGAACACATAACTTGTGTAACTGAAAGAAGAGAGGCAAAATAAACACAGAAAGAGAAAGGAGAGAGAACAGATAAACGGAGAAATAGAAAGAGGAGAGAACCGATAAACAGAGAAATAGACAGAAGAAAAAACAAATAACAGAAACAGACAGAAGAGAGAAATGAAGATAAACGGAGAAATAGAATGGAGGGAACAGATGAAAAGAGAAATTGAAAGAACATAACAGATAAACGGAGTAGTAGAAAGAAGAGAGCACAGATTAACAGAGAAAAAGAAACGAGAAACAAAAGATAAAGTAATAGAAAGAAGAGAGAACAGATAAATGGAGAAAAAGAATTAAGAGAGAATGGATAAACAGAGAAATAGAAAGAAAAGAGAAAATAAATGAAGTAGTAGAAAGAAGAGAGAACAGAAACAGAAAAAGAAAGAAGAGGGAACAGAAACAGAAAAAGAAAGAAGAGAGAACAGATAAACGGAGAAATAAAAAGAAGAGCAAACACATTAACAGAGAAAGAAAAGAGAGCAGATAAACAGAAATATAGATAGTAGAGGCAACAGATAGAGAAATACAATCGAGGGAATTGACAAACATAGAAATAGAAAGAAGAGAGAACAGATAAAAAGAGAAATAGAAAGGAGAGAGAACTGATAAACAGAGAAATAGAATCAAGGGAACAGAGAAACAGAGAAATAGAATAGAGGTAACAGATTAATAGACAATTAGAATCGAGGGTGAAGTTTAATAAGAGGGAATAGGTAAACAGAGAAATGGAATCAAGGGAACAGGTTGTCACAGTATTATCTGTGACAGTAACCCAAGGGAAGCCGAGAAGGGAGAGAGAAAGGGAAAAGAGAAAAAAACTGCACCATCAGTGGCCACGTGGCCGCCCCAGCAGAGCCATGCGCTCCAGGGGGAGGGGGAAACAGAGGGAATAGATGGGTCTGTAAAAAAAAAAAAAAAACAACAGCACGATCTGAGAAGGAACGGTAACTTTACTAAATCTAATAAAATTGAACAATTTTGAGAGAGAGAGACAAAGTTTCCAAACCAGAAACTGGGAGCTTACGTTAGGGAGGAACTGCAGGGGAAGCACACGTGCTGAATTTTTTTCACCGCAGCCGAGAGCGCGCTGAGAGCCCAGCGGGGCCTGACATCCCTTGCCCAGCTTTGCCCCTCTGCTGCTCCCACAGCATTAACTCCTTCACTGCCTGCATGATGTTCTGATGTGGAATACCAGCATCAAAATCACAAAAACACAACACAGGTAAACAGTGAAATGGAAAGAAGAGAGAAGTGATAAACAGAGAAGTAGAATCGAGGCAACAGATAATCAGCGAAATAGAATCGCATGAGCAGATTAAGAGAGAAAGTATCTAGGGAATAGATAAATAGAGAAATAGAATAGAGGGAACTGATAAATAGAGGAATTGAATTGAGGGAACAGATTAAAAGATTAATAGACTGAAGGTGGAATAGATCAAGAGAGAAATACAATAGAGGGAACTGATTAATAGAGAAAAAGAGAGATGAGGGAATACATTAATAGAGAAATAGAGGGAAGAGGGAATACATTAATAGAGAGAAGAGGGACACTATTAAGAAATATAATGGAGAGAACCGATTAAGAGAGAAATCGAATGAAGTGAACCGATTAAGAAAGAAATACAATAGAGATAATGGATTAAGAGAGAAATGCAATAGAGGGATTAGATTACGTGAGAAATAGAATAGAGGGAACAGATTAATAGAGAAACAGAGAAACTGATTAGAGGGAACAGGTAAACAGAGATATAGAAATTAGAGGGAAGTGTCTAAGAGACAGATTCGAGGGAATATTTTAATAGAGAAATAGAGTTGAGGGAATATTTTAATAGGGAGATAGAATTGAGGGAATAGTTTAATAGATGGAGGATCTAAGTGGATTTAGGGCTGGATTTTTGCATGTAATAGCAAAGATTTAGGGTTGAAGTTTGGGAAGGAAGAGGGAGGATTTAGGGCTGGAGTTCAGAGTGAGATGCGAGGAGATAATTCTGGATTTTGTGGTGAGATAGCAAGGATATTAGGGTGGAACAGCGAGGAGTTAGGGCTAGAGATTTGGGAGGAACAGCGAGGAGTTAGGGCTAGAGATTTGGGAGGAACAGCGAGGAGTTAGGGCTAGAGATTTGGGAGGAACAGCGAGGAGTTAGGGCTAGAGATTTGGGAGGAACAGTGAGGAGTTAGGGCTAGAGATTTGGGAGGAACAGCGAGGATTTGGACGGAGCAACTGTCTGTGCAGTTGTCAACGGTTTACCGGGCTGGATCGGCCTGGTTCCGTGACGATTGGTGTGGGGGACCCACAGACCCACGTCCCAGGAAAGGGAAAGGGGGAAAGGGAAAAGGAAAAAGGGAGATGGGCCTAGAAACAAAACAGCGGCAACGATCTGAGGAGGAAAGCTAATTTACTAAATAAGATATCAGAAAGCAAAATAACACAATATAATACAATATAATTGGAATTGAAGCTAATAAATCAAATAAAATGAGCAAGAGAGAGTGTCCGATAAACCGAAGGCCTTACGCTAACGCTGAAGGCGATACGGCAGCGAGCACCCACTGCTGAGTCGATCCCGAAGGAAAGAGAGTGTCCCGTGACCGCAGAGGGTTTTTATCTTTTCCCTCTGAGCGGAAAATACGTAAAAATGTAAAGCATCGCAAAGTCCTCTGGGGAATGTAGTTCTCCTCTTCTGAGACAGGTATACCCGGAAATATCAATGATCTATGGAGTTGGAGTATTAACTCTTTAACTCTTAATGCACTACATGTTGTTATGATGTGGAATACCAATACCAAAAAATCATAAAACCATGACAGCAGTTTACAGCAAGTGAGAACAAATCAATACTGCATTCTTAGTCCTACCTGACCCCAAACATGCACAGCTCCGCCGGTCCCGATGGATGCATCACACAGTGCAGAGGGAATCAGCCGTTGTAGTCAGCAGGCCGCTCTTAGTAAGGTCTGAAATGTCGCGGCGTCCAGCTGAGGAGAGAGCTGCAAGCAGAAGGATAACGGGGTGCCAGCACTCTGAATCAGAGGGGAAAACAATGGGGAAAGGTTTCTCAGATGTGCTTTTCCACATTTAGTACTGGAGTTTGGGGTGAAATCGTAAGGGTTTGGGGCTAGAGTTTGGCATAAAACAGCAAGGACATAAGACATAGGAGCTTGGGATGAATCAATGAGGTTTTGGGGCTGGAGTTGGGGGTGGAATAGCTAGAAACTGGGATGCAGTTTGGAGTGAATTAGCCAGAAGTTGGCACTTCCATCTGGGGTGAAACACAGAGGATTCAGGAAAGAAGCTTAGGGTGAAATAGCGAGGACACAGGACTGGAGCTTGGGCAAAAATACCAAGGACTTGGGACTGGAGCTTGAGGTTAATTTAGTGAGGATTTGGGACAGGACCTTAAGGTGAAAGAGCAAAGATTCAGGACTGGATCTTGGGGTGAATTAGCCAGGATTTGTCACTTGAGTCTGCGGTGAAATTGCAGGAGTTAGGGCCCGAGTTTGCAGGTAATAGTGAGGATTTGGGACTACTGTTTTGGAGGAATTAGCAAGGACTAGGAGGTAGAGTTTGATGCTAAAAAGCAAGGATTTAGAGCTGAAATTTGGGGCAAAATAGTGAGGACTTGTGGCTGGAATCAAAGGTGAAACAGTGAGGATTTAAAGCTGGAGTTTGGGGTGAATTAGGAAGATTTCAGGGGTGGAGTCGGGGGTGAAACAATGAGGATTGGAGGCTGAAGGATTGGGGGCTGGAGATTGGGGTGAAGCAGCAGGTATCGGGGGCAGTGTTTTTTTTGGTAAAGAGCAAGAATTTTGGACTAAATTATGGGGTGAAATACCAGGGATTTTGGTACTAAAGTTTGAGGTGAAATAGTGAGGATATGGGAGTTAAGTCTGCAATGAAAGAATGAGGGTTTGGGGCTGGAACTGGAGGAGAAACAGCTACGATTTGGAGACAGAGTTTACTGCTAAATAGAGAGGGCTTTGGGTTGGAGTTTACCACAGAAACAGCAAGGGTTAGGGGCTAGAATTCAGGATGAAATTGGGAAGATATGGGGCTCGACATTAGGGTGAGACAGCCAGACATGGGACTGATTTGGGGAGAAATAGCGGGGCTGCAATATAGGGTAAAATTGTGAGGATTTGGACCTCAAAATTGTGAGGCTGAAGTTCGGGGTGAAACGGCAAGAAGTTGGGATGGAGTTTTGGATGAAATAGCCTGGACTTTAAAGTTTAGTTTGGAAGGGGTTGGTTTTTTAAAGTTTAGTTTGGAAGGCGAGCATTTTGGGACCAACATTTAAGGGTAATAATGAGGATTTGGGACTACTGTTTGGAAAGAAATAGGAAAGGTGTGGGGCAGGAATTTGAAGTGGAATAACAAGGACTAGGGGCTACGCTTTTGGGTATAATAGCAAGAATTTAGAGCTGCAGTTTGGGGCAAAATGGGGAGGATTTGATGTTGGTGTTTGGGGTGAAACAGTGAGAACAAAGGAACAGGAATCTGGGATGAAATAGTAAAGGTTTGGGGCTGCAACTTGGCACAAAATGGCGAGAAGCTGGGATGGAGCTCTGAGGTGAATTAGCCAGGATGTGGCACTTGAGTCTGGGGCAAAGTAGCAAGGATTCAGGGCCTGAGTCTGAGATTAATAATGAGAATTTAGGACTACTGTTTGAGAGGAAATAGTGAGGGCTTGGGACAGGAATTTGGAGTGGAATAGCAAGGATCAGGGGCTAGACTTTGGGGGTGAAAAAGCAAGGATTTAGAGCTTTAGGGTATGTACAGTGAATACACCAAAAGAATAGTACCCACACAAAATAATGAAGGTGGACAGTATATTTTTATAAGACATCCAGGTGGGATAAAGACAACCAGTAAATAAGGAAAGGCTCACCTGCCACTGATGGTCAGGGCATGCGTAGACCTCCACAGGGGAGGGATCTCCAACAAAAAAAAACCTTCCCAGCTGTGGTCAGTTCTTAAATGGGATCTGGGAGAGGTGCAGGCAGACTCCACCCCTTCCAGTCACACAGTACATTGCCTACACCTGTGCTCCTGCAGCTGACTCTGTGCTCACCTCAGGTGATCCATCATTGCTTCAGGCCACACTTTAACAGTTCCCATACACTGCAGCCCTTAAAGGGACCCCAAGAGTGACCCCAAAAGTGACAATCCCAAAGAGACCCCAAATGTGAACCCAAAAGAGACCCCATAGCGACACCACAGAGACACCCAGTGACCATATATAGCTACTGCAACTCCATAGTGATACATAGCGACCCCACAGCGACGAGCCCAAAAAAACCCCTCAAGTTACTCCAAGAGTGACCCGAAAAGGAGTCCAAGAGCGACCCCACATCACGCTGATTTCAAGGACAGAGACTCGACTCTTCAATGACACGTACACCCAGCGTGACATTAAAAGGCAACTGTTCCAATGTCGGTCCGAGCGGTTTATTACCAATAGTGAGCAGGGAGATGGGGAAGGGGAAGAGAGCGTCAGGAAGGATAGGAAAGCAGCAAGGGTTTGCCCAAGGCAGGGAACGTCACCAGCCAGGATCCTAGGGGCGCTCCGCTTGCACGCGGCTCCGACAGTGCAAGGCAGAAGAGCAGGGCTGGAAGAAGTGGGGAGAACAGCAGCAGCGATCCCCCCCCCAAAAAAAAAAAAATCCCGAACCCACCCCACCCCCCCCGCCCAAAAAAAAAAAAAAAAAGCCACTAACAAACAAACAAAAAATCCCCTAAACAAAACTTTAAAAAAAGGGGAAAAAAACCTGAATGCCGAAAAAAAATCCTGAAAAAAAACTAAAAAAAGAACTAAAAAAACCCTGAAAACTCCCTAAAAACCCTAAAAAAATGAAAAAAAACCCTAAAAAGAATTGAAAAAAAATTCCTAGAAAAAATCCAAAAAAACCCACAAAAATGAAAAAAACAAAAAAAATACGAAGAAAAAAAACCACAGGAAAAAAAAACCCACAAAAGACACACCACAAAAGACACACCACAAAAGACACACCACAAAAGACACACCACAAAAGACACACCACAAAAGACACACCACAAAAGACACACCACAAAAGACACACCACAAAAGACACACCACAAAAGACACACCACAAAAGACACACCACAAAAGACACACCACAAAAGACACACCACAAAAGACACACCACAAAAGACACACCACAAAAGACACACCACAAAAGACACACCACAAAAGACACACCACAAAAACCAAAAAAAATAAAACAAAAAAACCCACAAAAAACCAAAAAAACCCCACAATATCACAAAATACCACAAAAATTAGACACAGAAAAACACACACACAAAAAGTACCACAAAAAAAAAAAAAAACATAAAAAACATCCCAAAATGTGAACCCCAAAATGTGAACCCCAAAATGTGAACCCCAAAATGTGAACCCCAAAATGTGAACCCCAAAAGAGGAACCCCAAAAGAGGAACCCCAAAAGAGGAACCCCAAAAGAGGAACCCTTAAAGGACCCCAAAAGTGGGATCCCAAAAAGGGACCCCAAAATTGGTAATACCAAACAGACCCCAAAAGGGACCCAAAAAAGACCCCAAGAGCGACCCCAAAAAAAGACGACCCCAAATGAGACCCGTAAAATACTGGAGCTTAGGGTGACAGAGCCAGGATTCAGGAGTGGAATTTGGGGTGACACTAAAAAAAAAAAAAAACACAAATAAATAGCAAACAAAAAAACTTAACACACCCCCCAAAAAAATCTTAGAAAAAATTAAAAATTAAAAAAAAAAAAAACGTAAAAATACCGCCACAGAAAACCCCCAAAAAACCCCCCGAAAAACAACCCCAAAAAAACCACCTCCCAAAAAAACAAAAAAGAACCCCAACAAAAAGAAAAATCACCCCCAAAATCCCCTCAAAAACAACCCCAATAAAACCAAAACAGAAAAAAACAAAAAGAACCCCCCCCAAAAAAAGATAAAACAAAAAAAAAAAAAAAGAAAGTTAACCAAAAAAAAAAAAAAACCCCAACCCCCCCCAAAAAACAACACCCAAAAACATCGCCCAGAAAAATCCCCCCCCAAAAAATAACAAAACAAAACAAAACAATCCCCCAAAAATCCCCTCCAACCCCCTTCCCCCCCAAAAAAAAACAGAATTCCCTTAGAAAGAGCAGGGAGACCCCAAAAGTGACGGCACTGTGGGGCGGGATGTGGGGTGAGGAGAGAAAGAAAGGCCGAAATAAAGAAAGAAAAAGAAAAGAAAAAAACGAAAAAAAAACAAAAAAGGGGGAAAAAAGGGAAAAAAAAAAAACGGAAGAAAAACGAAAATGATCCGAAAAAAAAAAAAAAAAAATCGAAAAACACCCGAAAAAGAATCCGAAAAAAAAAAAACCGAAAGAAAATGAAAAATGAAGACCGAAAGAAAAACGAAAAAAAGACCAAAAAAACCGAAAATATATCCGAAAAATAACGAAAATTAAGCCGGAAAACCGGAAAAAAAAAAAAAACACCGAAAAAAAAAAAATCCGAAAAACCGGAAAACCTAAAAAAATCCCCGAAAAAAAAAAAAAGAAAAAAAAACCCACCCCCCATCCCCCCCCCCCAAAAAAAACCCCACAAAAATAAAAAAGGAATCCCTCAAAAAATTCCCCCCCTGAGAACTCCCCCCAAAATGCGGCAGCGCTGTGGAGCAATACTAGAGGGAGGGCAGTGGCGCTACGGGGCCGCGCTTTTGAAGCCCTCCCCGCTCTGCCTCCCGCAATCAGACGCCATTAATTAACGCAGCGGCGATTAATGAATTAATTAAGGCGCCAATAATGAATTAATTAAGCCGCCCTGTAAAGGACGCATGCGCAGAGATACAGACACAGAGACCCCCATCGAAACACATTGTCACAGCGACACCTTGTGGTGGTATACGGGTACTGCAACTCCATAGAGATACATAGCGAGACATGGAGACCCCACAGAAACACCCCAAAAAAGAAAAAAAACCGAACAAACTCCGAACAATAAAAAAAAAACACGAAAAAAAAACCGAAAAAATAATCGAAAAAAAATATGAAAAAGTCCGAAAAAAATCCGAAAGAAAAAAGGAAAAAAACCCCGAAATAATACACGAAAAAAAATCCGAAAAAATGTTTGAAAAAAAGTTCTAATAAAAAAAACGAAAAAAGACCGGAAAAAATCCGAAAAAAAAAACCCGAAAACAAAAAGGAAAAGCAAAACTAAAAGAAAAAAAAAAAAGAAAAGTCCGAAAATAAATCCGAAAGAAAAAAAGAAAAAAAAACTGTAAAAAGCCGTAAAAAACCCCGAAAAAAATTCCCCAAAAAATCCCCCCCAACAACCCCCTCCAGAAAGATCCCCCTCAACAAAACACCCCAAAAAACCCAAACCCCCCAAAAAATCCCCCCCAAAAAAATCCCCCCCAAAAAACCCCCAAAACACCCAACCCCCCCCAAAAAAAATCCCCCCCAAAAATTTCCCCGAACAAAACCCTTCCAGAAAAATTCCCCTCCAGAAAAAAGCTCCCCCAGAAAAAAAAACCCCAAGCAAAATATCCCCCCATAAACCTCCCCCCAAATAATCCCCAAACCCCCCAAAACTCCCCAGAAAAATCCCCCCCGAGAAAAATCCCCCACGAAACATATACTCCAACAACCCCCCCGAAATACCCCCCCAAAAAATTTCCCCCCCGATCCCCCCCCCAAATAATCCCCACACAAAACTCAAAAATCCCCCCCAGAAAAATCCCCCACGAAACATATACTACAACAAACCCCCCCCGAAATATCCCCCCCGAAAAATATCCCCCCCCAAAAGCACCCCCACGAAACATATACTCCAACAAGCCCACCCGAAATACCCCATCCAAAAATATCCCCCCCAAAAAATATCCCCACCCAAATCTCCCCGAACCCCCCCCCAAAAAATCCCCCAGAAAAATCCCCCCCAACCAATCCCCACCCAAAAAATATACCCAAACAACCCCCCCCCCAAAACCCCCTCCCGAACCCCCCCCCGAAAAATATACCCCAAACCTCCCCTGAAACACCCCCCCGAAAAATAACTCCACCCCCCCCTAAAAAAAAAGACCCCGAAAGTGATGGCACTGTGGGGTGAGGAGGAGAGGTGCGAGGCTGCGAGGCAGGGAGCGGAGCTGCGGGCAGGAGCTGTAGAGCAATGTGATAAGGAAGGTAGCAGCACTACGGGGCCTCACTTTTGAAGCCCGCCGTGCTCCGCCCCACAAAATAATTAAGAGAGAACAGATAAATGGAAAAATAGAAAGAATTGAAAACTGATAAACGGAGAAATACAAAAAAGAGGGAAGGCATAAACGCAGAAATAGAAAGAAGAGGGAACAGATAAAAAGAGAAATAGAAAGAACAGGGAATAGATAAAACGAGAAACAGAAACAAGAGGAAACAGATAAAAAGAGAAATCGAAACAAGAAAGTACAGATAAACAAAGAGATACAAAGAAGAGAGAACAGATAAAATGTGAAAAACTTTGGAGAAATAGAAAGAAGACAGAAACAAAAAAATGAGTACAGATAAAAGGATAAATAAAAAGAAGAGACAATAGTTAAATGGAGAAATAGAAACGAGAAAGGATAAACGAAGAAGTAGAAAGAACAGAAAATAGAATAATGAAGAAATAGAAAGAAGAGTGAATGGATAAACAGAGAAAGAGAAATAGAAAGAGAGAACAAATAAAGAGAGAAAAGAGTAATAGAAAGAAGAGAGAACATAAATGGAGAAAGAAGAGAGAACAGAAAAACAGAAAAGTAAAAGAGAACAGAAAAAAAGTAAAATAGAATCATGGGGAAGTATATATAGAGAACAAGAAAGAAGCGAGAAGGAATGAACAGAGAAATATAACATAGAGGGAACAGATTAATGGAGAAATAGAAAGAAGAAAAGAAAAACAGGGGAAGAGAAAGAAACGGGAACGGATAAACAGAGAATGAGAAAGAAGCGGGAATGGATAAACGGAGAAAGAGAAAGAAGAGAGAACAGATAAACCGAGAAATAGAAACATTAAGTGCAGACAAATAAAGTAATAGAAAGAGGAGAGAACAGAAAAAAAGGAGAAATAGAAAGAAGAGGGAACAGATAAACAGAAATAGATAGAAGTGAGAAGGGATAAACGGAGAAACAGAATAGATGGAACGGATAAACAAAGAAACAAAATGAGGAAGGAACAGATAAAAGGAGAAAGAAGAGAGAACGGATAAACGAATAAAAGGAGAAAGAAGAGGGAACGGATAAACGGAGAAAGAGAAAGAAGAGGGAACGGATAAACGGAGAAAGAGAAAGAAGAGAGAAAAGGTAAAGCGAGAAATAGTAATAAGAGACAAGGGATAAACGGAGAAAAAGAAGGAACAGAAAAAGGATAAACAAAGAAATAGAAAGAAGAGAGAAAATATAAACAGAGAAATTGAAAGAAGACAGAACAGATAAAAGGAGAAATCGAAATAAGAAAGAAAAGAAAATTGGGGAAAAAGAAGAGAGAACAGCTATTCGGAGAAATAGAACAGAGATGAGATGAACGGAGAAAAGAAAAGAATAGATATTAGAAAACAGAACACATAACCAGAGAAAGACAAATAAGTAAGAAAAGAAAACGGAGAAAAAGGAGAGAAGAGAGAAGGGATAAACAGAGAAAAAGGAGAGAAGAGAGAAGGGATAAACGGAGAAAAGGAGAGAAGAGAGAAGGGATAAACGGAGAAATAGAATCGAGGGAACAAATAAAAAGAAATACAATTGAGGGAACAGATAAACAGAGAAATAGTAAAATAGTACACAGAAATAAAGTAATAGAAAGAAGAGAGAACAGATCAACTGAGAGAAATTAAGAAGGGAGAAAAGATCAACAGAGAAAGACAAAGAAGAGAGAACAGATAAACAAAGAAATAGAAAGAAGAAAGAAGAAACAAACAGAGAAATAGAAAGAAGTGAGAACAGATAAACAGAAAAAAAGAAAAAGAGGGAAGGGATAAATGGAGAAAAAGAATGAAGAGCTAAGGTATAAAGTAAGAAATAGAAAGAAGAGAGAACAGATATTTGGACAAATAGAAAGAAGAGAGAACAGAAAAAATGAGAAATTAATAGAAGACAAAACACACAAAAGGAGAAATAGAAAGAAGAGACAATGGATAAACGGAGAAATAGGAACAAGAGCGAACAGAAAAACAGAGAAATAGGAGGAAGAGCGAACAGATATTTGAAGAAATAGAAAAGAGCGAACAGATATTTGGAGAAATAGAAAGAAGAAAGAACAGACAAACAGAGTAAAAGTGTCGAGTTAACAGATTAAGGAATACAACTGAGGGAACAGGTAAACAGAGAAATAGAAAGAAGAGAGAATGGATACATGGAGAAATTGAATGAAGAGAGAACAGAAAACAGAAAAAGAAAGAAGAGAGAACAGATAAAAGCAGAAATGGTAATAAAAGAGAAGTGAAAAGGGAGAAATACAAAGAGATCAACAGATCAACGACGAAAGACAAAGAAGAGAGAACAGATCAATGACGAAAGACAAAGAAGAGAGAACAGATAAACAGAGAAATAGAACAAAGAGAGAACAGATAATCGAAGAAATTTAAAGAAGAGAGATGGTAAAAACTGTGAAATAGAAAGGAGAACAGACAAACGGAGAAATAGAAAAAAGAGAACAGAAACGGAGAAACAGGAAGAGGGGAGAACAGAAAAACAGAAAAAGAAAAAAGAGAGAAGGAATAAACGGAGAAATAGAAGAGAGAAAAGAAAAACAGAAAAAGAAAAAAGATTGAACAGATAAACAATGAAATAGAACCATGGGAACAGATATATAGCAAAGTAGAAAGAAGAACAGATAAATGGAGAAAGACAAGTAAGGAAAGAAAATGGGGAATAAAGAAAGAAGAGAGAAGAGGTTACTCGTAAAAAAAGAAAGAGGAGAGAACAGATATTCGGAGAAACAGAAAGAAGGGAGATCAGAAAAAAGTGAAATAGAAGAAAGAGGGAAGGGCTGCACGGAGAGAGAGAAAGAAGAGGGAAGGGCTGCACGGAGAGAGAGAAAGAAGAGGGAGCGGATACATGGAGAAAGAGAAATTAGAAGGAACGGATACACGGAGAAAAAGGAACAAGAGAGAACGGAAATACCGAGAAATAAAAGGAAGAGAGAAGAGATAAACAGAGAAAATAGAAAGAAGAGGGAATAGATAAACTGAGAAACAGAAAGAAGAGGGAACAGATAAACAGACAAATAGAAAAAAGAAAGTACAGATAAAGAAAGTAATATAGGAGAGAACAGAAAAAAAAAAGTAGAAAGTCGAGAAAACAGATACACGGAGAAACAGGTGGAAGAGGGAAGGGCTAGACGGAGAGGGGGAAAGAAGAGGGAAGGGAGGAATAGAATCGAGGGAACAGATAAATAGAGAAATAGAATCGAGGGAACAGATAAAGAGAGAAATAGATTAGAGGGAACAGGTGAGGAGAGAAATAGAAAGTAGAGGGAAAAGATTAATAGAGAAATAGAATCCAGGTAAGAGATGAATAGATGTAGGATCTAATAGGACTTAGGGACAGAGATCTGGGAGGAACAGTGAGAAGTTAGGGACAGAGATTTGGGAGGAACAGCAAGGATTTGGACGGAGCAATTGTGCAGCGTCCAGCAGCTGAGACCAAATCCATGGAGCACTCTTAGTCCTACCTGACCCCGAACATGCACAGGTCCGCCGGTCCCGATGGATGCAGCACGGAGTGTGGAGGGAATTATCTGTTGCGGTCAGCAGGCCACTCTGTGTAAGAGCTGAGACAGCGTGGCGTTCAGCGCACGGCCACGGGAAGCAGGAAGGAGAAATAATTAACACCCAAAAAAATCCCCCCCCCCCCGAAAAAATACCCCACCCCCGAAAAAATCCCCAACACAAAACCCAAGAAAAAACCCCAAAATACCCTCAAAAGAGCAAACTAACAAAAAAAAAAAACTAAAAAAAAAAACAGAAAACCCAAAAAAATCCCCCAAAAGAATCCCCCAAAAATCACAAAAAAAAAAAATCCCCCCCAAAATCCCAAAATATTCCGAAATAACCACAAAAAAATGCCCCCCCCCAAAACCGAAAAATAACGAAAATAAAAGAAAAAAAAAACGAAAAAAAAATGAAAAAATGAAAAAACGAAAAAAAATAAAAAAAAATCCAAGAAAAGAACCGAAAAGAAAAGAAAATCCGAAAAAAAAAAAAACCCGAAAAAAAGATACGAAAAAAATCCGAAAAATATCCCCAAAACATCCCCCAAAAATTCTCCCAAAAATTTCTCCAAAAAATCCCCCAGCCCCCAAAAAAGAAAACAAAAAATATCCCCCAGAAAAAAACACGAAAAAATTGCCCAAAAATCACCCAAAAAATTCCCCCCAAAAAAATCCCCCAATAAAACCCCCCCAAAAAATCCCCGCGCTGTGGGGCAGCGCTGTGGGGCAATCCTATATGGAGGGCAGCGGCGCTATGGGGCCGCGCTTTTGAAGCCCTCCCCGCTCCACCCCCGCAATCAGCCTCCATTAATTAACGCAGCGGCGGTGAGTGAATTAATTAAGCCGCCAATCATGAATTAATTAAGCCGCCATTAATTAATTAAACCGCCATGAATTAATTAAGCTGCCCTGTAAAGGGCGCATGCGCAGAGATACATAGAGACGCATAGAGATACATAGAGATACAGCGACACCATAGAGACCCCAAATGTGAACCCCAAGAACGACGACCCCAAAAAGGGACCCTAAAATTGGTAATCCCAAAGAGACCCCAAAAGGGACCCCACAGAAAGAGCTGTGACCACAAATGAGCCCCAAAAAAGATCCCAAAAGAGACGACCCCAAAAATAGTGACAGACCAAAAATAGATCCCAGAAGCGACCCCAAAAGGGAACCCCAAAAGGGAACCCCAAAGAGCAATGGACTGAAAAAGGATCCCAAGAGCGGCCCCAAAAAGAGCCCCAAAAATGATCCCAAGGGTGACCCCAAAAAGAGACGGCCCCAAAATGAGACCCGTAAAAGACCGGAGCTTGGGGTGACACAGCCAGGAGTCACCAGTGGGATTTGGGGTCACCCTAAAACAACCCAAAAGAAAACCCTAAATAAAAAAACCCTAAAATAAAATCCCTTAAAAAATCCCCCAAAAAATCCCCAAAAATATCCATAAAAAAATCCGTAAAAAACCCTAAAAAAAAACCCTAAAAAATACCCCTAAAAAATACCCTAAAAAAATCCCTAAAAAAAAACGGAGCTGTGGGTCTGGGAGCAGCGCTATGGGGCAGGGAGGGAAGCGGAGCTATGGGGCAGCGCTATGGGGCAGGGAGCGCAGCAGAACTGTGGGGCAGCAGGCAGCGCTATGGGGCAGCAAGTGGGGCTATGGGGCAGGCAATGGCACTATGGGGCAGCACTTTGGGGCGGGGAGGGAAGCAGAGCTATGTGGCAGCGCTATGGACAGTAAATGGAGATATGGGGCAGGGAGCAGCCGTGCTATGGGGCAGGAAATGGCGCTATGGGGCAGGGAAGGAACCAGAGCTATGGGGCAGAGTGCTATGGGGCAGAGAACAGCGCTATGGGGCAGAGAGGGAAGCAGAGCTATGGGGCAGGGAGTGGAGAAGCGCTATGGGGCAAAGAGAGGAGCTATGGGATAGCACTATGGGGCAGGGAGCTGCACTATGGGGAACATTGCTATGGGGTGGGGAGGGAAGCAGAGCTACAGGGCAGTGCTATGGGGCAGGAAATGCCACTATGGGACAGCTAACTGCGCTATGGGGCATGGAGCAGAGCTATGGGGCAGTGGCACTATGGGGCAGCGCCATGGGGCTACAGGGCAGGCAATGGTGCTATGGGGCAGCGCTATGGGGCAGAGTGCTATGGGACAGGCAATGGTGCTATGGGGCAGGGAGGGAAGCGGAGCTATGGGACACTGCTATAGGGCAGGGAACCACGCTATGGGGCAGGAAGCAGAGCTATGGGGCAGTGCTACAGGGCAGAGCGCTGTGGGGCAGGGAGTGGAGGAGTGCTAATGGGCAGTGCTATGGGGCAGGGGAGCTACGGGGCAGCGCTATAGGGCAGGGGAGCGGAGCTATGGGGCAAAGCGCTATGGGGCAGAAAATTGGCTCTAGGGGGCAGGGAGCCGCGCTATGGGACAGTGCTATGGGGCAGAGCGATATGGGGTGGCATTATGGGGCATGGAGCAGAGCTATGGGGCAGGGAGAGAAGGGGAGCTATGGGGCAGAGCTGTGGGGCTGAGAATGGCGCTATGGGGCAGGGAGGGAAGCAGAGCTATGGCGCAGAGTGCTATGGGGCAGGGAGTGCAGAAGCGCTATGGGACAGGAAGCAGAGCTGTGGGGCAATTCTATAGGGAGGGCAGCAGCACTATGGGGCCGCGCTTTTGAAGCCCTCCCCGCTCCGCCCCCACAATCAGCTGCCAGTAATTAATGCAGCGGCGGTGAGTGAGTTAATTAAGGCTCCAATCATGAATTAATTAAGGCGCCATTAATTAATTAATGTAAAGGGCGCATGCGCAGAGATACATAGAGACATGTAGAAATGCATACACAGTGACCCCAAGCGACACACAGACACAGCGACACCCAGTGGTGGTGGTATATGAATACTGCAACGCCATAGAGATACATGGCGACCCGTAAATACACGGAGACACAGCGCCACCCAGTGGTGGTATATCGGTACTGCACCTCCATAGCGATACACAGCGACCCCATAGAGACACAGCGACACAGCGACAACCAGTGGCTGTATTTGGTATTGCAACTCCATAGCGCCGCCTTGTGGCCATATTGAGGTACTACACCACCATAGAAACGTATAGCGACCCTATAGAGACACCGCGACCCCACAGGGTCCCCAGGAAAAGCGGCGCGGGGTCGTCAGCTCGTGAGGGTTCAGATGGCAGAACTCGAAGGAGCGGAGAGGTCGAGGAGGAAAAAAACAATACAAAAAAAAAAAATCCACCCCAAATCCCTCCAAATAAATCCTAAAAAAGAGCGGGGACCCCAGAAGTGACGGCGTTGTGGGGCGGGATGTGGGGTGAGAAGGAGCGCTGTGGGACGCGGAGATGTGGGGCTGTGGGGCAGCGCTATGGGGCAGGGAGCGGAGCTATGGGGCAGCGCGCTATGGGGCAGCGTGCTATGGGGCAGCACGCTATGGGGCAAAAATTAAGCTCTAGGGGGCAGGGAACCGCGCTATGGGGCAATGCTATGGGGCAGGGATCGGAGCTAAGGGGCAGGGAGAGAAGAGGAGCTATGGGGCAGTGCTATAGGGCAGGGAGCAGCCGCGCTCTGTAATTACGGCGCTTAATTACAGCGCTTAATAACTTTGGAAGAGAGTGGATCATGCGCACAGCGCACCGACACACTGTGCATGCGTGGGTACTCTACGCGCCAGTACTTAACGCATGCGCACTGAGCGTCCGTATTTAACGCATGCGCACTGCGCGTACGTACTTTACGCATGCGCACTGCGTGCCAGTAGTTAACGCATGCGCACTTCGAGCCAGAAGTAAACGCATGCGCACTACGCGATTCCAGTTAACGCATGCGCACCGCGAGCCAGTAGTGAACGCATGCGCACTGCACGATTCAAGTAAACGCATGCGCACTGCACATCTGCAGTTAACGCATGCGCACTGAGAGTCTGTAGATAACGCATGCGCACTGAGCGCCAGTATTTTACGCATGCGCACTGCGCAGCAGTACTAAACGCATGCGCACTGCCTGCAATTAGTTAACGCATGCGCATTGCGCGTTCGCAGTCAACGCATGCGCACTGCGTGCCAGTAGTTTACGCATGTGCACTGCGCGTCCGTAGTTAACGCATGCGCACTGCACGCCTGTAGTAAACGCATGCGCACTGAGTGATTCCAATTAACGCATGCGCAGTGCCTGCCAGTAGTAAACGCATGCGCACTACACGTATGTAGTTAACGCATGCGCACTGCGCGATTCCATTTAACGCATGCGCACTGCGCGTCGGTAGAAAACGCATGCGCACTGCACGCCAGTAGATAACGCATGCGCACTAAGCAACCGCAGTCAACGCATGCGCACTGTGCATCCGCAGTTTCCGCGCCGCTCCCGGGGACGGCTCCGCGCCGCTCGGGTTGTTCCGCCGCTGCTCTCGGAAACGGCCGGCGGGCGGTGCGGGGCCGGGGGGGGGGCCGGGACGCCTCTCGGTCCACGGCGGCGAGGAGCGAATCGGATGCCGCGGGGCGCTCGGGGGCGGCTGTGAGCCTGGACGGTGCGATCCCGGGACGCGAACGCGGACGGAGCTCGAACGGAGCGCGTAACGGCAGACGGGCAGCGCCGAGAGCGGCAGCGGGGCAAGGCGGACGCTCGCCCGGCGCCCGAGCGGCTCCGGACCGGGAACCGCCCGCGTGGGTGCGCGGGGCAGCACCTGCAGTACCGCACTGCCGCCACGGGGCGGCAGCCGCGAGCACAGCGGCGACGGCGTGGGCTGCTGACGGTCACGTGTGATGCCGAGCCAATCGGGGCGCCGCGACGTGCGCAGGGGCCGCTGGGAGCCGGAACGGTCCGCTGCCGGGGCGGACTCGGGCGAAACAGCGCGGGTGCGGGCGGGACGCGTCCTGCGAGAGAAGGGGGAATGTCGCTGAGCCGGCGGCGCGACAGGTGACTGCTCGCCCGCACCTCGGTGTATCGAGCAGTACGATGCTCCGTAGAAGATTCTGCCGCTCATGCGCACTATTGTTCGGAGGACCGAGCACCATCGAGACGGGCGGAGTCGCCGCGCAGAGCGGCCGCAATTTACGTACGCCCTACGCCGCTTCCGCGTTTCGGCGCGCATGCGCCGTGCCGCCCGGAGGAGCAAACCGCGGCTGCTGCAGTTCCGGCATCGGCCGCGCGGCGGCGGCACACACCGCCGAAACCGCTTCTCCCGCGGCGGGTACGAGCGCCCGCGCCCCACTCCCGCGCGTTCCATCCTCTCTTCCTTCCCACGGCACAACAACGCCGAGTCACAAGCGCGACACGAGGGGAAAACAAACCGACGTTCACTCGTTAACTCAACCCAGGACAACTACGTACAGAGACTCTCGGCAGTCACTCCATCACAGGGACCGGAGTTTGTGACGAATGAGCGAGGATTTGGGACTGCGGTTTGGGGTGAAAGAGGGCAGGTTTGGGGCTGAATTTGTGGCTGAAGAGCAAGAATTTGGGACTAAAGCATGGGGTGAAACAGTGAGGATTTGGGACTGGATCTTGGGGTGAAATGCTGAGAGGTTGGGACGGGAGTCAGTTGTGAAAGTGTGAGGATGAAGGGCTGCAGACCGGGGTGAGGCAGCGAGGGCTTGGGGCTGGAATCCAGGGTGCAATAGCGAGGATTTGGGAGTTGATTTTTGAGACAAGATGCTGAGGGCTTTGGTCAGCAGTTTGGGGTGAAACAGCGAGGGTTTGGGGTGGAGTTAGATGTGGAATAGCAAAAAGTTGGGATTGAGTTTTGGATGAATCAGGATGTGGCACTCGAGTCTGGAGGGAAATTGCAAGGATTCGGGGCCCGAGTTTGAGGGCAATAGTGAGGGGTGGAAGAGGGAGGATTTAGGGTGTGGGAAGGCTCCCTTTGGTGAGGGGGGAGATGGTCCCAGAGCGTGTGTGCAACATCAGTGTACTTAAATCCATGGGACCCGACGAGATGCAGCCATGTGTGCTGGGGGAGGTGGCAGAGCTGGCTGCTGAGCCGCTCTCTGTCACCTCTGAGAGGTCCTGGAGGAGGGGGAGGGCCCCATTTCCCCCCCCATCCCAGCACATGGGGTCCCCAGAACACGTCCAGGCAGCCGCGGCTCATTCCAGTTTGTATACAGGAAGGGAACTGAGGTCTGGAATCTTTACAAAATGAATCCAGCGCCACCGTGCCCTTCACAAAACCTCTCCCCTTTGCTGCACTACAGGGGAATAGGAAAAGTGAACCTTCACCCTGGTTTTCCACCAGCTCTTGGGTCAGTCCCTGGGGCACTTGGGACCCTCCTGGAGCCCCCAGGCCCGTCACCAGCCCCCAGGCATTTTGGTGCATCATCCCGCAGCATCCCATAGGGGGTGACAGCCGCAGCAGGACGCGGTGTAACAGAGCTGTGGGGCTGTGTGGTGTCAGTATCCCATGTACTCCTCACTGCCCCCTGCTGAAATTCTCAGTGGGGCACACAGAGGCACAGTGGCGTGAGGAGACGGCCAGGAGGCACTGAGGATGTAGCCACAGCATGGGGGCAGTGGCCAGGTGACGTTCATATGGCAGGAAGGAATGCATGGGACACGGCCACAGCCTGGGGACATGTGAGGCAACAACAGGGACCTCGCTCAGATCATTGGTGCCAGAGGTGAACACGCTGCTCCCTAAAGTGAAAGTCCCATCCCTGCTGCAGCTCTGTCCCCAGAGGGCTTTATTTAGTGCCTTGATCCTTGAAATAGGGCAAAACCACAGAGTTCTGGATCAACAGAGTTCCGGTCAGCAGCTCCCATTCGGTGACACTGCCACTGCCCCACAGCCAGGAGACACCGCTGGGACACTGAGCGCTCAGTGGCAGTGCTGTTGGTGGCATCAGCAGCTGAAGGGGACACAGCACTGGGAACGTGGTAACGATGAGAACGTCGGTAGTGACAACCACAGCTCTCAAGTCCATTGGATGCAGCGCTGGGAGCTCGGGGACACTGACACCGCAGCAACGGCGCCAGGAGCTCCCCACGGCTGCCGGCACCTGTCCCCACGCTCACAGCTCCCCGCGGATGTCGGGCAGCAGGCGGCAGGCGGTGACAGTGGCTATGGTGGCGGCCACAGCACGCAGGTCTCGGCGCACCAGGCACAGGCAGTGCGCGGTGGCGGCCGCCCCGGCTTGGGCTTGGCCCAGGGGCCCCCCCAGGCCTTCCAGCAGCCGCGCGGCCGCGCTGAAACTGCGCCCCAAAGCCTCAGCCACCGCTCCCCGCAGCCGCCCTTCGCCTGCCCCCAACCGCTGCTGCAGCAGTGAGGGCGCCCGGGGCGTCCCTGGCAGCGGCGCTCGGGTCGCGCCGTCCTCTTCCTCCTCCTCCTCGGTCTCCGACGCCTCTCCCGGCACCTTCAGCCCCGCTGCGGGGCTCCGGGCCGCGTTCCCGCCCGGCTCCGGCTCCGAGTCGCTCTCCGAGGCCTCGCCCAGCACCAGCGCGGGGGAAACGGCGGCGGCCATGATCTGCGGGAGGACGGCAGGGAGGAGCGGGGGTCGGGCGCCCGCGTGACGGGCCCAGCCCCGCGACACCGCCGTTTCCCCCATCCCCAGCCCCGCGGGGGCCCCAGAACGCGTCCACGCAGCCGCAGCTCCGTGGGGACGCCTCGCACTCCCCCGCTGCTGCCTTCCCGGCCCTACGGTCCCCCCCACGACTCGCCCGGCCCCGCGGGGACCCGCAGCTCCTCGTACCGTACCGCCGGGTCACGTGACGATCACGCCGTCCTCCGCGGGTCGCGCCGAGTGACGTCGCGCCGCCGCGCGCCCCTTGCCCGGACTGCCCTCACTCGGCATGGCGGGCCGGGCATCGCCGCCCGAACTGCGCGCGGTCACGTCAGCCGGCCGTGACCACTAAGAGACCGGAAGTGTGGCTTTGTTCCGCCGCTCGGTCTTTGAGTGACGGCCGCAACAGCCAATCGGCTCAGCAGACGCCAGAGGGCGGGCACACGCAGGCGGCCGGTCACGGAAGCAGGGCTATCCCGGAAGAATGATCCCGGGGGGGTGGGGCGTGCGCGTAACGGGCAGCAGTGGGAACCAATGGGAGGGCGGGATGGAGCGCGGCGGGCCCAAACAAAATAAGTGGATCCAACTCTTTCTGAGTATTCCGACTTTGCGGCCCTGCGGACGTAAGCACCAAGTGCCATGAAATCATGGCTCGGACAGCTCCGCCGACACCGGCGCGCCGCTCCCAGGCTCTCGGGAGGAAATGCACCGCAGCCGCCCTGTGCCGCAGAGCGCGCGGCCGCCACCGCCCGTTGTACGACCGCTGTCGTCATCTGCGCATGCGCGGCTTCTCTGGCCGCTGGCTGTGCGCATGCGCGGTCTGGAGCTAATGGCGGCGGCGCGGTGCGCTGTGTGTGTTCTTATAGCAGCGGAATGAACGCGCTGTGCGGAGTTACGCGCCGTTGATCGTGAGCGCGCTGTGGCTGGGTGCGGACGGGGTGCATACGTCTGAGAGCAAGAGGCGCCTGGGTAAGGGCGTGAGCGCCTCTGGGCCGGGGGGGACCGCCGGCGGTCCGGCACTGCCCCGCGGACGAGCTCTCTCTCGCGTCTTTGTGCCGGCTCGGGGTCCGAGCCCGGTTCCCTTCCTCCCAGCGTGTCGGGGTTGGTTTCCCCGGGCGTTCAAACCGAACGGGATGGGGAACAAAAGCACGGATAGCTCCAGTTCCTTCCTGCGAGGAAAAAACATTTAAATGCCCTGTTAGTTTCTGAAGACGTGCTCGGATTCCCGTCGGGGTTCCTTTCTCCCGGACCCCAGTGCACCGTCGCTCACACTCGGTGCTTTCTGCAGCGATGTTCTGTTCCTTCTAGGGATGCTCTCCACCCTGGGATGAGCAGGAATGGTTTAACAGTGAGATTTCAAAGTTACTAAAACAGCAGCAGTTCTCTATGAGCTTATAGCAATTCTCATTTATCCATTAACTTCATCCTTCAATTCAAAATGGTTTAAGGGAACATTCTTTCTGTTTTGTGTCAGCAGTGTTAGGAAAAGCACTTTTAGTGCCTAATAAAACAGATCTATTGACATTAGTGGTGGAGTCCTTCCAAAAATATATGATACTGTTTTGTGGCAGCTGAATTTGCTTTTTCTCTTCTGCACTGGGATCACAATGATCAGATGCAACAAACCTTGAGTAAAATATTGGCACTTAGCGAGTGTATTACCTGGAGTGGCAGCTGCAAACAGCAGTTCCTCCCTGCTAAAAATAGTAAGTGTGCCATGGTTCTGGTCCATGTTCCTCCCACGCTGAAGTCCTGGGACAGTTAATCTTTCAAGCAGTCAGCTCAGTCCTGCGAAAGAAGCACTCACCAGGCCATCTTTGTGGAAGGATTTAAGATCTGGTGAGTGAGGAGAAACTTCATGATAAATGACACAGAAAAGGAAATGTGCTATTAAAACAACGTCAGAGGAACAGCAAGGCCCCAGGGAAGTCTCAAGATGTGTTCAGCACCATGAAGCATTGGTGCTGGAATGGTAAATAAGAATCAAGTAATTCCTTTGGTATTATTTGTGGCTGATGTACATCAGCAAACTACATTGTACGCAGCTACGTGGGATAAACTCAGTGTATCTGTGCACCCCCAGCCCATCCCTGACTGCATCTGTCAGTCAGAGAAAGCACACAGTGGAAGCACACACACATTCCAAAGCTATAATGCAGCTTTTCACCAGAACTCAAAATGATAACATTTTTAGGCACAGATTCCTATAGAAGTTTAGTTCCATCACTTGCACAAGTATTTCCTTTTTTTCTGAAGACCCACCAACGTTTTTCAGTGAAGGTGGTGAGTAGCATTTGCTAGCTGAGTGGTGCCTGTTGGGCTGTTAGTTTTTACAGTCCTCCTTAATCACGATACAACCTCGGGCTTTATTTGATAAGCGCTGTTCAGAACCTTCACTGAATAGAAGTATATTTCATTTCAGTTTGTCCCGAGTTTTCGTAGTGTTCTTGTGGCGCAGTGTGCTTCACAGACACAATTCCCTGCGCGGGAGTCGTGAGGCATCGGACAGGTGCAGGACAGAGAGATGTGGCGATGTCAGCAAATGCATGTCCGGCATTCACGGCTTCAGATCGTTCCCTCGGGACGCAAAGGTCTGCCGTGTTCCCGGTGTAACTGTGGTGGCTCACTTTGAAGCCGGCAGTGCTTTCTTTCCACGCCTCGTATCACACCACAGAAATGAAGCACTGCAACTGCTCAACGCACAGCCCAAACTTCACTTGCCACGATCCCACCCGTCCCGCTCTTGCCGGGCAGCCGTTCCCATTTCCTCACGTCAGGGCCGGGGGGAGTGAGATCAGCGCAAAGAGCAGCCGCCACCCGCTGCTCACACGGGCGGCGCACAGACCACATCTTCGCGCCATCAGTTACCGCCCCCGCGGCTCGCGGCCCCGCCCACCGCGGCCTCACCACGAAGGCACGCCCGCCTGACTCTCATTGGTCAGAAGCCCCGCGCGCCCCGCCCCCGCCCCGCGCGAGAGGCGGGGTTTGGGCGGGGCGCCGCCGTGCGTCGTCGCGCAGGCGCAGTGGGGGCGCGGTGTGCGGTACGCCCGGGGATGTTTCGGCGGCCCCCGCGCAACTTCCGCGGTCGGCGGCGCGCGGCCTCGAGCGGCAGCAGCAGCGGCGGCGATGAGGAGCGGGGCGTGGGCTCGGCCCCGTTACCGCGCCCCGGCCCCGGCGGGGGAGCGGAGTCCGAGGAGAGCGAGCGGGACCGCGGCGGCGCCGCCTCATCCTCCGAAGGGGCCCGAGCCGCCGCCGAGCCGCCGCCGCCCGCGGAGGAGCCGGCGCGGGGCGGTCGGGCGCCGCTGAGCTTCGGGAGCGACGAGGAGGAGCGGGAAGGTGAGGGCCGGGAGAGCCGGGCCTGCGGCGGGAGGCACTGCGCCTGGAGGTGCTGGGGACGGGGGCACGCCGTGCGGGGCCGCGTGGTGTAGCGGACGGCCCGTGCGGTGCTGGGACGCGTTGATCTGAAGGGCTGTCTCCGAGCGGAATGATTCTGTGGTTCTGCGCGGTTCTGTGTCCGGTTCGGTTAACGATGGGTGGGACTTACACGTGAGAACTGCGGGTTTACCTGACTTCTCTGGGCTGCTGTTTTCGAAGCTAATGACACAGAGTGGCTCTGGGAGTCAGAGTGCCGTGGAAAATGGTGTATTAGAGCTCTTCTGTTACCGTGTTGAGAAGACCTGCACAGGTGTAACTTTAGAAGCGGTGGATCCTGAGTAATAGGGCCATAGAATTAAGGGGGTGTCATGCAATCAAAGCTTCACAATATGTGCTGAGTGAGTGTACAAAGATTATGTGCACTTTATCTTCGTAGGCCTTTATGCTGCTGTCTTTGTTGATCTGTGCCTCAGAATCTCTCTGTCTGTCCAGGTGACAAGGAACTTTTCAAAATCAAAAAGCCCTCCTTCAATGAGGTAACGTTCAGAATTCAAAAGAAGGAAAATCCCCCGTCTGCAGAGAGAGAAGCTGATGAAAGTAAAAGTAAGTACTTCATAAGTTAAAAAAAAAAAAAACTGCATTATTTCCATGAAACATGGTGAAATAAGAGTATTGTGAACATCCTGCCGTTGGGTGTCTGTTGTTTCAACTTGGGAATTTTCATACTGAGGTAGACAAGCAGAATCAGCTCAGCAATTCTTCCTGAGAAGAGCTGGGCATGCAGGTCCTCTGCAGTAAATCAGAGGCAGTGGAGCTTGTGGTGAATGTGTGCTGCAGCATCGTATCTTTCAAACCTTTTGGCAGCTGCTTGCTGCTTGTTGCTGTCAGTTTGAAGTTTAAACTGAATATTTGCATGAGAGAAAATGTGAGCTTAGTAGGACTTTGGGGTGCATGATCAACTTCAAATTTGGTGTTATTAAAACATTAACTACTGAAAAAATAGATGTTTTTATTGACTGCTATCAACACCTTTTGATTGTTCTTGTCGTATTCTGAGTCCTGTTGAAGTTTACTAGAGGGATGTTTGGGGCTCCCCTGCTTCACAGGTGTGTCTAAAATGTGCACTTCCCTTCTGCTTACCATCTTGAAACCTTTGTCAGCTCATGGATGTGCTGTAGTGCCACTGCTAGATAAATTATTTCTCGATCTAATTTATGCTCATGTGGTTCAAATACTTCTACAAAAAGTATGTCTTATTCTTTGGCATACTCTGTTCAGTGTTCAGATAATGTACAGAATGTGTGGTGATAGATAAATTACTTTTGTTTTTGGAAGAATTCTGAGATAATGGTAGACAAGACTTCATAAACTAAATGAGCAGTCCCTCATTGTTAGCATGCTAAACCCAAACAGCAGCTCCCCAGGCACACAGTTTAGAAAGGGAAACTGTGACCTCTCAGCGTGCAGGTCACATGGCATCTGGGAGCTCATGTCTGGCTTTGGTACATATAAATGTCCATCAGAAGAATGTATTTGTTCAGCATTGACAGAGATGCTCAGTTTCAGACAAGATCTGTCTTGTAAATGCTTTTATTGAGGAGCATGAATGTTTGGCACATTTTGGTAAGATCAGGTGGAAGTAGCTGTGTGGCCAGTTTTTGTTTCATCACAGTCTGAATAGTTGCTAGTAACCAGTTATGTGGTATATCAGTTTCCAGCAGCTGAAACTGAAACGAGTCTTACGAATTTTTTCTCTTAAAACAGAAATACCTCAGTTGGAGCCTGGGACTGGTGGCACTGAAAGTGCTCGAGAGACAGAGGAAGAGAGTTACTCTTCACTAAGTGAGGACTACAGCAGTGCAGACTCTGAATGTGAATCCAACCCATCACACGGGAGGAAGGATTTATCCCCAGGTCAATTTTCTGCATGTTTTTAAGCATGTTGGTTATGCTGAATCAGGGCCGTCCTGGAGGAATAGTGCCAGTTGTTTGGTGGTTTTGTTTGCAGGTGTTTGTCATAATTCTGTATTTGTTTTAGGAAATAGATTAGAAATCATAACTGTTGATATTGGAAGAAATAGAAAAGCAGCAACTAAAAAAACTTAGTGATTCATAATTCACTTTGAGATAAATATTAATTTTATCTACTGTTTTGTTCCTTTGTAAACTTGATTGGTGTGTGTGTATATATATATATTGACCTTTTAAAGAGTTGGAGAAAGGACTGGCTGCTGATTTATTTGGAAGAAAAAAGTCTGAGCTTTCTTTTCAGGTTAAAAGCTGTTTTTTAAGGATCTTTTACCATTTGCTTACATTCAGTATGGTAAGCTTATTAGAAAAAGGTTGCATTTTCTGTTCAGAATTGTACAGTGAACCTGAGCTGTGGTGGTTATTTACACTAGGGGTGATAGTGTTGCTTTTAGTCTTGTGATGAGGGTTTGTTTCTCTTGGATGCAGGCTGTATTGCAGCTGCCTGGAGGAAACACCTGGCCAGGACCCGTGCAGATTATCTCCCGTTGGATGTGTCACATGATGGCCAGCTTCCTCGGAGGAGAGGAAGCAGTGATTCAGAGAGTGAGGATGAGTCTGATATGAATAATCTCCATTTTGTTCCTAAAATGAGAACTCTGAGGCATAGGATGGCTGAACACGTGGGTGAGTTTGTGCCTCCCAGAGGCTGTCTTTGTTTCACTGATGTCTGGAAGAGTGGGAGACTTGCCCAGTAAAGAGTACAGTGCAAGGTTTTGCTTTTGATCTTGACAAAAGGCCATAAAGCTTGTCCTTCATATGCAATGTTATGCTGCTCTCCGTGCACTGCCATTACAAAAGGAGTAAGAGCAGATGCACAAAAGCCAACCCAGCCCTTTGGAAGTAAGCAAACTTACTGCATGCAAAGTGCACATGACTTTTCTGCTGCTTCTTAACTCATCTTGCTGTTTGTAGTTGCACTTGTGAAGCACTGGTTTGCCAGGCTTGTAGACCAGTTAGTTTTTTATTTGGATAATGGTTGTAAGTAATGAGCAGATACAATCTGCTTCTATAGTTGTAATAAATGCTATTGAGACACCTGTGTGTCTACAGTAGATTGTGCATTTTAGAACACCTAAGGATTTTCTGTGTGTGATGTCCCAGTGTTGTAGTCTAACTGTATGGGAAGTCTCACATCGTATACAGCTGTGCTTTGAGACGTTTGATCAGTTTGACAAACTGTTGGGTAGATGAATATTGATATGGATTCTGCAAAATCCAGTTGCCACTTCTAAATTCCAAGTCTTCCCATTTGGAAATGGTCTCCATGTGCAGGCTCTTCACCTGCTCTCATTTGTTTATAATGCTTCCTTGTATCAGCTGTGGGAGGTGTTATTGTTCTTGAGGAAGGAGAGTGTTGGGTAAGGAGTAGGGAAATAGGTTGAGGGCATAACGATGTGTACTAATGATTGATTTAAATTCTAGTGCCTGTGAGTGATGAATCAAATGAAGATGAAGCAGAAACCAAGTGGGAAGAACAGCAAATAAGGAAAGCTGTCAAACTCTCTCAGGTGATACATGTCTTCCTAACTGTTGAAATTTGCTTTTTGCTCATATGCAGGAGAGAGATTTTTATTTTTTTTTTCTTCTGGCAAATAATAGGCAAGAATGTTTGTTCTGATTAGCTGGAAGTTTTGGTTTTGGCTTGAATCATCTGTTCTGTATCAGACTAGGAAGACCTGGGTTAGCAGTCCCTTCTGTCACAAGGGGAACATGTAGAAATTTCTGCCTGCTAAATGGGAGGGGTTAGAGGATTGGGAAGGTTGCTGAATTTGAAATCCAGTGTAACTGGTGTTCTGTGTCCTCATGTTCCATTTGTTTCTGGAAAACCCTTTATTTTTGCAAAAGCTTTTAGTAACAGACCTTGGTCAGGGACGGGATTACTTCAAGTGATTGTGTTTTGGCTAGATTTTACCCTACAAACTTCTCCTGTTTTAGAATGCAGAATGTTGTTAAATTTACATGTTGAAATGGTTGGAGATATGGGGTTTTTTTAGTTAGAATTACAGTCAAGCCAAGTTGTCAGAATGAAAGTTCTATTCTTATCATCATTGCTTGGCTGTAGTTTATTTCTGCTTCTTATGTTCAAAACAGTAATATGTGTGAGGTCTCAGCTGTCAGTATTGAGCCATTATGTGTTGCTGGAAGCTATTAATGTCTTCAGATTAAGCAGAGAGCTACTTTACCCTAAATTACGGGTGGTTTTGCACTACTGATGTGTGCATATGGTGTATGTGTTGGTACACCATAAATACACAGCTTTTTACAGGTTCAGTTTCCCTTTTGTGTTGTATGGAAGTGCTTAATTGGATTGTTGAAAGATCCATCTCTTTATCATACGCCTAATGTATTCAAATGATATGTTTTGTTGATGTAAGTTTTGCCTCTGCAGCTTTAGAGATCAGTTGTTTATTAAATGTCATTAAATGTGTAAACTGTGCATTGAAAGTGTGGCAATTCTCTTAGGAAGTTCACAGTGATGCTTTCCCGAGTGAATCCCAGCCGGTGAAACACACATTTGATCCCTGTGTTTCCTTACCACCTGTGAACTTGGAAACTGTAAGAAAGCGACTGATTGAAAGGTAAATACTGCTTTCAGTATTAATTTCTGAGGTGTTCATTTTGTCACAGAGTAAATGATGACAGCTTTGCAGCCTTATTCTTCTGAACATTGAAGGATTTTCGGGGTTAATTATGTCTTGTGCTAATTGTAACATTCAGTATTGTTGCAGATCTTATCTTTACCTGGCAGTGCTTTGTAGTAGGGGAGTTTTTGGAATTCTCAAGCATTTTATTACCTGTGGAAATCTGCTTCTTTATTCTACATGCTAGTACTCAGAGGAGCGTAGGCACAATGTTATGCTTGCCAAGGGGGGAGAACTTCACTCAGGACTGCCAGCCCTATCTGCCCTTTTATAGTGGTTCTTTTTCTGCCTGTCTGCACAAAGCAGGGGGCAGCTGAAACGTCCTGGGTGGAGGTGGGACCTTCCAAGGGAGTATGTGAGAAGGACAGGTGGGGTCAGGCATCTGTAGCTACCAAGATAGCACTGAGAAGTGATCAGGATGGCTAATGCAGCCAGAATCAGTTCTGATGAGTTCAGATAAGTAACATCATAGAGCTGAAACACAAACGTATACCGTTAATTTGTGTGAATCTGTGCATGTATCCTGTTTGGTACAGATTGCTGCTGGCTTGCCTGTGTTTAAAGTAAATTGCAACTGAAGTGGTCTAAATATTTCTATGGAATTGTGTGCTTTTTTTTTTTTTTTTTTTTTTTTTTTTTGCCTTAATCACCTTAAAGAAAGGAATGAAAAGAAGTGGAAGTTCAGGTACGATCAAGTGCAAAAGGCTATCGAGAGTGGGAAACCCATGTGGAAAGTAACGAGGAGGGAAGGGAGAATAAGTCTGGTAGTAATAGTTTGGTAGCATCACACCTTACAGGTGTATTCAATGTTTTAAATGCAGAAATAATTTGCACAAGAAACAAGTTATTACAATTACTTTTTTTTCCTCTTCATTTTTCTACTTCTGGCACAACAGAGAACGTTGTGGTTGAATTGTTTTCATTGGAATCTGTTTCCTCGAGCAAATTAGATTCAAGTCTGCTTCTGGGTTCTGTTGAAGTCTTTCTCAAACAGAGCAATCATAAGAGGTGCATAAGGAGATTATTATTACTTTTTACTAATGAACAGAGTTGTAACAAATGTAAACTTTTCTGGGGTATTTCATTAATACTTGTTGATAGCTGTTAGCATGAGTTCTTGGGTTGTAAGGTTAGTAATGAGAAGTCCTCAGGTGGTTTGTACTGGGTAACGAGCACAAGGTGAGTGCTCCTGTCCCTGCAGCTTAAATTGAGTTGGTGTGGATGCACTGCTGTGTGCTGTAGCTGTACCCACGTCAGCCTGCGTAGAATGTACGTGGTATGACATCACTAGGCTTGCCTTACTGTGTTCTTCAGGAGCATGTTGTGTTGAGGTACGTGGGTAAAATGTCAGTGGTACTTTCAGAATGAGCACTCTGTAAGTGCCATTTGATTTTTCCGAAGCATGAATCTGGTCCACACACAACACTTGTGCAAATGTTGACATGGGCAAATCTTGCAGTTCTTCTTAGCTCAAATGCAGGTGCTATTTTTAGCACAAAGAGTTTATACTTTGTTTTAATTGGAAAATGTTTGGGAATGTGTTAACAGTTAACTTGTCATGGTTTTAATTGCCTGAGTGTTTTCTTCTTCAGGATAGCATCGTTGCAGGATGTACACCGTGCTCACCAGAGGGAGAATGAAAAATATATGGAGAACATTAAAAATTCAAAGCTAACTGTCCAGGAATTAGAGAAGTCTTCAGATGCTGCTGTGAATTACAAATTCTACAGGACCATGAAAACATATGTTGAAAACTTGGTGAACTGTTTCAATGAGAAAGTATGTATGTTTTCCTCCTGTCCCCTGCCACCCATTTATTTAAGATGATAAATGTGCATTCTGTTAATGAAAAATTAGATTTCTTGTTTGGAAATGATTATGAGAGATGTCCAGTTATAAATCAGTTCTGTCAGAGACTTGAACATAGCAGGAAACAAAAGGAGAAACAGACCACCCCTCACTGTAACCTGAAATGATGAAGCTAGTATACGTATACTGACTGGAGCTGTGGGCTCACCTGGGTTGTGATGGATACAAACAAAGCGTTACTGGAAGAAGTTTTCTTCGTATGTAATAACTGAAGTGTCCTAAAGCTGTATGAGAGGTGGGACTTGCATTCGGTTTTGGGATCTCAAAATGTACTTGCTTTGTAACATGTGATTAGTAATAAGGATTTTGCATTATGTTTGAGTTGGTATTTAGCTGAGTTGTCTGAGGATTTGTCTGCGTTAAGCTCTGCAGTTCAGGAAATACAGCAGTTATGTATTTAAAAAAAATGATGGAAGTTTGGAAGATGCTGTCCAAAGTTCAGCTTCAGTGAACGTGCCCACTGCAGGAAGTGCTGTCAGATCTAGTGAATGTCAGTTATGTTGCAGCCTGTGAGTCTTCACGTAACTCCAAAGAGTACAAGTGTTAGTTGGTGTGTTTCCTTCCTTCCTTCCTGGCTAGGTGTTCAAAGGCAGGCTGAGAGCAGACTATTTACACCAGCAGTACATTGTTGAGCACGCTTGGATAGGGACTTAGCAGTAGGCAACTGGCGTTTAGTTTGTGGTTTTTAGTCTGTAACTCCATTGGGCAGGCTCTTGCTTTTCAGTCTTTAATACTTTTGTCGTAATTTCACTGTTGTTCTTGAAAGTCTGTGAGAACTGTTCTTCCACTTACGTATTCAAACCTGATCACTGTTTACCATATTTCAGTTGGAGTACATAGATGAGCTGGAATTTGCTGTGCATGCACTTCTTCAGCAACGAGCCATGTTGGTACTGAAACGAAGGCAAGAGGAGCTGAAAGTGGAATCTGCTTATATGCAGCATCTGGCAAGTTAGTATGAAATTACATGTTACTTCCTTACTGAGATCTCATTCCTTAAGTGGAAACGCGGTGTTACTGTTTGGATTGTTTTATTTCCGTCTTTGATTTTCGCTCCCGTCGTGTTGTCAGTGGACCTGTTGTACTGTATGCTTAGTTGAAATCCTTGCCTAAGTAAGACTCGTGGAATCACATTTCCATGTTACTGTAGTGAATATAGCATGGAGCAGTGCTGGGTCAGTTTTGAATTACTGATCTCAGTGGTTGTGTATCAGTACTTGAAAAATGGAGGCAGTTTTCTAGTAGATCAGAAGCTGGTACAGGATGCTGGCATTTGTGAATATGCGAAAGAGCAGTGCATTTACTTGGTAGCATCCCTTTAATATTGTGTTTTTAAGGCTTGAAGCATGGATTTCACACTAGGCAGTTAAGTGAAGGACGTGAAGAAAGAAGCCTTTTTGTGTAAAGATTTTATTCAAAATAGAATCTATCTTGTAGTTCCTGTAGGGAAATCACGTCAACTTTCTCATCTTGTTCTCTTTCCACACTGATGCCTTATTTATGTGCCAAGTGAGTCTTTGTTTCTGTTTAAGGAAACAAACAGAAAATCCCCTCTAAACCTGTTTAGGAAAGCAAAGCACAGTATGCTTTGAGCTGCTGTGAGCAGGAGACCAGATGCACCCGTTTCTTTTAGCTGCCACTCACAGATTCAGACTTGTGAGCATGCAGGATAAAACTATTTTATTTTCAGCTTATTAGAAATGAGCCTGTGCTTGTATGTTTAACAGGGCTTTTAATTGCTATGTTCTTAGTTGTGTTTGGTGGAAATGCTGTTCTTTCTTACACTAGAGAATCAGTGCTCTGCATTCAATGAAAAAACCCCCTTTAAGTCTCACCTCTTTTGTCTTGTTCCTGTCCGCTGGTAGCTGGGAATGACAAACCAACTGATGATGGATTGGAAAGTGATGAACAGATGAAGCTTCTGGAAACACGTGAACATCGAAGGTAGCTGTTGTGTGATTACATCTAACTGTTACAAATGTATATCTGTTTTCTGTCACTCAGGGGTGACTGTAAATCTGCAGAATTACTAAATGAGATTATACACACACACAAACGTATTTCCTTTCCAAAGCTGAAGGTATCTGAAGCCATCTTCAGTAAGGCAGCACCACAGTAATGTGGTTCTCTTCATGCTGATGGGGATGTGGATGGTAATGGGTATTATTAATTTGAAGTAAGTTGAAGTGAGACTGTTTATGAAACTGAGAGTAGATTTTTTCCCTGCTGTTGGAACAAATGATATTGTGATTGTATACAGAAATACATTGTTAAATTATTGCAGAGATAGCAGAAATAGGCAGGTGGTGCTGTTACTGCTGGTGTGGCGCTGGGTGAAGCAGAACACCTGGCCTATCCTCTGTTACCAGAGCAGGCCAGGTACTGCGTTTTGGATGTCAGTGTTCAGAGCCTGCTGCTGACTTTAAGTTACTGGGAGCTCTGAAACTTTCGGTTGCATTGGTGCCATGAGTCATAACTGGATTGACACAGTTAAGGACTTAGGAGTTTTAATAGTTGAAAGATGTGGTAAAACTTTGCTTGTTAATGCTAAGTGATGTAACTGCATCCAAGATCTGTGCTATACGAATGATATGTGTAAAGCTTTCTTGTGATAGCTGCAGACTGTTAATTTTGCAAGCTGTTATGGTCTGTGGTGCCACAACATTTTTGAGCCCCACTGAGGCTTGGATGTCATCACAGTTTTTGTGCAAGTTGTAGTGTAAGCTGCCTACAGCTGAGCTGGTGGACTCCTGAGAGTGCAGTGGTTTCTTACAGACCATGCCTGTCAGGGATAGCATCCACTACCATGCTGGATGCTTGGTGCTTCAGGTGGGGAGTTATTAGTCATTAGTAGGAATGAAATGGGGGGGAAGGTTATTAGAGACAAAGTACCTGATGTTACAGTCTGCGTCCATAGTGTTGGGTAATGACTTCTGCTTGCTGATTGCATTTCCTTAGGCTATCACTCTCACCGTGTGTTTTTTGTATATCATTGAACTTTCTTCTGCATGTGTACAGGGGAATGATCACTCACCTGAGTTCATTACAAAACGCAGGGCTTGCAGGCGGCAGAGAGAGCGTTCTCACAAAGCTGGCCACCACGAGGGCATGTCGAGTGACGATGAGCTGACTGTGGCAGAGTTGTCTGAATTCCAGAAGAGCAAAGGTTGGTCAGTATATGAGAACCAAATTCCTACAAAATTGATAAGGATTTTCAAAGAAAAGTGAAGGAGTACTCCCTTTGAATTGTCTGTCATTTATTTTCGACAGCGTAGGATTCATGCATTTTAAACAATTCTGACCAAGGGCTTAGGAAGAACAGATGTGATCGTGGGCTTCTTCAGTATAAACAGTTTGTTTTCCAAAGTTGGAATGTATTTTAAGTGAAGATTTAAGCTGCCTTGAGTGAACAGGTGATGAGGAGCTGGAGAGGCATGATGCGTATTTGCGAAATAACAGCAGAAGGATTTTTAGGTGTGAGATTTGAAGAGACATAAAATATGAAACGAAATGAATGCTTAAATCCATGCAGTTGTTCAGAATTACAGAGGTGTTTTTGTTCTGAAAAAGGCTTTTCCAGAGTGCTGGTTTTAAAACCCATTTTAGTGGAAGAGATGTGAAAGATAAAAGACAAATGCTGTTATCTTAAAGATATTACTTATGTTCTGTTATTCAGCTTATGCCTTGATAAATTCTGTGATTATTTCTTTTTATTCCCATTGAATATTATCTGTAGATAACATTTTAGAGGAGAGTAGGAAAATCTTTGAAGATGTCCATGCAGATTTTTGTGACATCAGAAAAATCCTATTGAAATTCCAGGAGTGGAAGGAGAAGTTTCCTGACTCTTACTGCGATGCTTACATCAGTTTTTGCCTGCCTAAGCTTTTAAGTCCATTAATCAGAATTCAGTTAATAAACTGGAGTCCTCTTGAGGTAAGGTGTCTCATCAGACTTCATTTTTGTGACTGTGTGTGTGTGTTGTTATACCCTCCAGGCTTCTGGGTAGGCAGTGCTCAGTGAAGTCTGCTGTGTTTCTGGTCTGTGCTGTCTTTTGCAGACTTGTCTTTTCTGATGTACTCGTCTCTGTTAATTGACAAGATCTGTGGGTGTTTCTGGCAGCTCAAAGTATGTCAGGACAGAGGCACAGTGTTTGCAGGGAAGACTTCTGTATGGGTACTGTGCTGTGGATTATAGAGGCTTTCCAGAGCTTGAGACAAGTGTTTAACTGGAAGGAGGACATCTTGACAGGTTAAGAGGAAGCTTGTAGGTCAATCACTTGCATCTGTATTAATGTGGAGTTGTTTGCTGAGGTTTTGACAGCTCTACCCTCTGAAATCTAGCTTTAAATTCGGTTTTAGCTTGCTGCTTCGGTCCATTCAGTGGTTGGAAGCCATGTCAAATTGTTAAATGAGAATCCTTGTGGTATCATTGGAGATATTTTTGCATGGAGCTTTTTCTCTCAGTCCTGATGAGCTGAGCAACTGATAGGAGTGATCTTTCAGCAGAAGTTTACAGACTTGGAAGAGATGCACTGGTTCAGAGCTGTGGAAGAATTCAGTGATGCCAAAAAGTCATCAGAGTCCAAAAGAGATGATGATCATGATGAGGAGGTTTTGCCTAGAGTGCTTGAAAAAACTGTTCTGCCAAAAATTACAGGTATGTTAAGGTTGTCTTGAATGTTCACTGCAGCTATGTAATCAAACCTTAAATAAGTGGTAGATGTAGAATTATGTTAAGAGTTGCAATTACTTGTTAAGGTTACTGTAAATGAAAGGTTTAGCTTTCTGAATGTTTACTTCCTTGAAACTAGAGCAGACAGTCTCTTGGGTATCGCGAATGAATTGAATTCCTATTTTTCAGCATTTGTAAAGAACGTGTGGGATCCTTTATCGACTTCGCAGACTGAGAACCTTATCCAGCTTTGTAATAAAGTATTTGAAAAGCAAGTCCAGTCCAAAAGTGAATGCAGCTGGACAAAACAGGTAAAGGCTGTCGTGGTAATGGGGAAGGAGGTTCTGATGCACTGAGTGCACTCCCTGTGCTTCTGTGTGCACTTAGAGCAATCTCCTGAAGTTTTTCAGCTCTGCTTACTTTTTGTCACTATGTAGTCAGAAAATTTAACAGTTGAAGTACCAATATTCTGATGTTGTTCTTACTGGAGGTTATGGGGCACAGGGTACTCCTGAGACAAATGTCAGTCTCGATTCCTAGAAGAATTGTGCCTGTCCTGGTCAGAAGTCTGTTTGTAGATTTAATTGTCTTGCTTTAGCACAACAAAAATTGTCAGGAATCTCAGACTTCCTTTAAATATCTTTTAAAATGTAATATTTAAATGCTAGTAGTATTCCAGTGGTCAGCTTGGTTTGTGTTTTGTCCTAACATAGGTATAGACTAGAAAAACAAGGAAATTCTTTATATTCATCTTTACAGAAAAAATGAAAAAAAAAAAAATCCCCCAAAATGAGTTAATTGTTTAGGAAAAAGTTTACTTCGCTAATCCTGGTGATCATGTAATTACCATAGAAGTACTCACTGCTACATAACCCTTTCTTAGCCCAATCCTGATTTTATATGCGTGTAAGTGTGGGGGTTTGTCTAGCATCAAGTAGGTGTGGCTGAGTTGATACTTAGGCCCAGTGTTTATGCAGTTGCTGCTCTTGACTTCAAGTGAACAAATTCAGGTGGATTCTGTTTGTATAGTAGCTTTGGTATGTTATCTTTTTTTTTTTTTTTTTAGTGTAACTTCATGACTGGAAAATATATTAGCTTTTTTTAAATGAGATCTTGGTAATCAAAGATGGTTAAAACTGAGACTTGCTCACAGATCCCTAATAGTAGTTGTGATCTCAGTGTGTATTTTATACAGTGGTACTTGCAGTCAGCTGAATTAGCATTTGTCATTTCCACATTAACAAAACAATCACCTGAAATTGTTGCAAATAAAAGATGAGATTTTTTTCTTATGAGGGTGTGTTAATACCTTTCTTTTTTTTGAACAGGATTTGATTAACACGGTTGTCCTGAGGATGAAGAAATCCATAGAGGAGGATGTCTTTATCCCTCTGTATCCTAAAAGGTAAGCTGACTCTGTGAATATATTTTTGTATTTTTTTAAATTCTTATTCTTAATTTTTTAGTTCATATTCTATTTTTCTATACCTTTTCCCCACAAGTGTTGGTGAAATATTGTAGACATCTATAAAGAAATGGAACAAACTTTCCTTCTATTGTTTCATCATAGGAATAGTTACCAAGCCTTAATGTTTATGAACTCTTTCTGGCAAGAGTAACGCCACACAACTTAATGCTTTTTTTGTCCTGTAACTAAAAGCTTTTGTAACTGGGAAGCTTTTAGTTTAGGAGGTCCAGACCAGAGTCTGGTTCTGTGACACTAACTTACAGCGTCTGAGGCCTTGTGTTATTTTTGGTGGTCTATTCCCCTTCTACTCGTGATTTCTCCTTTCATTTCTGAAATTGATTCAACTGCTGATGCGTACTGCTGTGCACTCTGAGAGGTAACTAATAAGAGCCCGGTAGATGTGGGGTTAAGATACAGCTAGAAAGAAAGCATTGCTGCACCTGATGCGGCATTTGTCAGGTTACAAGCAGTGTTATTTGGATCAGAATCCATTAAATGTAGACTCGTGTGTTTCTGATTTCTAATTTCATTGGGTATTGTAATGGGTTCAGATTAACAGCTGTTTCCCTGGGCCTTTATTCTGGCCATCACTGCTGGAAGAAATCCATAATTGTAACTCATCAGTCTTTAACAGATGAACTGTCTGCTTATTTTGCCTCTTGTTGCTGTGACCAGTGCTGTGGAAGACAAATCTTCGCCGTGTGCAGAGTTCCAAGAGAGACGGTTTTGGTCGGCTGTTAAGGTAAAGGACACACATCTTTCCTGTGAAAATGGTTTTAGTTAAAAGTAGATGGTGGTCTTTGAGGAAATGGCTCTTGAATGCTCAGGAATCAGATGTTGTTTCCTATATTTTAATAGGAAGATGAGCTATTCTGGACAGTGAGCTATTTATGCTTACCCAACTGATAGATATTCAAGAGGCTTTGATTTCATCGCCTGCTCCTGCTAGCCTTCCGTCAGAGCAGTCACTGACACTCTGGTAGTGGCTCTCTTTCCTCAGTCTGTGTGTGCAGAGCACACTTTCTTTTCTTGTAGGGTGCGATGGCTGTGTGCTTGTGTAAGTGTGGTAGCACAGCTTTATTGCTCAAGTGCTGAGCCAGGAATTTCTGACTGTCTGTCATTCTGTTTCCACTGTGAGTGTATTGGGATTTGTGCTAAAGATGAGATTCCTATGCATGAACACAATTAAAATCCCAGTTCTCCTGCTATCTGTGATAAGAAGGGAGAGGCTGTTAGCCATGGTGGCAGCCCTGCATAGGCTTCCTGCTGCCACAGTGCAGGCTCCTGTGGCAAAGTCAGGAAATTTGGGAATGTTGAGGATTAGATTCTCTCCTGGGGTGAGCTGTTGAGTAAGACTTCGTCATGGGCAGATGCAGAGATGAGGGAGCTTAGTGCTTAAGGATTCAGACAGCCAGCAGAGACAGTGCAAACAACATTCTGGTCCCCCCTTCTGCAGTTGTGTGTTGCCTGGTTTACATGTGATGTCAAAAGCATGCATGCTTCTAGAAGCAGGACTGGTGGTCTTTCACAGCAGAGTGGAGTTTTCTCCTTTTAGCTCGTTTTCCGTCTTCACTGTCAGTGTTCTCCTTGGGAGTGGTGATGTGCAGAACAGTTACAGCGTTCTTGCCTTAGGTGTCTGTTGACAGTTTGCCATGTGTTCTTCTGGTGTGAAGGTGTGAACTCCTTTGCCCCAGAGTAAGTAGTACTGCAAGTGACATGTGTTCAACAGCTTGTTAGTGTGACTTGTGTGTGTTTGAGACTGCTACTGCACAGCCCCTGTCTGTGCTGTCTTTCATAGCAGGTAGTCATCTTCTGACTGTGTACCTGGGCCTCAAATCGTGCCCGGAAACTGTGTGGGAGAATACTGAGAAAGGCCGTGTGAGAAGTGAGATGAGAGCAGTTTTAATGCAGGAGTGCATCTGATGTGGTTCTGATGTTTGTGCCATCAGATAGTCTCACTTGCCTCACAGCTCGTGGAGCCAAATGGAAATGTCCTGTCAGACACTCCAGAGAAGTACGCAGTAGCCGTGGGCTTTGTGGCTGCTGAGGTCACGTACTGTGTGTGTGGGTAAAGTGCCTTGAGGTTAATGGTTACCTTGAAATTAACTGTTCTGTGTTGAAGGGGAAAACAGTGATGTTCTTACACTGGACTTAAATCTTAAATAGTCATTTTTTACAGTGATACAGTGAGTGAAGACTGCTGTTGCTACTTAATAATACTGAGATCAAATACAGGAGGGTCGTCTTGTTGCTATGGACCAAGGCTGCTAACCTCACTTGTGTTAGGAGGTTGATTGCCTGTAGCAAAAACAATAATATTACTGCATATTAGTTCTGTTACAGATTCTCTCGTAGGTCCACTTAGAATTGGTGAACTGGTCCCTGTTTCCTGCAGGGTTTGGTGTCTTTGTACACATGGACACTTTCAGATTTGACCACCAGCTCTTCTCTGAAAAAGCAAAGCGTGGTTTTCTGTTGGGTGTTAGCACAGTGATAACCAATAGAAGGGTAACGTGCTCTTTATTTCCTTGTAGGGTTTGTGTGTGTGTGAGGGTACACTTCATGGGCACGTGTGAAATTAATCATTCTACTTCATAATATTATTTATGATATGTAGCTTATCGGTAGCTAATTGGCACCAGGCTTGGTAAGAATGAATCCTGCTCTTTGAGTGCTGAAATTGAGTGGACATAGTATCTCTTAAGTTAAAAAGAAAAAAAAAAAAAGGTGGGTTTTAATGTACCTCCAACCACCGTGTGTGTGTGTTTTGTTTCTGTGTTACTGCAGCTGCTCTCCAATGTTCTCCTTTGGGATGGGATTGTACAGGAAGATACAGTCCGTGATCTGGGACTGAGCAAGCTGCTGAACCATTACCTTCTTCTGAACCTCAGAAACACAGCACCGGGGCCAGACAACATAGAGAAGTGTAAAGAGGTAAAAGGTCTTATTTTCATGGGGACAGGTGTAGTATGAAGTACAGTTGTTTAACATTGGAAGGTTTTGTTATGACCTTGGTGCATAGAAGCATTTTAAAGCAAACACTGTCTCACGTTCTGTTAGGTAGAACTGCCCCTGATGACTGATGTTCCTGTTTTTTGTAAACACTACTACCAGTACCTCCAGGAGGAGAGGTCTCTGTCCGAGGTGGTGTGACTTCGTCCTCCTGAAAGCCCTTCTTTGACTGAGTGCTCTCTGTTGAGCAGGTGGTTGCGTGCTTCCCCCAGAGGTGGTTCCGAGACCTTGGAAGTGGCTCAACTCTCCCTGAGTTACTGAACTTCTGTCAGCACCTGCTGCAGTGTGCCCGTGTGCTTCACAGGAATAACCACAGGTAATGAATAACGTGCTCTCTGGGATACAGCACCTCCTGACAGACCTCGTGTTAATATTTGGTCTAGGGACGTGGTGCACTGGGCATGTGGTGATGGGCTGACAGTTGGACTGGATGATCTTTGTGTCTTTTCCATCCTTAATGATTCTATGGTTCTTGAATTCCTCCTGTCATACGTTTAATGCTTTCAGTGATGTACTTCCAACATGTGCATACAACGCATGCAGACCAAAATGGAAAACGGACTGCTTCTGTAGTACTGGCTCAGGACAGTTTGAGGCTGCAGATGTTGGGTGCAGTTACTGATCAGTGTAGCAAAGGGCACCTGAGGACCAGCAGGGAGAGCTCCCCGCTCTCGTGTAAGTTCGTTTTAGCTTTGATTTTGAAGTCGGACATAAGTATGTTGCTCTATCAACTTCTTTTTTTTAATAGTGATGAAGCTGAAGAAGCTGTTCTGCTGCTGGTGAAAGTGAAGGCTCTGCGTACTGCTGAAGAGTTCATTGAAGAGTACAAACTGGAACAGCTGAAGTCTGTCATCAGGAGATAGGGATTTTTTTGAAGCAGCATTTCTGTTACTGAAACAAGCCTGGTGCTCACATTAAAATAGCGGTAATGTTTCATTAGTGGACCCTACCTGCAGTTGTTCTACTGTTAAATACTGTGGTTTTTTTCCGAGTGTCTTCTCCTGCCATCTCCTCTTAGGTAAAGGAGTCTTTTTAGAAATCGCAGTTGTCAGAGTAAAGCACAGGTGTTCTGAAATAGATGACAAAGCCTTACTGCTTTGTTCTGGGAGGGATACCTGGAAAAGGGAGTGCCTGTAATGTTACAACACTATAGACAACTTCCCAAGCTGTTTTTGTAACAAATCTCTGACTCAGGAGTCACTGAACTCTACGTGGACAACGAGGTACTGTGACTTTGGTAGTTACCTTTGAGTTCTTCACTTGGAAACCTTGTGGTAGCTTTCTGACCCTGTGCAGTGAGGAGTTGGGCTGACGAAACATCTGCTGATGGTAAATGGGTATTCAGGAAAGTAAGAAGTTGCACAGGAGAATGTCTTTACTACATCTGTTCTTCCCTAGAGTGTGATTTGTAGTGGAGCTTTTCTCTTGAGATAGAGACTAGACTTGGTGCCTGGACCTGGAGTTGTTGTGCTCATCTGACAAATCCACGTGTGACAGCTCCAGTTACCTTCTGCAAACTGCCTTCCTCACAGTCTTTCGCTTCCCAGGAAGACTCATTAAACATCACTTCACTGTACCCCTGTGAGGTTTCTGGTGTTGTATAACTTTGTCCATTTGCAGTAAATATTAATGTTGCAGAAGAAAAAGGATTTTGCATTGCAGAACCAGCAGTGCATCACAAATTCTGATAACTTTACTAAAGGTTATGGATCCAGTACTCGTGCAGGCTTGTTCCCTTTGATTTTTCTATTTTTTTATTACAGAATATATGTTTTTGTAAACTGTTTTAATTGTAAATAGCACTGATTTGTGTTACAGACAAAAAATGACTTTTAAAATAAAAGCAAAACAATTATTTTGAAAAGTAGAAACATTTGTGTTAATGAGACTCTTAATGCCTCAAGTCTTAAACATGAAGTACAGAAATAAACCGTGGCAGTACTGGCACTTGGTTACCTTCAGGAATTAGGAGTTCTGTTGTAAATAATGGTGCATTTAAGTCTTCCTGAGTGCAAAGAAGATAAAACTGATCAGTGTGCAATCTCACTGCTCGCTTTTGTCTTCTCCTGCTTCTTTATTCCTGCTGAAAGTTGCTCCTGAAATTAGCCTTGTATTGTAGCCTTGTATTGCTATGAAACCGGAATAGATTCAATCACAGTTTAGCTCTGTAGATGCTTCTGGTGGCTGCAGTCATTGCCATGACTTGTAAGCACAGCAAGGGAACTCTCACTTGAGCTCAGAACCCATCCCAGCTGAGCGAGTGTCCTGAGAAGCGCCTGTGCCGCCCCATGGGGAACCTCACACCAGCGCACACAGTCAGATTTGAATAACAGCTCATCTGGCTCCGTTCTTCCGGGCTGGTCTCAGAGTGTGTGTGTTGCTGCTTCGTTGTCAGATTGCTGTTATTAGTGCTTTATCAGATGTGACTTCAGAAGTGTCTGTACAGGACAAGTGAGCAGCACTCCCTCTCAGACTGCGTGGCTGGGCAGTGTGCAGCTGCTGCCCCTTTCTGAACCTGCTGACTTAAGCATTTTCACAGCTGGCTGCTGGGCCAGCACAGGGAAAACAACTGTTTGGAAGTGATGACAGTAATTGCAAACCTGAGGGCTGGAATCTGAAGGAGGAAGCTGAAGCAGGGCTGAACACAGTAACGTTTATTATAACTGATCATTAACTCAAAGCCGTTACTTTTTGAGCTCTTCACTCACTTCCCTCCAGATTTTCTCTTCTATTTTTGAAGTGTCGTACTCTCGCAACATATCAAACTCTAGCCAGGGCTGCCTCCACTTCTGTGCTTCTTTCATTTTTTTCTCCGGCAGCTCAAACTTGATTCCTTTTATATTGTATTTGGGCCTCTCCCACCGTTTTGACCACGGTTTGGGTTTCATTCTTACCTGCAGCTAGGGTGAAAGATTGAAGAAGAGAAAAAGGTATTGAAAGGTCTCACTATTTTGGTTCACAGTCAAAATTCTGACAGTTCTGCTTTAACAGAAGAAAATGGAGCACTCTGTCAAACTATGGGACTACTGGACATCATTGGGAGACAAGGAATTTTCTGTCCACGTGGCTGTTAATGTACATAAATAACGCTGTCTTGATTTATTGCACAGTCCTTAAACTGACATACAGTTAATTTAACTAACTCAGTTACTACAGAAAAAAGAATATGACAGGAACTGTTCCTCCTTTTCCCTGTAAGTTACTGAGGCACACAGCATTCTTTTAGCAGTCTGCCACTTCTCCTGTGATACAGATTCTAGTGAACTGTTCCTTCCGCTCCCAAATCAGGAGCATTAAGTTTCTGTAGCACAGAGGCACCTGCACGCCATTACTTGCACGTGTCTTCTCAGTTAACCCCTGAGGAAGGCACGCAGGTTATAAGTGTTCTCTCACTACATGCATTCAGACACCATATTGTATGTACTTGTATCACTTCAATCACTACCACAACTAAAAGCTGTTTAACAGCCTTCCAGGCTCTTAAATACCCAGAGTTGGAAGGGAGTCTCAGGGATCATAGGCTTCAGCCCCTGGCTCCACATGGAACCAGCCAAACCCTATGTCATGATGTGCAAAGGCTCCTTGAACTGTTCCACACCTCCTCATCCTTTGGTGCAGAACCTTTTCTCAGCCCCCACCCTGACCCTTCCCTCATGCAGTCCTCTGTCAGGAGGAGCCCTGTGGGACCCCCAGGGCTCTGCTCAGCACCCTGACGTGCCCTCTGTATCAGTCAGGAAGTCAAGCAGATTGTCCCCCACGTTCCCTCTAAACGATTCAGCTCCTACCTTGTTTACAGGAATTTCTTCGTGCTCTAAATGAGTCCCAGGTTTCATGTTCACATCGAAGGTGCTGTATTCAGGAAGGGCGTCCCGCAGGTACAGCAGGTGCTCATCCAGCCTTTTCTCCAGCTTCAGAACCGTGATTTCCTGGATTCGGGGACTGTACAGCTCATAACAGATTTCAACACCTTGGAGAGAGAGTCTGTTTCAGTGACCACATCAGTTGGGAATATTAATACCGAATTAGTATTTTCTTTGGTGTTCTACAACTCTGTGTAAGAACTGCTGTCTACCTGTACAGGGAACTACACGTACAGTGCTGTGGGCACAGCTGATTGTTCACATGCATTTACGTGTGCAGCTAAGTCCAGTCTCTGATAACACAACAGCTTGAGAAAGATACTGGATAAACTGAATTTGAGGAAGAGAAGCTTATCCACAGATATATATATATATGCACACTTGCTTGTTACACAGTTTGTGCCCACAGCGTAACAAGTGCATACAAATACACAGTGCTCAAACTGGACTAACATGGCTAGCAGCACACTTCCAGGATCAAATGTAAGCACAGCCACAGTGAATCACGCTGTCTCAGGCTTAAAGGGCAAGGCTTGGGCAGGAGGGGCTGCAAGGGTGGCCTCTGTAAGCAAAGCCTTGTACTGCCTGCGGTCACATCACAGCCAGCTCCAGCTGCTTCAGGGCAGCTGCCAATGGCCAGAGCTGGGCCAGAAGTGATGCTGTGTGTACTCTGGGAGAGCAGACTGAAGAAAAAAAAAAAAAAACTGCTGTGCAATGGGAGCTGCAGCTGGGAGTTACAGCAGCTGGGAGAGAGAAGTGAGAAATGTGCGAGAAACAGCCCTAAATGTGTGAGAAACAGCCCTGCAGCTACCAAGGTAAGTGCAGAAGGAGGGCACACAGAGCAGAAGAGGCCCACGTTGGAGCAGGCTCTTCCCATAGCAGAGCACATCACGTTCAGCCCGTGCAGGAGCCCACAGTGCAGTGGGTGGATGTGGCCTGAACAAGGCTACAGCCCATGAAGAGCCCCTGCAGGAGCAGCCCCTTGGCCAGGTGGAACGCGAGGTCTTTCTATAGCTCCATCCATGCTAGAGCAGTCTGTTTCCAAAGGACAGCAGTCCATGGTACAGACCCATAACGGAGCAGATCCTGAAGAACTGCAGCCCGTGAGAAGCCCACACAGGATCAGTTCAGGAAGAACTGCATCCCGTGGAGGGGACACCATGCTGGAGCAGGGGAAGAGAACGAAGATATAAAGCATTACGAACTGACTGCAGCCTCCACTCCCTGTGCCACTTGAGGGGAGAAAGCATTTTCAGTCTGCTTTCAGTTCCTCACTGCTCTAGTTTGTTATTAGTAGGCAATAAATTACATTTATCTCCCTTTTGCTGAGTCTGTTTTGTCCACAACGGTAACTGGTGCATGATCTCCCCCATCCTTATCTCAACCTATAAGCCTTTCCTCATATTTATTTTGCCCCAGTCTTCTGAGCAGGGAGAGAACAGTGTGGTGGATCAGAGCTGCTCATCAGTGTGAAACCACTACACGCGTTCAGTCCCGTGCTGAGGACAGACCTGAAAGGCAGCACATAGCATAAAGTGACTGAGCAGTGCCACGTCTTCGGATACGTGGTAGAACTGCCACAGCTGAAATCCCACCTTGGTCTTCTATAACGTTCCGAAGCACGAAGGTAGCACCAAGCCCTTTTCCTCCTCTCTGAATGCAGATCCCCACAAACCGGTTGGTTTTGCCATCAGCATATGGATCTGCAGTAGTAACAGCAAGAATACTGCCTGCAAAAAGGAAAAAAAACTACAGTATTCCAGCAAACTAGCACTAACACGTGGTAAAAGAGTCAGATAAAGTACATTTAGGTACATCTCAAAAATGGTTAATCATCCAACTGAACTGTCAGAATAAGAATGAATTTTAATATGCATTAATTCAGGACAGGTTCAAAGAGGTTCTGCAGGTGAACTGTAAAGCTGCTTCTCCCCTTTCCATTTCTTGAGTTTTACTGGCCAACCATGCTGAAATGCCAGTTAAAAAAAAACAAAAAACAAAAAACAACCACATTGGTGTTACCTTTTCAATGGAAATTGGATCTGAGTTTACAGTGTGGAACAGTTTGCACAGACACACATACAGGCGGATGTGAGACAGCAGGTGCCGCGGGGCGGCACGATATTCAACAACCTCAGAGCACGCTTTTTAACCACCCAATTAACAACACTTCAATTAGGAAGGTTCTACTGCTGCTACTGACCAACATAGAACTCAGGGATGTTGAAAACTTTTCGTCTCTGTATCATATCCTTTCTTTCTATGAAGAACTTCAGAGGATCTGTCCTTCCTCTCGGAGGTATAAATTCAGGGCTCAAGAACCTGTAAGAAAATCCAAACTTAAGAAATATAAAAGAAGAACATCTCCACAAAAAGCACTAAAGAAATCCAAATATTTGCCTAAAAATGAAACCCTACCACCCACTACCCACACACAAGCCCGTGTCAGGGCCTCACCGCTCGTCTTCTCAGGACATTTTTCCTAGCACCCAATCCGAACCTCCCCTGGCACAGCTGAGGGCCACCACCTCTGTGCTGTCGGTTACCTGTGGGCAGAGGCTGGCTCCCACCTGCACACAGCCTCCTCCCAGGGAGCGGTGGAGAGCAACAACGCTTCCCCTGAGCCTTCTCTTCTCCACACGGAGCAACCCCTGGTTCCCTCAGCCGCTCCCATAATATCCGTGCTCCACATCCTTCACAGCTTCCCTGCCCACGCTCCAGGGCCCAACACAGAGCACAGTACTTGAGATCGGACCCCCCCCCTCCCACCTCCTCTCCTCCCTCCGCGTCTGCTTGTCGATGACGACGGGCTTCGGGGGCGGCTGGAACTTCGCGGGCCCTCCATCGCTGCACATCCTCCGCGCCGAGGAAGGAAAGCACCCTGTGAAGGCAAAGCGCTGAGAGAAACACCGCCCTCAAAGAGAACCGGGCCCCGCTGCCCCGCGGAACGGAACGGCCCCGCTGCCCTCCCGCGGCCCGGCCCGGCCCGGCCCGGCCCGGCCCGGCCCCGCTGCCCTCCCGCGGCCCGGCCCGGTGCCCCGCGGCGCTCACTGCCGGGCAGCGCGGGGCCGCTCCGCAGCGCCGTCCTGCACGCGGCCGCCATGGCGACGCGGACACCTCCGCTCTGACGGCGCTGGAGCGCAAGGCGGCTACGGCAAGCGCGGAGGGACAAACGTGTCCACAGAGCGAAGCGCAGCTGCGCGCTGCCCCGCCCCCCTTCCCCGAGCGCTGCTCGTAATCCCGTTAACCCGCAGTGATTGACTCGGGAATGGTTACGTACATCGGCGTTACTGAGCTCCTTTTAAATATATTTCAGTCAGATTTCTCCGGGCGTTGGGAACAGCCCGGGTTCAATTGGTGGCTGCAGGAGGGACAAAGTTCACGTGCGGAGCGCAGAGCTACGAAGAACACGTCGTTATTTAAGCTTGACGGATTCCCTTCGAAATCCGCCTGAGCTCATCCACTAATTGCACCAACGACGCCGCCAGGAACGTTCCCGCGGCCGCTGCTCCCGCGGCAGCTGAGCTCGCACCTCGTCCCGGCACAGGGATGGCTGTGCCGCGCTCAGCGCTGCGGTCATGGCAGCGCCACGACCCGCAGAACACAGCGCTGCTCCGACACGAGAGCTCAATTCGGGACAGCCGTGCGACAGAAGGGGGCACTCCAGCCCTTACAGGACAAACAGTTTCCCACCTACACCGCCGGATCGCTCCTCCAAGAGCGCGCCTCTTGCAGGCCCCTAACCCCAAAATACCGATCCTAGGGTTAGTACCGAGGTCTCGGTGTATAAGCACTCGGTAGGCAGGGAGTTATATCTCGTGGTGGAGGAGTAATTGCGATACCTTCGTGGTGATCATGTTGATCTCGGAATAGTAGTGAGGAGATGGTTAAGATTTGGAAAAGTTCCGATCTGTGGTTCACAGCTGCCTCTAGAGAGGAGAATTGGAGCCCTCAGTGTAAAAAAGCCATGTGTACAGCGTGCCTGAGCACTGCTGATCACACCCGAACAACACCACCTCGATGACCTGGAACTACAGCAAGTTGTGTCAGGGGGAGAGTTGGGGGAGTTAGGGAACGGTTCTGCCCCAGAGAGCGGTGGGCACAGCCTCGAGCTGCCAGAGCTCAGGGAGTGCAGGGGCACCGCGCTCAGCCGTAGGGTTTGGGTGGTGCGGAGCGGAGCCTGGGGTTGGACTCCATGGTCTGTGTGGTCCCTTCCAGCTTGGGATATTCTGTGATTCTATCAACTGCATCAAGCTGAGGGATTCCCAAGTTACTGTAGGTGAACTTCGTCTCCCTGGAGGTGCCCTGCAGAAGTATCTTGACCCTGCACCCTGTGTCTGGTTGCTGTGTGTTGTAGCTCCATGGTATCAAGGCACTGCCGATCTGCCTGGCTAAGCTGGTCGTGTGTGCTCTGTTCAAGCAGTAGCTGTGTTTCCACGATGCCCAGGCAGCTATGTGCTGGGCTGTGCTCTTTTATGTTCCCAACAAAATGCACTGTTGCATGTTTGGGAAAATGAGGTTCACTGGCAAGAAAACCCAGACAGGAAGAAGGGAGTGCTTAGTCTTGTTCCTTGTCACCTATGAGATGTGGACAAGGGCTTCCATTAAAGGTCATCCTTCGTGTTATTGTCTTTGAAATCTTTCCAGTATTTCAATGCCCTTCTTAAGGTGTTTCAGAAACAGATTTCATTTGGCATGTGCATTTCAATGTCCTGTCTTCCTCCTCTGTTGTTTTTGTCCCTGCAGATCTTTCTCTCAGGTCACCAATATAACTGGTTCTTCTTGGATCTACGTACAAAACTCCCTTGCTGAAGGCTTCGTTGAATGTTGGTTTACTTGTTTCAGGAGGAAAAATAAAATAAAATAAAATAAAATAAAATAAAATAAAATAAAATAAAATAAAATAAAATATAAAATAAAATAAAATAAAATAAAATAAAATATAAAATAAAAACAAAATAAAATAAAATTGAGGCACTATTCTGATTTTTAGACACTAAATCTGCCTTGTGTTTTGCTCTGCCCTTTCCTGGTGACTTTCAGCCATTCATTTTTGTTCTCTGGGATTGAGCTTCACTTTTTGTAGGCATGAAAGTCTGGAGTGCTGTGATCTCAGGTTATTCACTACTTTGGCCAGATAAGGAAGGAGTACATATTTCTGGCGCAGAGATGCCTGACAGTCTGTTCTGGCGCCAATTCAGAGTGAATTCAGAGACAGTTACTTGGGATCTAGAACAGCTTTGGTTTGTTTGTCACTGAGTGTAAATTAGGGATCTGTAAAAGCTGTTACAAGTATTGGGGTGATCTGAGCTGTGACAACATGGCAAAGCGCTTCCTGGCCTGAGCCTTCCTATGAGGCTGAGGACTGGGTGCTTCAGTCCCAGCATGGACACGTGTGTCTGTCTTTGCACTGCAGGATGAAAGCTGTGAGTATCACCTTCTAAAAGGTGCGTTGCAGTCTGAAATCATACACTTCCTTTTAAACACCCAAGATTTCTTCTAAACACCCAAGGCAATGTTGCAGCGACCCTAACTCAGCCGTCTGAGGAGTGTCAGAACGTGAAGAAGGGAGTGAATCTTCGCTTCATGTTCCTCAAGAGAACATGTGTAACTTTGTAGAAGAGATGCAGCAGAAGTTAGTAACACTTGCTGTTATTGTAATTTTGTCTCCATATGTACAGAAGTATTTACAAGGGGCTGAACAGATCTGGAGATAGGATATGTTGTGCATTTTGGGTTGAGAACAGGATGACCCAAGAGGCCAGATTCCAAAAAAAGGAAGTCTAACTGCTGGAGGCCTTCCTCACCTCATCCTTGCTGGGTATATAGGAAGCAGATACTATTGTTTCCTTCATAAATGGGAATGAGCACTGGTTCAGTGCAGACCTGAGGACCCGGCACAGTTTGGTTTCATTGGATTTGAAAATGGAAACAATGCTTTTGTTAATTCCTTTCCAAAACCTTACTCTACCAGTTGTTATCTCTGTAATGAAGCTCCTTCTCTTGTCATTTATGCAATAGTGCAACATGAATGCATCTCTCCTCTCTTCTGTACTTGGCTGGTTTGTACAGTCATAGAAGTACATACAGAGTCTGCAAGTGATCCCTGCTTACAGAGAAAAGTTAAATGGAGAGAAAGAAATGCTAATGAATCCCCAAAAGTTTTCAGTGTGCCCTTATCTGTAGGAGGTGTTAGCTGTCACCTGGCACTTTCTTCTGAGTGTCCCCTGAGGTGCTTTTTCAGTGCGGAAATGGAGACTAAAAAAAGCTAACTGGAAGTGTGAGGGTAATCTCCATGGAGTGGAGTAGCTCCACTGCTCCAGGGCTTGGATGGTGACATCTTCCTAATGGAAGTGATCCAGGGCAAGAAGAGCCTGCTTTTGACCTAGCTAAATTCTACCCTTTACCCTTCAGACTGAGAGGCCATGTGTGTCACGCACTCTAGAAGCATCTGTCATATTGACTAAGTCCCTTAGACACTCCTGAAAAACCATGCCAGTGTAAACACAAGGCAATGCCTGCGTTGCTCTGCACCCTGCTTGAATATTCAAGCAGTCTGGCAGTAGCTCTAGTCTTTCTGGAAGGTTGCCCTTAATGAGGCATGGTGAGTTGCCATAGCTTAAGACAAATTGCTGAAATTTAATAATCAAAATTATTAAATCCTAAATGCCTAAAATGACCTAAGGTACCAGATCTTTCTGCCTCAAGCAGCTGTTCACTAGGCTGGCCTTCAAGCATCCACAATTACATTTTTTTTTACCTTGCTGCAGAGCAAGCAAAGAGAGGAGAAACTGTTCTTTAGACACAGCACTCTAGCACTGAGTTTGAGGAGGCAATGGACTGGAAAACCTTCAGCTCATTCTGTCAAAACACCCCCAGGCCTCGGTTGTTTTTGAGCGTACACCCTGTTGGAGCCACCTGTGGTTTAACCCCGCAGACCACAGTGTTCTTTTCTTTGTGTGTGGCAGCTGCAGCAGTGCTCATACCTGCTTACCTGAGCCCTGGGCTCCCAGTGTGCTTCTGAAAGTAGGTATGGCTTTTGTGGCACATCACCCATGTGTCCATGCACATCTATTTCTTCCATTCACTCTGTAAGACATTTAAAATCTAATGTAGAAGCCAGTGTTGAAATTAATATAAAGCAGACTCCAACAGACTGTGTAGAAGATCGTTTTAAAGAATTGGTTCAGAGATTAAATACGTGACATATTATGATTTCTAAAGGGGAAGCAAAGCATGTGACAAAGTGAGATTAAGTTCAGAAAACAGTGTCTGAGGCCTTTCCCTTAGGTGGTAAATTCTTGTACCCTCCTGAGTCCTGTATAGGTTCAGATGCCAAGAGGTGTGCTTCTCTGAATTTCCACAGAGTGAGTGGTGGAGGATTGAGTCTCTGGAGCTGTTGTACAGAAAGCATAAACAGAAACACCATCAAACAAACAACTCACTGAGCAGCCCAGGCAGTTTCTTTAGTACTTACATCAATCTGAAATGAAAGATAACTCTTGGGTTGGGAAAATCTACCTCATTCCAGGAATCCGAGCTTCTTCAGAAATTGTATGGAACATCCTGAAAACCTAGAAAGAGAACTGAGCTGAAAAAATAATCAGAGTGGATTATGAAGAAAAAACATTTGTCTTGAAAGGCAGGTGTAATTTGAAGACTGATGGGTGAACTCCAAGTACCTTTACATTTCCTAGAGTCAATATTTGTTCTTCCTCAATTTATAACCCTATTGCTCTCTCAAGGTGGGCAGGAGATTTCAAAGGGAGACATTTTGTTTCTCTTGATGAAAGCATTAATGGCAGTGGTTTTTCACAGTAAATGATACGTACTGTCACAACCTTCTCATGCATGGGAAATAGCAAGCCAAAGTTTATGATCATATCGCTCAAAGTCACAGCTTCTCCTTATTTTAAAGCAAGCCAGCCTCTGTTCTTCATTACTGTATGAGCAGTGAGCAAGCTCAGGAGAAAACTTGATCCAATATCCTTTGTTCCACAAAAAACCTATAGAAATCGTAGCATTATTTTTCACTGTGCTGGTTCAACTGCATGCAACATTATTCTAGAAAGATAAGAGGGAGAGGGAAACTGTTGATTCATCTTATGTCTCACATAGCATTCACTGCATTTACAGCAGGCTTCTACCTGAGAACTGGGCTTTACAAGCTTTGCATCTTTGCCTCATCCCCCACAAAGGCATCAGCAGCTATGGACACCGGGTTCCTAAAACAGCTGAAGAAGCCCTCCACTCTCCCAGGTAGTCGTAATGCCATTCGTGGCAGTTGTTTTTGCTGAAAATCCAACACCCTCAGGTTAATTGTCAGGCCACCTTGAGACTGAACACATCTGCTTTTTCTCTCGTGTCAGAAGGTGCTCTTTGTAGAGGGAAAGTGATGTGGAAGATAGCTGGTGTGCTGTGTTGGAGCAGATTCAGTAAGCTGCAAAAAAAAGAAAGCACAGTTTTACCTGTCACTGCATGAAAGAGGCAGGTGGTTTGTCTAGTTACATATGTCCAAGCATATGTAATGCTAGCATGTGCAGCAAGAAACTGTTAACAGGGTAGTAATGAAGATTCTCCATAGGTGTCAGCAGCTCAGATTAAGAACTTCTAGGAAGGGTGCTGTGTATGAAATAGCACCCATAGGATCACTACAGAACAGGGCAGAGAATGACTGTGTAGCAGAAATGCTCAGCCATGGCCTGAGCAGTGATGGAGCAGCTGGTGGGAAGGCAGGGCCGGCCCAGGGCAGCTCAGGTGTGTGCAGTGTACCTGACTGACCTGAAGGGCTGGAGCCAGGATCCACCCCTTCCCAGCCCTCATTTAAGGGTTGGCAGTGAAGCTGAGAGTCCTGGAGGTCCCTTCTTATCTGAGGTCTTCTAAAAGTAAGCAAACTTTTTTCCTTTGGTTCTGTGTCCACAGTTCCTGTATTTGGGTTTGTCCTCATTTGCTCCAGCCAAAGATTTTGCCACTCTGCTGTTATTACTCTACTTGCCATTGTGTTATAGTGTTACAGACAGTAATGCTGATTTGTGGTCTAGCAAAAATGAAAAAATGGGGGCTGTGTGGGCTCCAATCCCTTTTTACCTCATCTGTTACAAATAGGCCTCTACTTCAGTCATTCACATGAGGGTGCTTTTCTGTTTCTGAAACATTGCTTGAAGAAAGAAATGCCAGCTTTTACATAGTTCCTGATAAACTTAACCAGGTGTATTCAGGAATCTGCAAACCTCTGGTGTGCTAGTAGTGTCACTTCCTTGCATTCTTTGTTGCCGGTCCAGCAAGTGATATTGCTGTGGTAGGAACCAGAGCTAGGCCTTCCAGCTTGGTGCCCAGAGACAAAGGAAGGCAGTAAAATTTCAGTGTGTTTTCTGTAGTGGGAAGCATCTCTTGTCTGGAGGTTAACTGGAGTTTTCTAATGCCAGCGCTGTAAATGAGAAATGGGAAGGTCTGTTGAATGACTTGAATTTCTATGCCACTGTAAGCTCCTAAGACTGTTTTAGATGTTATAGTCCAGCTCTGTCTGCAATGGTAGTCTGGACTTTGTCACTGGATGTTCTTTCAAAGTCACTGTAAAACAAATACTGGCAATATTCCTGTCCTGAGTAGAAGTGTGTAGTTACTCTTCTAACCATCCTTTCAAATAGGGAAGACTATTAAAAAGGGAAAAGAAAATGTACTTTCAGCAGCATTTCTCCTTTTAAGCACATGTGAAATGAGAACATACCTGTTTGTTTCTCTGTACACTGTTGAATTTGTACTGTTTGTGAAATTGAGGTTAATACTACACATTCAATAGAAAGGCATTTCCTCCATTTCCCTTTGATTTCTTACCAGTTTTATGATCTGATAGATATCTTTTTGTGAAATTAGCTATCTACGCAAAACCATGGAAATACTCTGTGCCTCTAAGCAGTGATCAGTCCAAGGCAACACAAACTGCTGAGCTCTGTCCAGTTTATGCTGTAAAAGAGGTTTGTTTTCCTGCTGTATGTTCTTTGTGCACTCTTGGGCTGTGCCTTCCACTGGACCTGTCCTTTATTGAAGCTCAGTGCTTCCTGATGTTCTCTTTATTGAAATTGCTTTCCTGAACTCAAGAGTTTGTTGATAATCAGAGCCTTGAGTCTCCTTCTCTGGCACCATTCAAGACCTGCCTGGATGCCTACCTGTGCAACCTGGGCTGGGAGCTGCTTTGCAAGGGGGTTGGACTCGATGATATCTTGTGGTCCCTTCCAGCCCGTGCAGTTCTATGAGGATGTGAAGGGCTCAGAGCTGCATTGTTGGTTCGCTCTCTGGCAATGCTCTGTCCAGCTTAAAGCTAGATGAAAACATAATGTGATGGGCCCAGCTCTGCCAACAGGTGAGGGACTGTCCTGCTGTGCACTGTCTGATGTGGCCTTACCTCCAACACTGGGTGCAATTCTGAGCAGTGCAATATCAGGACATAAAACTTTCAGAGGATTCAAAGGAGGACTATGAAGACGGGGAAGGGCCTGGAGGGCAATGCATTCGAGGAGCAGTGAGGCCCGCAGCCTCTGCTGAGGAGTGGCCTCATGCGACTGCAGCTCCACATGGGGAGCAGAGGGGCAGCACTGTGCTCTGCTCTTTGGTGAAGCTGAGATAGGAGAGGGACAGGTGGGGGTAAGGAAACGTTCTGCCCCAGAGGGCAGTGGGCAAGGCCTTGAGCTGGTGAGAATTCAGGGAACACTACTCTCAGTCATAGGGCTTGGGTGGTGCTGTGTGGAGGCAGGGGTCAGACTTGGATGATCCTTGTGGGTCCCTTCCAACTTGGAATATTCTGTGACTCTATCACTCACTCTCATGGGAGAAGAAAATCTTGTTGAACCTGAGAAGTCAGTATAAGCTTTTTCACTGACTTCAGTGAAACTTCAGTGAACTAGTGCTATTTTGTATGCCCCTGTAGGAATGGTCTATCCTGATATGTGCTCTAAACAGTTGGGAGTGCAATAGATAGCACCCTGTGCTGGATCTATGCTGGAGTCTGGAAGTGAGAATGCAGGATGCACTGTTATTTCTGAGCTGATCCAATCAGGCTTCTCTAGGCAGCAAGATGGAGAAGATACTGTGGCACTGGTAGACAGCACCAGTAAGCCCTGGGTCTGGGGTTTCTTATTCTGTTCTTAGCATCTTCCTCACAGAACTAGAGGAGAGATTTAGGGGATACCTCCTATGGTTTTTGCACACAGGCTAGCTCACTTTTGAACTTCAGCTCATACAAAAATAAAGGTCCCAGTCCTACTAATACCAATACAGGTGCTGAACTCTGCATGATTTTACTGTCTCCTTTCAGACCTGTACACTGCTCAGCACTGAGACTCATTCCTTGGCCCTGTGCTGGGTAGCATCATCTATGTTCGTGCTGTCAAACCCCAAAGCAGGATTCGTGCCTGACTCTCAGTAACCATTTTGATCAGGGGTAGATATTTTCAGGTGTAAAAATAATCCTTTTATCTAATAATTAGCACTCCAAGAGAGCTAATGAATATCTTGAAGGAGGGCTAACAGCGGCAGAGAAGTCACAAAGCACCACGTGAAAGTGCCTGAGTGACCTTTCCAGGGAAGCTCTTTGAGAAGGCTAATGAGTCAGGACTAGTGGGAGAGTAGTTTTGTGTTAGAGGTTTATGAAAACAGTGTTACCTCCTGAGGGTCCCAGAGCATTTCACAGTCTCAGCTGGGTGCTGTTACACACATGTAGCAAGAAATCTCAGAGATCAACATCCAAACAGGAGAGAAGGAAGAAGCAAGAGAAAGGGAAGAGTCCAATTTGATCCTTGAAATCCTTCTGTTACTTGTGATGGAGTACAAATATGGTGTATGAGATTACTGCAAATCTCTGTAGTTGTAGTTTAGTGATAAATACAATAGCACTCCATACACAAGGTACCAACCAAGTCCAATTGAATATGCTGTTCTGAAATAAACCATCAAGCCGCACTGTATCCTCTAATGGAACATGTCCTCTCTGAAAGGAGAATGGCAGATGAGAGAGGTTTCAACATTGGTCACTTTGTGCGGTCCCGAGGAGAAACGTTTTAGCTTTGTTGTGAATACTTCTGTAGCCTCCAAGTATGTATTTGGTACATTTCACATGTTGGGAACCTTTGCACCACTGTGAATTAGCAACACACCCACTCCAAACCTGTCCTGGTACGAAGCAAAGGACTTATATTTGTTTTGTAAACTGGGTGATTGAATGATGTAAAATGTGGAAAAATTACAGGACTCATCAGCTTGATTATTCTGCACAGCTATTTAACATTCCCTATGGAGATGGGGAAGGGTTTAACTTCTGAGATGCTTGATGATGTATTGCAAAACTGCATTATATGAAGCCCTGTGCCTTCACGCTGCTGAAAGCAAACTGTGCTTTCTTCTATGAGTAACCCCACCTGTTTCAATAAGACAATTCTAGGGGAAAGATCAAAAACAGCAAAAAAGGTACAAAGAGCAGTGCTGAGAAGACTTGTTAATTTGTACTTGATATTCTCTCCCCACCCAGTTTAGACAGATTTCTGTAGGCATAAATACACGTATATTGCTGTTTATTTACATTCATGTACAAGGAGGCAGTGTTGCCAAGTGGAAAGAGCTCTAACTGGTCTCAGGGAAGTATTTAATCTTCCCTTGTTTGACACAGCTGCCTCTAGCTGACCTAGGAAAAGGGTGACCTCAAATAAATGACTGTTTTACTTCTACCATGTCTGAAATGCAATAATGCCTTGAGATTTTATAGAAAACACATTAAGAAGTAATGTTACCATGGTTCAGAAAGTAAGATTGGTCTGAGTACTTATGTACAAACACATTGACTTGTGGCTTTGTACGCAAGCAAAGCTACAGCCTTACATATGATTCCCTAGCTGAAACCTAATCCTGGTCCAGTTCTGCAACCTAGCAGCCTTTCTTCAAGCTGGGGATGGTTTAGCCTGGAAAGACAGAGGTTAGTGGAGCAAGGTGAGTGAAAAATAGAGAAGCATTGCCAAACATCAGCCCTAGAAGGCACTAAGATCAGCTCACACAGCACTGAACTAGGGATCATGCTAACTGACTCATTGCCATATTTAAACTGAGTGTCACTGAGTGGAAAAACTTCAAGGCAAATCGCTTAATTTCTCAGTGCTTCCATTTCCCTAGCTGCAGTTCACTTTAACGGTATTTAAAGCACTTCAGTGATACAGATGTTTCAGATATTACCGTTTTATGCAGCAAGAGAAGGAGAGGATCTGCAGGAGAGGGGAAAAGAAAGAGCAATGCACTTCAATTTCACAGTGAAAAAGGAGGACCAAGATACAGTTATCCCACCTTATCTCCTTGAGGGTGGGGCTGGTTGTTGTGCCTGCTTTGTGCCACTGTGTCTGTTACTGGAAGAGGGGCAGAGAGGGATCCAAGAGAATGTGTACGATCATACGCATTATTACCTATCCCCAGGAGATATCTTTGAATGCATACTTGGATTTCAAGGGCTGTTAATTCTTAAAAGAAAGTTCCACATCGATGTCCCCATGATTCATGCTTACCCCACAAGGTTATCCACGACAAAGGGACAATCCTTTGTCTGTGCTGCTGTTGGACAGGTGGCCTCTTTCCCTTGAAACACACAGCTGATATTCCCACGTGCCCTAAGGAAAAAGGGCATTATGGAGATAGACTTGGACCAAATTGCCTGTTTCTCAACGATCTGCTTGTTTATACGAATATTAGCAAGAGCTGCTTTCTCCTTTGCTCTTGGAAGGCATCTCTACAAACTTGTTCAAGAACAAAGTCCTCACATGGCAGCTATGTAAACTTTCAACCCTCTGGTGTGATATTATTAACAATGATATGAAGAGCTGCTCAAAACAGCTTCCCAGGTTTAGCCTTTTGTCATCTGAAGTTTTTTTTTTTTGTTATTTACTATGTACTAAATCAGCAAAACCTAGTTATCCTTTAATCAGTAAAATCAACACCTGCTAACAGGGTGGGCTCTATTCAGGAAATACAGCTTTCCATTTCCAGAGTGCTGATGAATTTTCAGGGCCTTGTTTCTTCTTTGTCCCGCTGACAGGGATCTCTGGCTAATAATCTGGTAATAGGCATGGTTATCTCATGCCTGTGAGGCTGTAGTGGTATATCATCCTTTTGGCAAAGGCAGCAGAACTAGATGAGATAAGAATTATGTGCAGATGCTGAGAGTCGCATGTCCCAATCTTTCCTCTTTAAAACGTTAACCTCAAAAGGTCTGGCAGATGGAATTAAAGTTTTAGGTGGAAAAAAAGAGTAGGCCAAGTTACAGATTTTTCCTAGTCATTGTTCTTGCTTATGTGGCTCTCTGCAAAGTGTTGAGGTGGGAGATCAGGAGCGATGAAAGCCTGAGAGACCTTGGGGTACATCTGTGCTATCAGGGCCACTGCTGTTCTTGGGAGCTGCCCTATCTGTGTATTTGCTGTAGATCTTTGCAGAACAAAGAGCTGCTTGTAGGAAGGAGGGTTACTTGGGTGCTGTTTGAGCCTGACCAGCCTCAGTGGGGGGGACCAGTTCATGTGGTCTGGATGGATAGGGCTCACAGGAGTTGGAAGGAACCTCTAGAGATCATCTAGTCCAACCTGCCCCTGCCAAAGCAGCTCCCTAGACCAGGTTGCACAGATAGGTGTCCAGGTGGGTCTTGAACGTCCGTGGAGAAGGACGCTCTACCACCTCTCTGCTGTGCAGCCTTTGCCCAGAGACTCAAACTCAGGGTATCCCACACTAACCTCATTTTTTGCTGCTGTTGGCTGGAACTTGAGCAAGCAGCCGTATGGACAAAAGACAAACAAGGTCACAGCCTCACAGACCCCTTTTGGTTTGCTGTTAGCCTGTGGACCAGATTGAGGTGGATTTCTTGTGGGAACAATGACACTGATATTCATGGCAGTGCTCTTGAAAACATCTTTCATGTGTTGTCTGACAGCCAGTCTGATTCTCATCTGAGAACAGCTGAAACATTGTTGGGAATTTCAGCATAAGAAACTCTTTACAAGGGCGTGCAGGTCTGAAAAAAATAGCTGTATTTGGGCTGAAGTCTTGCATTTGTTTTCAGCTTTAAGGTGAATGGTTTAGCAGAATTTGGCTTAATTCTGTGTGGACAGAGGAGTGAAAACCAGTTGAAGTTTTCCTTGGTTGTTTCCACTCAAGTTGTTTTTTGCAGGATAAAGGTGCAGCTCTGTCTCTTTTTCCCCAGCAGCCCCATGAAGTGCTGCTCCATGGGGTTATGTGTGCAGGCAGGCTGCCAATTGCTGCTTTTGATTTTGTCCATTGAAACTATCCATCTGCTCTTTACACCATCAGTTTGTTCTAGCCTAGATACATTGGTATTGTCCATTATTGATACAAGAAGTCTATGCTGAAGATCTCCAAGATCACCAAAGCCCAAGAGTAAACGCTTTAACCCGAGGAGAGCAGGGTCTAGCAGTCCAACCACCTTGATTTCACCAGTCTTTCAAGCTGGGATAGCTGGCTTGATGCTGCCTGAATGCTGTTGGAGATCATAGAATGGCCTGGGTTGAAAGGAACCATGATGATCATCCAGTTTCAACCCTCCCCTCCACCCCCCCCCCCGCCATGTGCAGGGCCACCAATCACCAGAGCAGGCTGCCCAGTGCCACATCCAGCCTGGCCTTGAATGCCTCCAGGGATGGGATATCCATGACCTCCCTGGGCAACCTGTTCCAGTGTGTCACTGCCCTCTGTATGAAAATCTTCCCCCTGATCTCTAACCTAAACCTCCCCTGTCTCAGTTTAAAAACATTCCCCCTTGTCCTATTACTATCCTTCCTCATAAACAGGCATTCCCCCTTCTATTTATATGTTCCCTTCAAGTACTGGAAGAGACTGCAATGAGGTTTCCCCAGAGCCTTCTCTTCTCTAAGCTGCACAAGCCCATTTCCTTCAACCTTTCCTCGTAGGAGAGGTGCTCCAGCCCTCTGATCATCTTAGTGACCCTCCTCTGGACCCATTCCAAGAGCTCTGCATCTTTCTTGTGCTGGGGGCCCCAGGCCTGGACACAGTACTGCAGATGGGGCCTCACAAGAGCTGAGTAGAGGAGGATAATCCCCTCCCTGTCCCTGTTGGTGACCCCTTTTTTAATGCAGCCCAGAACACAGTTAGTCTTCCAGGCTTCAAGCGTGCACTGCCGGCTCATGTCCAGCTTCTTGTTCTCCAGGATCCCCAAGTCCTTCTCCTCTGGGCTGCTCTCAAGCTCTTCCCCCAGTTTGTAGAAATACCTGGGGTTGCAGGTTGCAGATCAGGCAAGATCAAGCACTGGACATACTCCTAGGTGAAGCAAAGCTGTCTCTTAACTCTGTAGGGTGAGCAAGTGCTTGGGTCAGCCTCAAGTGCCATGCTATCTGGTTAAAGCTACTACTATGGCAGGAGATGAGACTCCTGCTCTGAATGCTACAGACTTGTATTAAAACCTTCTGTTGAATTTGAGGGAGGGAAGAGGCATGCAGTGGAGTAGAGGAATCCTTGTGTGGCAGGCTGCTGTGGAAAGAAAGGAGTTTTGGATCTGTGGGCTGCCATTAGTCATGCGATGAGATCCAGGAGGGTTTGACCCCAGGGCCAGTGCCAGGTATCCCAAGCGGGATCAGCTGCAGCACTGGGTGTACCCTAATATCTGACCTGCTGGTCACCAGCCTGGCAGAACAGTGCTTCTTGTATTGATCAGCAGCAGCTGCAAGTGCCCTCTGCTCCAAAAATCCATGTCTATTCAAACCCTTTGTTTTGGGCTCCTTCCTTCGAAAATACTTCCCACTCTTCGGCCCTCTGCACCAGAGGGCCAAGAGTCTAATGTAACGGCAAGCAGGCTCCCCTGAAGCAGCCCGCAGAGCCCTCCCCTCAGCTCTCCCCGGGGCAGCCCGCGCTGAGGGACAGCGGCTGTGGCGAAGCGATGGCCTTTAGGACCGCGGCACTTCCTGCGGGGCTCAGGTGGGTCGGCGTCATTCGCCAGCCCCGCTGCGCCGGGTTCATTCACTCCGAGGGGGTGGGGGGGGGGGAGTGCGTGCGCGGCTGCTTTTTCTTCCTGGCTGTCGTCCGTGATCCTTCCAAGCGATGGGACTGATAGTTTTCTCCAGGCGATGAGTGCTGAACTGGGGCAGAAAGCGCTTTCCCTCTCTCTGGAAGAAAACAAGCCGCGAGGATACTTAAGGATGTGCTGTCCAGATGTGCCTCCCACCTCCGCCTTTCTCGTAGCACTGATGTGCCTGACAGCTTTCAGCAACTTCGCTAAGGCTTCTGCAGACTTCTCAGGTAGGGGAGAAGCGCCGGTCCCGGGCTGGCTGCCGGGAGCTCTGGGTACGGTGTGCGGGAGCAGACCGGGGCCGGTTGTGCAGGCAGCAATTTTAATCCTTTTAAAATAATCTGAGGAAAAGGATCTCCTGTAAGAGGATTTTGTTTGTTAAAGTCCTGTCTCAGTAACCCTTAGCAAAGCTGTTTCAGGTAAGTTAGATCTGAGTAACTTTGGGAACAAGGAAGGGAATAATGCTGATTTCTGTTTGTAGCAGTTTTTGTGCTGTGTTTCCCTGAGGACTGAAAAGCGATTTAGTACCTGGGATGATCTTCTCCGTTAGCTTTGTCTTTTGTAATGGGCCGGATTCTTTTGCTCTTAACATACAGCTCCCAACTGTTCCACATGTTTCCGGAACTCAGCTAAGAGACACTGGATGCTTGGAACAAATTGCATTCTGAGCCTGTGTCGGCTTAAACCACGGTGAAGTGTCTCAATTCCAAATGAATTGCACAATTGGAAGCTAAAAACGCTTATTGTGGTGTTTTTTTTTTTTGGGTGTGTGAGAGTTAAATACACCGAAGTGTGGAGTCCCGTATAACTCTTATAACTGTATTTAACTCCATGAGTCACTATCAAACTCACTTTCTGTGTCTGTTCCTTGTGTGCACATGCATGTGGGTGAGAGGAAACATTCCAGGTTTCATGCTTCCACTAGGCAGGGCTGATTATTTTGCTCAGGAATAGCTAGTGGGGTCACTTTGCTTTTGGGATATCTGCTTCAATGTTGTGACTCTGTGAAGATTTAGTCCGGCGTATCCTTTAGGTGAGTGCTGAAAAACTGTTGTAGCATAAAAAAGCTGCCATATATATTCTGTTGATGAAAACATTCATTAGCAAGAGCTGCATCTCACTGGACTGTGGTCTCAGCACACCACAGCACTGCTGTTTGCTTCCTGGGAGCCTGTGTGTAGCTCAGAGATCTGTGCTAGAAAGAACCTTGTCGTAGTTGTGGGGGAGGTATACACAGTAGTTTGAAAACCTCTAATTGGACTTGGAGTGCGCTGTTTTGTTTGTGATTAAGTCCCATTGGGATGCAGGTCAGATGTGGGTGCTGCCATTCAAAGCAGATCTGCCTCTGAATGGAAAAAACGGTGTGCCTTTTTCTCCTTTCTTGGCGGTGAGCTTTCTCTGTGCTCCTTACTGCAATCAAGTTAGTGCAGAAGGGGTGTGTAGGGTGGGCAGGACAGAAGCGAAAGCTGTAACAAGGGAAGTGCTGGTCCTTCTACAATATAGATACAGTTCCTCCCAGGCAGGCCATCTGATAAACATTAAGGTGCAAAAATGTCCCAGAGCAAGAGTACTTCACACTGTGTGTGTAACATAACCAGAGCAGTAAGTGCACGTTCGTTGGCCGTGGTGATACTGGCAGTGGAGACAGATGCTGTCCTTTAAAAAAGGAAAAAATATGTATATATCTATGTATGTATTATAGTATATTTTTCCAGCATTCAGCTGTGTGGTTATGATTTAGAGCAAGAGGGCTGTTATTTTGTGTACCTGCATTGAGGGGCTGTACTGTGATGTGGGTACCCTACAACACAGTCTACAGTGTGTCTTCACAGCAGCTGCAATCTTCATCCAGTCCAAGCTGTGTTTCCTAATAACAGGTTTGGCAAATGTCCCCAGTCTTGTTGAACTAATTGTACCTTGTGGGACAGGAAATGTGAATTGCTGCAGGAAAGGGCTGTACCTGCTGTGGTGGCTCTGATAGGGTTTTATGCGTTTAAGCTCTGGGGTAGGGAAAGATTCAGTATTTTCCTGATTATGTTGTGTTTCCCCAAAACATTTTGCAGAGATGAGTGCTGAGAGTTGGAGCAGTGATGGTGCAGCCTGTTAGTTCTTTCTTCATGATGAAACCAAAGTGCCTTTTTGCTACTTTTACCCTGTTTCCCCTATGTAGTGATTGCCAGGTGTTACAAGGAAAGGAAGAGGGCGAGCCTTGTGGCATAGCCTGGCTATGATAGTTTCTGGCCATTTATTTGCTTTTTTCTGTACTTCTGGGTGTTCAGAGTTTGTCTCTGATGTGGCTGCGTTTGATCAGCTGAAGGTCTTTGGGAAATGCACACAACCCTACTATTCTACCTAGAGGAGGTTCATCTGAGACAGGAACTGTCTGCATCTCAAGGTGATGAATGGATTTGTATTGAGTATCCTTGATGAGGAGTACGAGGCTTAATCTACTCCCTTGGAAGATTTCAGCAGCAGTTTGGCTGCTGCCCAATTGTTGTAAGGAGGTGATGTGGCTCTCTGGGATGGAAGGGCCTTTCCAGGTTTCAAATAGCAGTACTATCCCAGAGAGCAACTGATGCTCTGTGGAGAACGTTGTTTTTAAAACCCTGTGGACCTTATGCAGCCACACAGCTTCTCTGCTTGGTTTGATTCAGTATTACTGGAGAGCTGCTGCTGTTAATGTTTTCTCTGGGGCGAGGTAGAAAAATTCAGTAGTTCCAGTGCCAGGAAGAAACAGCATAGGCTTCAATGTACGTCTCTTGGCTGCAGGAGGATTTCTTTTTCATGTAGGCTATGGAAAAGCACTTTGAAAAGATAGGCGGAGGACCAGCATGGCCTTTCTCACAGGAAGACAGATCATCAAGCTGGGTGATCTTGTTGTTGTGGTCCCAGGCCCATGAGGAGCTCTGCAGCTCCATACCTTCTGTTTGCACAGTTCAAGCACCACAATGTGAACGTGAGCGTGCGTTGTGCTGAGGACTGGTGCAATCTGAGATGTAAGAATCAAAATTCCTTTTGGGTGAAGTATTTGAGCTATGTGAAGAGTTTTGGAGTTGTTTTTTCAGTAGTTCTTTAAACACTGATGTTTGCAGGGGAGTGTGGGTGTAGGAAGAATGTCTTTGGGCAGCAGGTGGAGTGGCCAGGCACTTTGCAGCTGCTGCTTAAAGAAGGACAGGACTTTCTCTCCATGGCTTCTTGTGCTATGGGCTCTTGATCTAATCTCACAGTGATTGCTTCCTGTGCTCAGGAGTATTTGAAGGCTCGGGACTCAGCATTGTGGTGTGTCGCATATCCCCTTATATTTGCACTAATGAAGTCTATGATGGGATGTGGGTAAGAGTCTGGTCTTTCAACTATCTGTGCTTTAAGTGTAAAACTCTCAGCTTTTACCTCATTTCTTGCAATGAACTCTGAAATCCCTGCTGGTAGATATAACTTCACCTTTGTGTTACCCCTTTTCTGTTTGTGGTGGGAGTCCAAGACAAGGCAGTCAGTGGCTTTCCTTGCCACTGCTGCCCTGTGTAGGCTGTGGGAAATGGTGATGTGTTTAAAGCACTGGAGGTCATTCACAAAGTCAATGAAAATAGGGCTAAAATTCCTTTTTGGTGCTAGCTCACTGCAGGCATTGAAAGTTTAGCCAAAACTGATGCTCATATTGCGTGTGCATCTCTGACTCCAGCCATAGGGTTTCTTTCACTGCAGATGAATCGTGCAAACTCATGTTGGCTGGTGGTGGGCAGGGCAGAATCCAGGGTGGTTACTTAATTTCCAGCCGAATGTCCACAGGGAATTAGCACTGGGATTATAATGCTATGGCTACTGCAGTTCTATCCACTCCTGCAGTAACTTTCCTGATCAGGTGAGCTGGACAGAACAGCATTGGCATTGGATCGACTTGATTTCCCAAAATTTCATGTTAGTGGAGAAAGATTCCTTCACTACTGCTGCAGTGTAGAGAAATCTGTAATGTGATCTGAACCATTTGCAGACTTCAGAGCATCCACCATAGGAGGCCATGCCAAAGACTTAGGTTTCTAGGTATGGAAATAGCTTTGATTGGAGCTCTTGCCTTTTCTGACATGGGTAAACCCAGCTGGAGGACATAAAGCTGTAGGAAAAACAGCCCCAGTAGTACTTCACTTCCTGGGCCTACTTTAATATTAATGTTTTTTGGCGTTTATTTGGCAAGTGCTGAATGTGAGCAGCACTTTGCCTGAGGGAGCTGATCCGGCACTGAGCCAGATGAATCCTGATAAATCCCATCCACACCCTGCAGGTGAGCCCTTGGTGGCTTTCAGGAGCTTTCTATGGAGCTTCTTCTGGCTTGGAGAGCACAAAGATAATTTTTTGTATGTGTTATCTTTTCTTTTTTTTTTTCCCTCCCCAAGAATGGCAGGCTTCATGTGAAAGCTGCTTTTGCCTCCTCTCTGCTAATTGGCTTGGTGTGTTTACTGAAGCTGATGAGGGCTGCATTTGGGAGGGGAAAAGCTCTTCTCCCTGGTTGCATTTTATCAGTCCACAGTAAAAACAATTTGATAAATCCATTCACCAAATGATCTCCAAAAATCTACATGCTATCAGCTTCCTGAGTGGCTTTAGTCAGACAACGATGTTGGTTTTCAAGAGAAAGGCAGGTACATTTTCTTTTCAGTGTAGTGGTGTAACGAGGTTTGTGCTGTTTACTCTAAGGGCAAACAGGTGTGCTTCAGCCTTTACTTTGGGACAAACCCAGAGCGTGCTGGAGGTGCTGGAGGTGCAGGACTCCGAGTGCTGTGATTGGACCTGCTTTGTTCCTCATTGAGGTCACATGTGCCAGCCCATCTGCCACAGCTGTGTGGGCTTACTGGGGGAGGTCTGTGCTGAGGTGTATGGCAATTGCTGCGTACAGCCTCAACCACTGATGGAGCACCTGTAGAAAAGGCCCGGTCAGCCCTGCGAGCACAGGTGAAGGCAATTCATCTGTGAGACTGGGAGGGAGGAAGCCTGGCTGCACCCTTCTGAGACCTCATGTAAGGGCTGGCTGCCACTGAGGAAGGATCTCTTGCTGGACATCCCTCCTTTGTGGAGTATTTCTGTGAGCCTATATCTTCACAGAGTGGTGAGCATCCTTTTATAACACCTTCTTGTTGCATTGGTCCTGCTGCCATTACAGCAGGGAAATTCTCCTTTGCAGCAGTAACAAATTCCAAAACCTCATCAATGCTGCTTAAGAACGGCTCCTGAAAATGTATTGTTTATGTGACTGCATGGTGAGCTGTATCAGAAAGGCTGAGGAGCTGAAGGAGAGTGGCCAGGCCTGGCAGACAGAGCTGAGTGGCTTTCATGGGGGAAGATGCTGCTGGTTCTGTCATGATCTCTGCCTGTCAGTGAGTGGAGAGCTGGGCAGTGCTGCAGGAAGAAGTCAGGGCAAGGGTGCCAAGAGCTGGTCCTGCTGCTGCAGGGGAAGTAAGCACAGACCTGGAGGTATTTCAGAGCCTTGGAGATCTTTTACTTCTTGTCAACCTGGATGTGGCTTTGTGGGCATCCACAGAGGGAAGATGGGGATGCTGTGTGTTCCAGAATGCTTCATGAGGAGTCTGTAAAACATCACATATGCAATGACTTGCACAGTCTGCTAGAGATAGAAGAATGGGGAGGGGTTTTGAACTAAAAGAAGGGAGATTCGGGTTAAATATTAGAAAGAAATACTTCACCCTGTGAACAATGAGGCCCTGACTCTGCTGCCCAGAGATATGTGGGTGCCCCATCCCTGGAGGTGCCTTACAGCCAGGCTGGATGGGGCCCTGGGCAGCATGGTCTAGTGGGAGCAACCAGCCCGTGGCAGGGGGTGAGACTGGATGGGCTCGAAGGTCCCTTTCAACCCACACCATTCTGTGACGACTTCAGTCCTTGGTGTGTTGTGTTCAAGAGCCTTTGTGATGTGCTTCTGGCTCATGTCACGTGGAAATCCACTGACCTACCAGTGAAGCTGTCAGAAGGGGTTGAGTCCCTAAGAATCCTAACATGTGTGGTGACTGGCAGTGTCAATATACTAAATGCTATGGGCTAGAAGCTGATCCACTGATGGATGTTCTTATCAGGATGAGTAACACTTTCATATTATTAACAAAACAAAACGCGCACTGTGATAATCTTAATTTTAACACTTGAAAGCATCTCAGGTTATCAATACGTGATGGGTACTGTTTCATGTGCAGTCTATTCCAGAAAAATGTTGTTGCACCATTCCTCCTATGTCTGTGTGTTATCAGGGGCAGGAGTCCCACAGAATTAAAGCAACTGTTTATGTCCTCTGGTAATAAGAGTTTGCTAATTTAATACTCTCTGAAAGCAAATTTCATAAAACAAATGATTTGTGCAATTAAAAAATAAATAGTGGGAATTTTAATATATCTGATCTCAACTGAGATTGTTTGATGCTGAAATAACAGTTTAGGCTGTGGGGAACAGAGTAAGCTTTTTTTTTGGGGGGGGGGGGGGAGGGGGTGAGTGGGCTGAATAACTGCACGGTTTTGTACTTGGTGCATCTGCTGATCCCTTTGTTGATGCTAATTTAAGTCTGGCTTGATCTCCCGAAGAGCCAGGATCAGAAGTGAAATCTGGTTTGTGCTGCAGTTATGTGGATGTGCAGTGATTTGGATGACCAGGACTGTTTACATCTTTTGCTTGAGATTGGCTGTTTCTGCATATACAGGTTTATTTTGTGTCCCTGTCATTCCCTTTTATTTACATACCCAAGTCTTTGCTAATTTAGTTATTTTCCTTCCTTTGGAAGGTATGTGGCTGCTTGCAGGAACAGGCCTAACATTTGACTATAAGTAGTTCAGTGGATTTTTGGTCAGGTTGGTTTAGAATTATGGAATCATTAAGATTGAAAAAGACTGTGAAGATCTCTAAGTCCAACCCAACCCTGCCATGCTCACTGAACCATGTCACACAGTACCATGTTTTCACAGGTTTTGAATACCTCTGGGGATGGTGACTCCCCTGCCTCCCTGGGGCAACATGTTCCAGTGCCTTACCAATGCATGATTTAGTGCGATAGTGCAAGATTTCTTGTGTCCTTGCTGGTTTGTGTCTCACTGATGACCCAGACAGGCAAGAGTCCAGTTCTGCTCAGCTATGAGGCAATTTTGCTTACTTGACAAGGGGTTTCTAGGGTGCACAGAAGTTGATCTCAACTGATCTTGCTGATTAAATCTGATAATGAAGTAATTCCCACTTACATTGAAAGTCATAAGGAGGATCTGGAGAACTACAGGCCTGTGTTTTCCCATCGTGTATGTGTCTGTGGTGGAGCTGGTAGGGATTGCTTTTCCTCAAGAAAACTCTGCTGGGGGGTGAAAAGAAAGTTAACTGGGCAGCCTGGTATCACAGTTGGAACAATGAAGTGATTATTATTTGCTTCCCTTTATTTAAATCATTGGAGTACTGGAGTGGTTAAGGTGTTTGGAGGTTCTTGGAGATTAAGAGCCCTTCTCCACTGATTTACCTGTGGGACAGAAGATCCTCTTCTGCACCTCAACATTACCTTCTTCTACAGATCTAAAAAAAATCTTGTACCTGTTTTGTCCCCTCCAATACTTGGGAGCCATGCTGATATGCTTATTGACATTTCTAATGAGGCTTTTAGGACTGCTCTGGAGACTTTAAAACCTTCAGCAGGAAGGTAGAGACATAGGTAAAACATCTTGAAGACTTGATTTGCCTTCAAGGCAGGAAAGGTCAGGTACATTTTTGTTTGTGTCTTAACTCCTAATTTTCTAGTTTTAATTGAAAGCGACAAGATTCCCTTTCTGTTCTCCCTCTAGTTCTGAATTAACTGCAGGTCTCCAAGTATCATGTTCAAGCACACTAAATAAATTTATCAGGAGTAATTCATAGTTATGTAGCATGGCTGTACGGGAGTTTTACCGCAGAGAATAAATATCAATAGCATTTTGCAGAAGGAGGAACTGAGTCACAGACTGGAGTTTGAATTCTTTTAACTGCGTGGAAGATACCTTCTTCTCACCTAAGCTGTTCATTTGGATTTCTAGGGATGCAATCTGAATTGCATTTCATCTACGTCTGGAGGTGATTGGCATCCCAGGACTGCTGGCTTTTCTATTCACCAGAAGAGGGTCCAGGTAGCTAGCTTAGACTAAATAGATCCTGCTCAAAATTACTAAACCGGAGAGCAGCAGAGCTGGCATTCTGACTTCCAGACCATCCCCTGTGCCGTATTTTTGTAAATAGCACTGATATGCAACTCCTTCTTCGTGTCTTTTGTTGACGCTTTCTGAAGGAAGCTTCTTAGCAGAGTAACAAGACGCAGAACTGGAGTACCACCCTCTGCTGGTATCCTTTCAAGTAATGTTTATGCAGTGGATTTCTAACCTTGCTCTCTTCCCATGAGGAGCACTAGATAATATTCCTTGCACTGCTCTGATAGTGTTAAACAAGTCCCAGGAGTGAGAATGTGGGTTTAGGATTAGTGCGTTTTTGTTTGTATTTTTTTCATTTTGCAGCCTGAGTGCATACATTAATTGTTTTGATGTGCCTATCCCCTATTATAAATGCAGCAGTTGTTCTTAAAGAATAATGACATTCATTCACTCTGAAACAACCCAGAAAGTTGTTTTCTTGGGTGTTGTAAAACAGACTAGGTATAAATGCTGCAATTAGGAGGCGATGGGCTAATCTCATTAGTCAATGGGAGGAAACAGTGGAGTTAGTGGGTTGGATAATGAAATCTAAAGATAAGTTTTGATGTGCCAGATGGCCTAGCATAGTGACTCTACTAATGTGGAAGGAAAGAGAGCCACAGGAGCTCTTGGAAGAACAAAAGCTGCAGCAAGAGACGTGGCGTGATTTCTCTGAGCTAAAAACCTGACTGTGATGTCTCAGTTGGATGTAGGGCTGTGGGATTCATTCAGGTCTGCTCTTTTCTTGTTTCATTTTTATTTTCGGCTTTTTGGGCAGTGTGAGAGAATCCTCAAGCAAGTTAATGGCTAAGGTACTAAAACTTACAGTAATGTACTGTATTTGCATGATTTCAAGCAGAAATAATTCTTTCAGAAGAGGCTTATAATTAAAACCTTTGTTCTGTAGGCCATGCTGTCTTTACAGTTTCCCCTTATCCTCAAATATTTAGGTTGATATTTAGGAATCCTGTTTCTTTTTGGGTCAAGATCATAGGATCTTTCAGCATAACACTTGGCGCTCAGCTCTTCATTTTCTGGGATCACTATTCTCATCAGTGTTGCAAAAAAAAAAAAAGTTTTGAGACTGGAAAATATAGCTTAAAAAATTGAACTTTTTGAAAATAACTTCTGAGATGGAAACCCCTCATTTTTATTTTTATTGTTTGCCTGATTCAATCTGAACTGTTTTCCCCAGATTTATTTTTCATAGGAGATCACCTATCTTTTGTTCCTCTCTGGTCTGCTAGGCATTGGTGCATGTTGGAAGATGAGACTCTTCCCATCCTGGGTCTGTCTGCAGGGTTTTGTGGCCTTAGAGCTTCCAGAAAAATGATTGGAAAGACGTGAGATGCAGTTTTCCTTGCTCCAGGTGAGCCCTCATCCCTTCTCGCGCCAAACCACACCAATGCTTTTCCAGGAAACAAACAGCAGTGTTTGGCAAGTGTGACTGTATTACATAAAGCAGGATTGGAGGAAATCCACTCTTGGGCATGCTCTGGCTGCCCTACCTGGTCGTACCCTTTCTTTTAGTGAGCACTGGGTGCAAGCAAAGGCTTGCCCTGGGCTCCAGGCCATCACAGCAACTCTACTGATCAGTACCCAAGCTTGGAGTAGCCAGATAAGAGCTCTTCCTCTTTAAAGCACTGTCTAAAATAGTATACAGATTTAATCTGGCTGTGAGCTCTGGCTATCTAGACTTGGGTAATGATTTTGATATGGCCCCCCTCAATATCCCGCTCTCCAAATTGGAAAAATATGGATTTGAAGGGTGGAGTGTTCAGTCAATGAAGAACTGGCTGTGGGATTGAGTCCAGGGAGTGGTGGTCGATGGCTCTGTGTCTGGATGCAGATCATTAATGAGTGGTGTCCCTCAGGGATCAGTGCTGGGACTGATACTCTGCAATATCTTCATGGATGCCATTGACAGTGGGGTTGAGTGCACCCTCAGCAAGTTTGATGATGGCACTGAGCTGTGGGGTGTGGTCAACACTTCAGAGGGCTGGGATGCCATCCAGAGGGATCTAGACAGGCTGAGCAGTAGGTCCAAGTGAACCTTGTGAGGTCCAACAAATCCAAGTGCAATCCAAGGGCTGAATCTTTGGGTGTGACATATCATAGTTCTGATAGCAGTGGTACAATGATAAAATGAGAAATGATGCACATGATGATCTTTTTATCACCCAGGAGTCACTCAAGAGTGTAAACCTTGGTTAAATGTTGTTGGACTTTTTTCCTGGGATCCTCTGCCATTCCCACAGAGTAATGTGGGATGTCATTTCTCAGCCCTTACCTCGAGTCCTACTTATATCAACACTGAGTCAAAACTAATGGTATTTTTGCCCTTAAATGCATTGCAAATAGCAGCTCTTTGAACCAGTTCACTCAATTTGGCCACTTCCAGCCTAATGCCTTCCAAAGGGCATGCTGAAAACAGAAATAAAATCTAATGTGAAAACATTGGTCTGGGAAGTGTCTTGCTCCTCTTGCGGAGCATCTAGATTCTGCCTTGTGTGATGATCCAAAGGAGACCCAAAGCCCAAAAAGCAAAGGCACTGAGCAATTGTAAGTCCCAGAGGCCCCAGCTGTCAGGCAGAACAGACTGGAGATTGATGGGCTGGGTGGGGAAGCTGAGTTAAGGAGAGTTCAAGCATCATCCTGACCCACGTGGAGGGAAAATAACCTTCAGCAGTGTTCCATTTAAGCCTGTTGTTGCTCCAAAGGGGAAAGGTCAGATTCTGTTTTGTTGGAGGCCCTCAAACAAAAACCTGTTTATAAGAGACCCGCCCTTGTACCTGGTGAGTTGGAGGGTGAATGGGCTTGCAGGCATTCAGCACTCTTCTAACGTTCGTGTTGGTGAGCAGTGGGACTTCAGATTGAGTTGGTAGTAAGATCCTGGAAGCAAGCAGGCAGGTAAAGTTCCCATAGAAATATTAACTGGAGTTAGCTTCCAGAAGTGTTACATTACTGATCCTGGGAAAATGCTGTTCAGAAATGCTTTGGTTCCCGCGTGGAAGATATGGGTTGTGTTTCTTGCTAGCATGTGCATGAAGTTAAGGCTGGAGCAGTGCAGTGCTGTAGGTATCCCTGCAGCAGGGTGTTGGTGGTACCTGGGGAGCGGAGAGCTTCCAAACATCACTGCCAGCTCTGTGCTGCAAGTGCTTCCCATCACCTGACAGAAGATTCTACCAGCCTTGCTGTTTCAAGAGAAAGGGAGATATTAGCAAAAATTTGTTCTCAGAGCGGTGTAAGGTGTTGGAATGCTCTGTCCATGGAAGTGGTGGGGTCACTGTCCCTGGAGGTTTTCAAGAAGGATGTGATGTGGATGTGGAAGATGTGAAACAGAGGTAAATGGGTTAGTGGGCATGGTAGGGAGAATGGGCTGGTGGACATGATCTTAGTGGTCTTTTCTAACCTTAATGATTCTAAGATTCTATATGCCACGTGTCTGGGGAGCTGCAGTTGGGAGGATGGACTTCTAGAGCAGTGATGTTGGAACTCCCAGTGCTGGAGCTTTCCGCTGGTAAAATCTGTGTTCTTTGCTCCCAAAGCATTCTCTTTCTTGAATTCCACCAGCATTTGGGCAAGAAACAGTTTCAGGCCATCAGAATTGTGAGACCTGCTGTCTGTCAGACTTTCAGAAGGATCTTGTGAATCCCTTATAACACGATAGATGACTTGTTTGTGTCATACAACACTCGGACACAAATGCCTCAGTTGCAGTTGTATACTTGACAAATACAGATATTGGGGATCAGGTATGGCTTGCATGTTCTGCGTCTGGCTTCTGGTTTGTGCTGCTATTGCAAATAAAGCTGTTTGAGTTGAGGGGCTGAGCCGGGAAGCCCAGAGGTGCCTGAGTTGGACACCTCTTCTGTTTACTATAGTAAGAACGAGCAGTTCAAGAGCCAATTGATGTGCAAATCAGGTGTTTCATCGGAGGACGGAGACATGAAAGCAGCGTCAGCCATTTGATCTTAATGTATCGCTGTCAGCACCCTCCCAGCTGCCTTCCAGCTTCTCCCCATGCCTCCTGCCCTCATTGAAGAGAGCTCAGCCAAACACGGGCAATCTGGCATCTCTGCTCTGTTCCTCTGTGGCTTTTACCAATTTGAAAGCTACTCATATAGAGAACATTCATTAATGGCCCACTAAATTGGCAGCCTCTGCAGGTTGCTTTGCAGCTGATGGCTTCAAAGAACTGCTGGAGTGGAAAAGCACAGTAAAGTGCCAACTTGTCAGCCTGTGACTGCCTGGCGTACACTAGGTGTTGTCCTAAAAGGAAGGGAGACAAAGGCTGAGGAATGCTGCGGGCAGAAGCTGACTCACGAGCAAGATGGGGGGAGGGGGGGAGTAACCCATGTGAATGGTTCAAACAATAACTCAGAACTCTTCAGATAAGTGGCGTTCTTCCTGCAGGACTGTAGCTCATAATGGTGTTTATTATCAAACACTACAATATTAAGGCTTTTTGTTTGTTGCAGTGAAGATCTTTCTCCTGTTCTCTTTCTCTCGGAGGCAGCATAGATGTTACAGAAGAGAATGATTTGGGCTGTATCTCTTCTAGCTGCTGCTCAGGCACCTGCTTTTCCAGTTCTCCAGTCCCTTTCTGGTTAGTAGCAAAGCAGCAAATGGTAAACATGGCTTAAACTGCTACCTATATGTCCGTAACAATTTGCTATTATTGAATATCAAAAGCAGAAGTTACTGTTTTCTAACAAGCTGATGTTCTGGTCTGTGTGAGGAGCACTGAGTGCTGTCAAGAGATTGAATTAGAATTGTTGATTCCACACATCCAAACATGATGTGGTTTTTAAATGTCATGAAAAACATCTCATCTACCTGATGCATTTATTCAACTCTTTTATGTGAGCTCTGCTATTTTGTTTCTCATGTTTTATTAAAAAAAAAAATACCGTTTTTCTGTAGACATAAAAGCAACACAATGTAATACCTTGGTATCCCCCGGTCTGAGATGATTGCTTGTGTGACCACTACTTTGCAGAGAACTCAGCTGGGGTATTGGAATTAGGCTCTCTCTCCCCTCAGTGTTAAGGTTGCCTTCCTGGGCGACAGATGCAGCTCCAGAAGTGTTGGCTCCTCTGAAGAGTCTTTGGAATACCAAGACTTAAGTAGGATTTGACTAAGGACGATCTTAGCTGTTGTTCAGAAACCTTGTTTCTCATTCTATTTGTGGTAAGAAGATTTTAGACAGGACTCAAGGGCAGAATATTGTACTGAATCAGAGTCTGATCTCATGTCATGTAGTCACTGAATGATTTTCCTTCCAAATAATGAATGAAAGGAAACTTTGTTGTGGGCATCTACTTTTACCAAAAAGGAAATCTGTCTTTAGCGCTTCTGTGATCAAAAATGCTGCAGCATTGTAATGCAAAAACTTCTGGTTCAAAGTTGTTAAAACAGAGATGATGGGTTTAATTTTGTATTCACTCCAAGTTCACTTGTTTTCCAGCTGGGTGGGGGGAAAATGCATCCAGGAGATAAAGAAGAGGCTGTAGCAGAGAGCTGTTTTCCAGTGCTCTTCACTGCTTTGCTTTCCACAGCTCTTTCCCCAGTGTTTCCCTGATGTTAACTTCGCTATTTTGTTTGGTCTGAATGGCAGCAGGTCAGTGGCTCAACCTAGGCAGTTCTCTTGTCCACCTGGCTCCTAACAGCTTCAAGCGGAAGAGCTGGGAGTGTGTCAGCTTGGGGGTGATGAGCATTGACAGTGCTGCTTATGTGCTCTGCATTGGCAGGTCTGATAGATGCTACCTTCTCTCTCCATGGGTTTTCTTCCTCTGTATCCATAGACTATCCTAACTGCTAGTGAACAGGGTCTGTAGTGAAACAGACCCTGCCAGCAGGAATTGTAGTGAAAGGCATTCAAATCCTACTGACCATGCTTATAGCAGGAGGTTAGAATAGTAAAAGACTTTGTGGAAAGAGAGGCACCTCGCTGCCTAAAACAGCAGATCTTTACTTAAACACAGTCCTGCCTCGCACTAGTTTATGCCAAGGCAAGCAAACAGCTATTGTGTTTTGCCTTGTCTGTGCACAATGAGACACGAAAGCATTGCTTGTCTTGGCTAAACAACAGAAATCAGCAGTGATGAACTGTGTTTGTGCCTGCTTCTGATTGGTTTAAGGTGCCTATTTAAAGCAGTCAGGAAGAAAGACGAGTGCTTACTTTTCCATTAAATGGGTGGCACGGGCTTTCTGTCCTGAGGTAGTCCAGCTTAGTGCATAGCCAAGAGTTCTGGCACAGGACCAGGAGGACAGATTATTCACTTTATGCTGAAAGGGTGTTGGGTTTCTGGATCTGACCTTTGGAGAGGATAAATGGGAGGATTAGCTGCTAAGGAAGAAATTATCCACTCTCTATAATTAATATCTCCTTCTTATTCTCTGATGTTACTTGACCTGGAACCAAAACCTGTTTGTGTTGCCAATTTTGTGTAATTACCACCTTAATGCACCACCTGGCTTGAGTACCAGATCTTTAGAAAGCAGTGCACTGCAAGTGTGGAGTAAGAACACAAGGGTGAAGTTATTGAATCATGCTCCAGTGCACAAAACAAGGAAAAATAGGATGATTAAAGACTCAGTTGTGTCCCTGAGATAACTCTCTATCCTTTAGTGCCACTGTCTTTTGACATGAAGATTAAATGTGCTCGCTATCCTTCTTAAACAAAGCCTACTCTGTCAATAAATCAGATGCCTGATGCTTCTGCACATGCCTTTTTAAAGGTTGCTTTTCCCATCAATTCTACTGTGTTTTCAGCTGTCAGAGTTTAAAATGCCATCTTGAACAGGTGTAGCTAAAGATTGTCATTCCTCAGTAGCATTGTCAGTAATGGAGCTCTGGAGCAGGCTACCCAGAGAGGTAGTGGGGTCTCCTTCACCAGAGATACTCAAGACTCATCTGGACATCTCCCTGTGTAACCTGCAATGTGGAACCTGCTTGGCAGGGGGGGTGGACTTGATGGTCTCTAGAGGTCTCCTCCATTCTGTGATTTCCCACTTACAAACCCAGACAGAATTATCCAGATGTTGATACCATCTGAAAGTTGTAGGAGGAGGAGATATTCTTCTGTTCTGCTTTTAGAAGTAATCCTGAATTTTTCATCTCTGCCTTTTTTTGAGATACAGTGCTAGTTGCCTTTGAGAAGGGAGGCTGATACTAAAAATATTGAAGGATTTTCTTGAAATGTTCTATCTGAGTGTATTATCTGGTTGTTTTTAAGGAACTATTGTTTTAAGAACAGAGCAGAAGCTCAGCCAAAACATGTTGGATTCCCCTTTTGAGTGTGTTTCTTGTTAAACTTTCACACACAAAAATCAGTTTTGGAACCAAAGGAAACCAAAGGAAAAGAAACTTATAAAACATGCAGATATAAAATTAATATTTAACATCTTTTTGAGTTTCTAATAGGGTTAAGTGGAGCTTTTGAAGGGCACTTGTAAATTAGATCTTTCTATATCTGTTGAAGACTATCATTTGATACCATTGCTGAAGAGGGGCCACAGATGAGAGCTAACTATTTCTCACATAAGCTGTATTTTTGAGATAAAAGGAGATTATGGATAACAACTTAAGAACAAATAAAGCTTTTATAAGATACATATTCAATAGCAAGCAACAACAGACTTTAGACAATGCTATTTGAATACATGGAATGATCAAGGGGGCTGTCAGATGAGTGAGGAGTCCCTGGAGATGTGCTAGGGGTTTTTCAGATCTTCTACAGAGCACTAGCTGCAATAGAATAGCAGCAAGGATCTGTGAACAGAAATTTTAACTGAGTAGTCAAAAATTTGCTATCTGTGAACTGATGTTTCTCTCTGTGCAATGGAGGCTGAGTTTCTGGAGATAAATCCTTCTGTGTTACGTTACTTCAGATACTGGAAAATGTTCTCTTGACAAGGGAGAGTCTCAGCTGCCCCTATTACTGTGGAGTCGTTCTCAGAGTTGTGGGTTCTCCCCTTCCCTGGGAGGGACATGTGGGCTTGTTTGTCTGGGTGCAGTGGGCAACCTATTGAAGTAGGCTGGCTTAATCCTGTGCAGTGAGAGAACCTGGGGTCTCTACATTATCTTTAAGGCAAATTGGACTTAAAGACTGTCATGGTTTTATGACTTTTGGTATTGGTATTCCATATCATAACATCATGTAGTGCATTAAGAGTTAAAGAGTTAATGCTCCAGCTCCGTGGGTCATTGATAGATCTGGGTATACCTGTCTCAGAAGAAAAGAACTATGGTCCCCAGAGGACATTGTGTTGCTTTGTGTTTTCACATATTTCCACTCAGAGGGAAAGATAAAAACTTTGCATATCACGAGACACACTCTTCCCTTTGGGATCACTCAGCAGTGGGTGCTCACTGCCGTCTCGCCTTCAGCGTTAGCGTAAGGCCTTCGGTTTATCGGACACTCTCTCTTGCTCATTTTATTTGATTTATTAGCTTTATTTCCAATCATATTGTATTATATTGTGTTATTTTGCTTTCTGATATCTTCTTTAGTAAATTAGTTTTCCTTCTCAGACTGTTGCCTCTGTTTTGTTTCTAGGCCCATCTCCCCTTTTCCCTTTCCCCCTTTTTCGGGGCATGGGTCCGTGGGTCCCCCGCACCAATCGTCATGGAACTGGGATGAACCAGCCCATAAACCATTGACAAACACTGCCAGTGCAGATTCAGAAGAAGAAAAGTGTTGGGAATGTGAAAGCTGAATGTCCTGTATGCTCTTGCAGATTAGTGTGCTGCTGCCCTTTTGAAAGAGTTAGCCCACTGTGCATTGCTGTAAAAGCTGTTCGCCTTGATTTCATGATGCACTAGGAACAATCTTCAAAGGAAACTTCAATTAGTTCTCAGTTGATTTCAGTTAAATATACTTAATTTCAATTGAATTAATAAAGCAATACAACTAGTAGTAGTTATAAAATAGTACAGTCAAATTAGTTAGCACTGAATAGTAGGTAGTGAGAGTTCACAGCAGCCATTTTCTCAGTTACTATGGAGAACTTGCAGGTCCTGGGACATCACTTGCTCTTTTGTACTTTTGTATCATGACAACTCCAGGAGATGCATTTATATCATGATGCGCTCAGATCAGGAACATGCTTCCTGAGTGAGCTTTCACTGTCTCAGCTCGTGGGGTGCATAGGAGGTATCTTTGTAGGTCCTCTTAGCCATAGAAGATTTCTATTGTCCAAGATAAATATCCATAACTTTGTGCTTTTTCAGTGATTAGAGTTGATACCAGGTTTGTCAAAGTTAATAGCAAAGCTGATGTGGGCCTTGGTGTGTGTACCATTTCTGCTGGTGGTGACCATACGAACCTCAGAGTTCATCTATTACTGCCTCAGGTCCAGGAGAAGGACTCTAGAATTTCTCCTGATACTCTTAGCTCTTCTGTCTCTCCCTTCAAACTCAGTTGCAAGTCATGATATCTGCTATAACAATAATGATTAATCTTAAATAAGTGAGAGTTAAATCATTCTCATATGTCAGCTAAGGCACTCAAGCCACTTCTGTGTTTTTCCACAGGGTCTGTAATTTGCTTTGAATGTAACTAAGGTAGGATTCTCATATAATCACCCGTTTTCCAGGAGATGGAACTCCAAGAAAAATGCTAATTACTATTGGACCTGTAGTTTAAATTGTGAAGCCTAGCAACACTAATTCTATTATTAGAATAGAAATTATTAGAAATTGTCCCTGGCTGGGAAGATTTGTCAACAGCTCAATTACCTTTAATTAATCTGATTTTGTATTCTAGAAGTGTAGCGAAAGGAACTGAGAGGAGAAAAATGTACCTCGTTTACTTCAGCCTGGGCCTGAATCCAGCTGTGGGTAATGCTTGCTGGTAACAAGGCAGGAGCATGTAGTGGGGAAGATAATCAACTACTAGTGCAGCTTGTGAAGAGATGCTGTAGATTTTTGCTTATGTAGTGCTTTAAAATACAAAATGCATCAGTGAATGCTTCTTGAAGTTACTGAGCTTTCGTGAAAGCTCTGTTGTGTGAATACCTAAGACCGAAGTTTCTGCAGAGATCTGGCTAAGCAGGCTTAATAGCACAGCTTGACTTTGAAATTTCAGTAATTGGATTGCACATTTGGATGTGAGGCTGGAATTTAGCCTTTACTAATTGAGGAAATCTATTCTTTTATACTTTAGACTTTGTGCATATGAGTTCTGAATAGATCGTTATCTTTTGGCTTTGACAGCTTTCAAAGAAAGTTCTGAAAGGAATAAAGCCCTTCACTGGGTGAGGAGCTGCTGTGCTGCCCTTCTATCAGTAGCACAGTCCTTGCTCTGTGCTTTTCTCCTTTTCTGACTGCTTCTCTTCCATTCCTGGTTTACCTGAATGTACTCTCCTGCAGGGTTTGTGAGAGTGCATTTTTTTTACGTGGGAAATGCTCTCCTTCTCAAAGAAGAGCTGGGTGTGCATGTGTGCATGATGATCCTGGGTGAGGTTTGAGAAGGCAAAATACAGCCTGTGTGTATGCATGCACTGATGTCTTCCTTCCACTACTGCGAATAATATTTGTATTTAAAAAAGAAACAGGAGTATGAGTGCTGTGCTCTGAAGTTTCTCAGAAGTATACTGGTAACAAATGCTGTGCTTCAGGGCTACGCTTCTTTGCAAAGATTCATGAGAAATTTTGCTTCTTGAAACAGACCATGGCTTTACCTCAGCCTTAACCTGCCAGATGTTCAAAGTTGTCTAGCACATGGCTAGTCAAAAATGTTAGGCATTGTTTTTCTCCTCTGACAGAGGGAAAACACCTTGCTTTAAAACATAGCACTGGGAAACAGTCACAGTTGTTGGTTGAAATAAAAGTGTAAACAAGTTCTACTAGTTCTTTTTTCTGTGAGATATTATTGCTTTTTCAGTTTTGAGACCTGGAATTACAAATAGGATGAATTTTTAAAGAAAAAACAACTTGAAAACTTCTGTTTAAAAATACTTCTGTTTAATTTTAGAGGAAGAGTGATAAGAGAAAAATTAGTACAGAGTTGTGTTTTTTTTTTTTTTTTCCCCATTCAGTATAAATGATCTAACACAGGTAGGTGCCTTTGGTTACAGAGAACTTTTAAGTCATTTAGGAGGTTTTTTTTTTTTTTTTTTTTTACTGTACAACAAAATCAGTAGTGAGGATTATAAGAGGTGATACTTCAGGTAGTAAAATAACTTGCTCTTGTAGACAGGGATGTTCAGATATATCCAGCTGGAGTTGTGAAGTTTTTTCTATGACATTAGACCAAACGTTACCCCAATAATAATCCATCTAGGGAGTGAGACCAAGTTAACACTTGACTTCATGCTGCTGGAAACACTTAAAACCCCTTTTCTGAAGATGAATAATGCAGAAGTCAAATGTGCTTTTGCTTTCAGATAAAAAAAGAGACCTGCTCTTGTTAGTGCCGGTATAATTGTTTTTTAATGTTACTTTCTGATGTGTGGGAATGCTTTAGCATACATACAGCTGATGCTTTCTGTCTAAGAATTCTGTCTAAGCTGTAACTCCTCCTGGATTTTATTACTCACCACAGATTTTTGGGATTTATATGCCCATGGGGAGCATACTAATCCTAAAATCTCCATATGCTTGTAGCCCAGAAGGCCATCGGTATCTAAAGTTGCATCATAAGAAATGTGACCAGCGGGGCGAGGAAGGTGATTCTGCTGCTCTGCTCTCATGAGACCACACCTGCACTGCTGCAGTTCTGGGGCTCTGAACACAAAATAGACATGGAACTGTTGAAGTGGGTTCAGAGGAGGGCCATGAAAATGATCGGAGGGCTGGAGCACCTACCCTACAAGGACAGGCTGAGAGCTGGGGCTCTTCAACCTGGGCAAGAGAAGGCTCCAGGGAGACCTTAGAGGGACTGGCAGGTAGCGACAGGAGGAGGGGAGGGGGGAACAGTTTTAAACTGGAAAAGGGTAGATTTACACTAGATACTAGGAGGAATTTTTTTCCTGTAAGGGTGGTGAGGCACTGGAACAGGTTGCCCTGAGAGGCTGTGGATGCCCCTTCCCTGGAAGCATTCAAGGCCAGGCTGGGTGGGGCTGTGTGACCTGGGCTAGAGGGCGGTGTGCCTGCATACAGCAGGGCATTGGAACAGGATGATCTTAAAAGCCCCTTCCAGCCCCAACTGTTCTGTGGCTCTCAGTCACATAAAAGCAGTGTTGGGAAGTGAATTCATGACCTGATGTTTGGATCAGTAGTATAATGTCAGCAGTGCCCAAGACTGGCACTTTCATGAAGCTGAAATAGCTTGGTGACTACTCTCTCTCGCTCTCCCTCCTCTCCTTCTGCCATTGTCTGCACTGTCTGCTCTGAGTTAGGTGGCAGGTCTGAATTATACCATGTAATAACAGAATGAGAAATCCCTACATTTGGTTTATCCAGTACACCTGGATCATAGAATTGTAGAATCCTTGCAGTTGGAAGGGGCCTCTGAAGGCCATCTCATCCAACTCCTTGCAATATATAGAGACAACCATAGCTAGATCAGGTTGCCCAGGGCCTGATCCAGCTTTGACTTGAAAGGCTTCAGGGACAGGACATCAACCACATCACTGGGCAGCCTATGCCAGTGCCTCATCTCCCTCACTGTTAAAGATCTTTTTCTTTATATCTAACCTAAAACTGCCTTCTTTGAGCTTGAAACTATTTCCCTTTGTTCTGTCACCACAGATACTGCTAAAGAGTCTGTCCCCTCCTTTCCTGTCACTCCCCTTTAGATACTGAAAGGCAGCCATAAGGTTACCTTGGAGCCTTCTCCATGCTGCATAGCCCCAGATCTCTCAGCCTGTCCTTGTAAATGTGAGAATGAGGAATAATGAAGACACTTCCCTTATGGAGAAATAATGATGTTGGTGCACTTACAAAAGCAAACCAACCAGCCAAAACAGAACAGATTTTCTGCTGCTACTCAAAACAGCAGAAGTCACTATGTAGTTTGAGAGGGAACAGAAAGGGAGGACAGATATTTTCAAAGAAACAGGCTTACTCCAAGTTCCTCAGACCACTGGACTGAAGTGCTTGTTGCATGGGAGACATTGATCCAAGATGACATGTTTAGGTGTTTCAAGGATCTGGGGGACAGGGGTTTATTAGTCTTTCCGAAGTTGCTTAGAGCAGCCTGAGCTCAGCCCTTGCTGTTGCCATTGATCAGTTTGCATGGAGGGTGTGATCAACAAATCACTTCATGTAGCATGGCATGTGATGGAATGTAACTAGGATTACTGAGATGGAACTAGAGTTAGCCTAGGCTTCAGACAATGGATTGAAGACCATATAGAAAGCAGATCCTTTTCCTCTCTGGATATAGCTGAGGTCTGACTGGAAGGCAAGGAGACTTCATTTCCATGGACTGGATGGCTGTTGTGAAATCCAGTGTGACAGATGAGATGTTCCAAAAGAGAAAGGTTATGTTGGCATGAAAGAATTTTAGTTCCTCATCTAAAGGATTTCTCTTGCCCACTTTACAAGTAAAGAGTGTAAACTGGGCAGGGAAGGAAAGCATGTCCCACACGGGAGGTGACAGTGGCTGCAGGACCTTCCACCACTGCAGAGCTTAGCTGCATGTGGAGGGTGCAGTGGCTTTGAATGCAAGCAGGAATAGCTGTGTAATCCAAACTTTGTTTCCTGAATAACTCAGCCCCAAGGACAATTAGGCTTCAGTGATGCTGGGAGTCTTATCAGGAGGTTGTAATGGGGAAAGAAGACTGGGCTTTATGAATAGTAAAAGTAGTTATTAAAAAGGAAGGACAAAGCTGCTCAGAGCCTCATTCACATTACAGGTTTGGGCATGAGATAGAGAAGTAATTCAGAAAAATCTGCCTTTCAGCTTTTTCTATTGCCTGCATTTGAATGGGAAATTGGATATCCCCCAGATCCTGGGAGACAGCCCATGTGAAAACAACACCAAATTCCTTCAGGGATATGCAAGGAGGAAGTGACATCTGTTTTGCATCCAAACATTTCTTTAAGTCTATTTAAAAACTATAGCAGTGACAGAGGGTAAAAATGGCTTTCCTTACCTTTTAATTGGGAATCCATACAACTGGCCAGAGGAAATACTAATCTGCGTTCTCTGATCTTTCCTTCAATTACGAATCAATGTAATCCGCATTTCAAACAAGCTACTTAGTCAATCATAGTCAAGACTTCAATAAATGTTAAACAGTTTGCTAGTGAGTCATTCTCATTGGACTATCCTGATTTCTGTGTGTGAATAGAAAGAACAGTATTAACCTAAGGGTCAACATAGCAGAGAGATGGGATGCCATCCAGAGGGACCTAGACAGGCTGAGCAGTGGGCCCAGGTAAACCTTGTGAGGTCCAACAAATCCAAGTGCAAGATCTTGCACCTGGGTGGGTTGAGGCAACCCCCATTACCAATACAAGCTGGGGGATGAAAGGATTGAGAGCAGTCCTGTCAAAAAAAGAAATGGGAGTGCTGGTGAGTGGGAAGTTGCACATGAGCCATCACTGTGCCCTGTCAGTCCACAAAGCCAACTGTATGCTGGGCTGCATCCAAAGCAGCGCAGCCAGCAGGGTGGGGGGGGATCTGCCCCTCTGCTCTGTGCTGGTGAGACCTCACCTGGAGCACTGCGTCCAGATGTGGAGTCCTCAGCACAGGAGAGACATGGAGCTGTTGGAGTGTGTCCAGAGAAGGGCCACAAAAGTGATCCAAGGGATGGAGCCCCTGTCCTGTGAGGACAGGCTGAGAGCTGGGGCTGTGCAGCATGGAGAGGAGAAGGTGACCTGAGAGCGGCCTGTCAGTATCCAAAGGGGAGCGACAGGAAGGAGGGGACACTGTTCAGCAGTGTCTGTGGTGATAGAACGAGGGGAAATGGTTTCAAGCTGAAGGAGGGGAGGTTTAGGTTGGACATAAGGAAAAAGTGAGGGTGGTGAGGCAGTGGCACGGGTTGCCCGGTGGTGTGGTGGATGTCCCATCTGTGGTGACTGTCAGTGTGAGGCTGGATCAGGCAACCTGTTGTAGCTGTGGTGTCCCTGTGCACTGCCGGGGAGTTGGAATTTTTTTTTTAAACATTTTCTGTCTTTTCTATAGTCAGGGAGGTGGGCTGGTATGGTGTATAAAACATTCCTGTACTTTACTTGTGCTGTGTCTATGCTGTGTTTGCCTTTGATCCTATGTGGGAGAGTATAGTGAAAGAAGAGAGTGGCAGAATAGCTGCATCTGAATGGTTCTCACGTTAAATTGCACCCATGTTCTGTAGCAGTTAGGACATCACATCTTTCACCCTGCTTGTGAAGGGCGCTTGATCTGCTGCTGTCTGAAACGGGACGCCTCAAGCACCCTTGTAAACAAGGCTGAAGGCTGATTTTGTTTCTTTTTTTTTTGTTTTTTTTTGTTTTAGACAGAAGGATCAGGAAGGCAAGTTTGGGCTAAATATTACTGTTTTATTGAGACCACACAGACAATCTCACCTGCTCTGTTAGACAAAACAGAGAGCCTGGAGGTGAGAACAGAATGCTGGAGGAGGCCAGTATGGGGAGAAACTGCTGAGGTTCTATCAGGGAGATTTTACTTGTGTGGTGTGATAAACCCCGACGGCAAAACAGCCATGCAGGGTATCTTCTTTTTCATGTGGAATGAATAATCACAGCATGCAACCTGTCTGACATTTTTTCTATTCCATTCCCCTGTTTTGAAAGTATTTCTAGTTAGTACAAGACTGAAGCAACCTCATACTACATGTAACCTTGGGAGCAGATGCATGTTCCCTGTTGGGCTGTGCCTGGGATGCTTTGTAGGTTCCTGATAAAATCCTACTGTCTTTATCCCTCCTTTCTTTTTCTTGATGCAGCTCTGCAGTCTCCCCAGGGAGTCTTGAACCCCTTGCTGTGGAAGGTAGAGAGGGCATATTGGACACTAGAGGTATATGGGTGTTTTTGAAGATGATCAATCAGATGCTGATAATCATAGTTGAATTTGCATGGAAGAAGGTGCTGTGGTGTAGTTATATCTAGCTAAGGAAAATCTAACCAATATTGTAGTAAACCTAAGAGTAACTTTTGGTATTTAGCTCTCTCTTTTTTTTTTTTTAATAGATTTTGATTAGTACTGATACTGAGGAGCTGGCTGAGCCTTTACATGGTGGTAGTTGGCATCACTCACATGGAGATAAAATGCTGGTGTTGGTTATGGCCATTCTTGTGTCAGTACAGATATCCGATACATCTTTATTACCCTTTGGGTAGCAAAGAGGCAGAGTTTGCTTAGCATGGCTGCAATAGTAATACAGTTTCAGACCAGTGCAGGTCTGTGCAGCTCTAGGCCCAAATCTATTGAGGCCCAAGAATACATGCTATGTTTTTTAAAATCTGGTTAGTGTCTCCATGTATCTTGCCTGAATTGAAGGCCAGATGCATAAAATATTTGCCTGAATTGAGACTGAAATGGCCTAGTCCTGACTGAGATAGTGTCCAATGCTAGGAAAAGACAGTGGGGCTTGAATTCAACACTTGATCAGTGTTCGTCTGTCCTTTTAGTCCATCTATTACTACTAATAAGGCTCTGGGATTGATTAACTCTGTTTAGATCCGCAAGCTGCTCTGCTGTGGTTTTGTTGCATCGGAGTGACACAGGGGTACTGATGCACTCCAGGGGCTGCTGTTAATATAATTACAAGTCTTTTGATTCTTCCTTTGTTAGAAGCTTGTGGTTTATGAGGCTAGAAACCTTTCTAGGTTATACTTTGAGTTTGTGATGGTAAACTGTTTTGTAAGAGTACAGTGAATTTCTTTGAGGTTGATTTTAAACTGAAAGGGCACTTAAAATTTGGGTTTTGAAAGAAAATCTTGCAAGTGAAGTCCCATACAAACAGCGGGTAGCTGTAGCAGCATGAAAAAAACAGCTGAAGTTCACTGAAATGACACTTCTCTCTTGGACTTAGGACTGTTTGAAGTAGGAATTCATTTTTTCCTTGTCTGAATACCCTTCTCTGAGAGAGCAATGCCTGGCTCAACCTTCCTGCAATGTATGTGTGGGCACTGAGAGACTGAATTCCTTTGAGCGTTTCCCATCTCATGTATTCACCAAAACCTGCCTCTAAAGGGTTAGTCTTGTTTTTTGAACCCAGTCAGTAAGGATAATGGCACTGGGTTCAAAAGTGGTGAGTAGTGATATTGAGGCATTGGTACTCCAAAGCTAGTGGCAAAAAAGGGACTATAGGAACACCTGGGGATTGAGGAGAGACTTACAGGAGCAAAAGCTGGGACATACAAGGAGTGGTCAGGATGAGGGGGAAAGTAACAGCAAAAGAAGGTGGCTTCCAGGCTGCACAGAGGTGTTCAGTAACGTGATGGGAGGTCCAGAAACCCAGCCTGGTGTGTGGCACACTCATGGCTTTCTTCAGTTTGCAGTCATTATGTTTTACTTAAGGGCAATGTGTTTGATAAGGCAGGGAGTACACTGCATCTCAGGAGAAGCTCGGGTGGTCTGTTATGCACTTCCACGGTCCCTTAGATGAGCATGTTCCAGGGACACCATGCACACCTCTACACACCAGTGCTGCACACCTATCCTCATTTCTCCCTTGGCCTCAGAGTGCTCATACCTTGGGAGTGCTGCAGGTCTATTCCCTGCCCTTGGGATTCATGCACAGCTGGCTGCATGAGAACACCCCCAGAGGGTTTTTTATTTTTTTCCTCCAGCCATGTTTCACTCTTTCGGGCAGTGGCTGCAGGGGTCTCGCTTCTTCCTTCTGTCTCTTTAGCACACTCTGAAGTTCAGTAGTGAAAGATATGAGCAAGAGCAAGCCAAATAATTAGATCTTCCAACCTTAATTCCTGGGGCCAAAGTTAGCTTTTAAGTAACTGAAACTGGCTTAATCCTAATCCCCTGCAAATTCCCCTTCCTAAGAGCCTTTGTGGGAATCCCGTATTGGTGAGAGCTTACAAGAAAAAAACAGTGATGCTACTATGCAGACTGTTCCTAAAACCTGTAAATATCCTATCTCCAGTGTTACATATTACAAGCACTGTGAATGCCTGAGGCCGCAAAAACCCCTTAGGGTGTAAGTGGTATTACTGACGTACAGAGCTCTGGCATTGCAGGCAAAAGCCTTTCCCCCTCTGTTATCCAGTTAAGCATGATTTATTACCTCATGTAAGTTGTCCATTTCTGGGGAGAAACAAAACACTGCCTTTTCTTCATTGCTTGCTGATAGTGGTGGATTTGAAGGTATGAATTGGGATCCACTGTCTTTACCGCCTAATTTAGCAGTGGCTCTAAATGTCCTTGCATTGTCTATGCAAGAAGTGAGAGCCTGACCACCCAGCTCAGCTCCTTGTTCTCTTCACCCTTGAGTTGGTCTGTCAGAATTGTGGTTCATGGCCTTCGTGTCTCAGGCATATGTGGAATTAAAAATGTGGAAATCTAGATGAATCATCCCTTATCTTCATCAGTAGGGAAGACAGATGTTAGAGAAAAAATCCTATCTTTGTGTCCTTTGCCTAATGTGGGGAATCAGTCTGTTCATTGCCAATGAAACGTAAGGCTTTTACATTTGCAAACAGACCAGCTTCCCTTATCTTCTCTTATTTTTCCTTTGTCTCTGAGTTCTGTTTTCTGTTTGCTGTTCCAGTTCTCATCCTGGGAAAAGCTTAGGTGGAATTGCAGTAAGATGCACAGGTATTGCCTACTCCTTCCCTGCTGTTGCATTATCCTTCTGCCATTGGGATCAGGAGGAATGCACGCAGTCCAGGGCAAAGGGACAGTTATTTATCATCACAACTTGGTAGGTGAGTGTTTTCCTTTGAACAGATGTGTTAATTAAAGGCAACCTGTGTGCTGCTCACATTGTTCCCATCAGTGGCCAAGGCTCATAGTGAACTTTGCTAGACTCAGTAACAAAACTGAGATGATTGGGGGAAATTCATGGTATAATGATAAATGAAATATCCCTTGTTGTATCTACGGATTTAAGAAACAATCTCTTTCTCCTCTTTCTTTTACTTGATCCCTTCAGAAACTTTTTGTTTATTTATATTGGGAGACTACTTTCCTGAAAATAGATTAAGGACAAAGAAGCAGGAAATAAATGATCTCTGTGTGTTTTGACAGTGCTTTTTATTTTTTTTTTCCTCTTATTAATCCACCTTGGGATTTAAATCTTTCCACTGCACACTTCTAATGAGGTATGAAGGGTCTGATACCTTATTTGCTTCGTCCATGGAATTGCCTGTGCCTCATGATGGAGTTGCTTGGTAGTTGCTTCTCCTTCAGTTTGAGCTCATCTCTTGTTCTGTCCAGGACACAGAGTTCAGAGGAGTGGGGACTTGGCAGCTTGTCCCTTACTAGATCTTAGATTATTGGCAGCTGCTTAGAATTAAGAGTCACACTACTGTTTTTAGAAGGTCTAGGCAAATGCCTAAAAGGCACTGCCCCTTGATTGAGAGTGAGTGTTAAATGCTAGTGGTGTCAATGGTTTGTAGGCTGGTTCAGCCCAGTTCCATGACAAACAGGACGGGGGACCCATGGACCCATGCCCTGGGAAGGGGGAGAAGGGAGTGGGTAGGGAGATGGACCTAAAAATAAAACAGCAGCAACGGTCTGGTGAGGAAGAAACTAATTTACTAAATATCAGAATGCAACGGAACATGATATAATGCAATATAATTGGAATTGAAACTAATAAATCAAAATGAGAGAGTGTCTGAAACTGAAGGCAAGATGGCGAGGGAGCCTCCACTGCTGAGATGAGCAGCAAAAGAGGGAAGTGTTGGGACTTCCATTCAGTTTTATCTTTCCTCTGAGTAGAAAATGGGAACACAAAGCCCTCTGGGCTATGGAGTTATCTTCTGAGAGCCAGGCACCCAGAAATTCAGGAGTCCATGGAAATGGAGCATTAACTCTTTGACTTCCAGTGCCTCACATGATGTTACGATGTGGAATACTGATTAAAAAAAATCATAAAACCGTGACAAGTGGGTCCCTGGTCCATGATGGAAATGCACTGGTTGGGGTTGACTATCCAAAAGCTAGGAACTCCTCGCTTTAATCCGAATGAGAGAATTGGCTTCAAAGTGCTGCTGTACAAAGAAAGGCTTCTTGGGAGAATCCATGCCTGAATTGTACTGAAGACATTGCTGCCATTCTGTAGACCCACTTGTCTCAGGGACTGGAAGAGATGCACGTTGTGCTTAATTTTAGGACCTGTCTAGGAAATGCCCTTCCCCATCCTTCAGGCTGAATGGGGCTTACACTAGGCGCTCCCATGTTCCCCTGTGTCCACAGGTCATTTACACCTTGTGGTTAAGGGTTGGAGAAAGTTGATAGTTCCTCTAGGAGCTGAGATCTAGTACTTCCACAGTAGGCAAAGCCTTCCATCTCAGCTCGTTGTCCTGGCCCGTTCCCAGTCAACGTGCCACTCCCTGGTACAAAGCACTTACTGTTACCACTGAGCTACTTCTAATGTGAAGTGTCATGTGCCTCTTCCCTCAAAGCAGTGGAAGATGCAACATGAAATACAATATTAAGTATTACAGACTATTTTTCTGAACTACTACTAGCCTTATGGGCTGCCTGACAGTGAGCTGGAGATAGAATGTTACCTTGTGTGCAGGGAATGCTACAATATAGCTTCAGTTCTCCAAAATATCTAAAAGATACTTAATAAAACAGTTTGTCTATTGTCTGGAGAGACTTTAATTAAATTTGATTGAGGGAAGAGAAGTCAAGGGACTCTGTGTCAGTAAATAATGCTGCTCTGCAGAAGCAGTGCTTGAGCATGGCTCTCTCTGCCCCTACACTCAGCTGAGTGGCTTTTTTATATATTTATTATTATTATTATTATTATTATTGTTGAGGAAACATCATTCCTTCAGCTGCTGAAGCTGGGAGCATTTCAGCATAGACTTAAAGTATCTCCAAATGCTTTACTGGAGCTGGAACAAATTTGTGACCACAGCAGTTTTGAAGTTGTTGAGTTCAGTTTAGAGTATCACCAAGAACAGAGGTTCCACAATGCCATCTCAAGGGGATCTTTAACAGCGCAGAAATTGTTCTTGGAAATTGCCTGTTTCAGACTTCTGTGTGATGTAACAGGCTTTTGAGATTTTTAAACGTCTGGGTGGCATGAAAACCTCAAAATGGGTTTAAGTGACAGACATCTCCCAGTTCCACGGTTTAATTTTGGTTAAAGAGAGCAAAAAGACAGCTACACCACCTTAAATGTGCTCATTGATCAAAGTTACTGGGCACTGATTTTGTTATAAGACACTGATCGGAACCACCTGGCTTTTGGTACTATCCTCATCATCTTTGTTTTTACTTGAACACAGCAGGTATTGAGCAAGGGATTTTTTTTTTTTTTTTTGCTATTTTGATAAGACTGCAAATGCTGGTGATTGTGTGAAGACTAGAACTCCATCACGCTGTTGCTTTTGTCCATCTGAGGTGCAGAGCAAAAGTACAGCCAGCTGCTTCAGTGAGATTTCCATAGAAACTTCTCATAGAAGGAGCTCAGGGGTAGGAAATGTCAGGACAGTCAAGCCCACTCGGTGTTAAGAGTGGAGATTATGTTAATGGCTGGTCTGTCTGTCCTCCCCTTAATTCTCGGTTTCCAGTAGATAAGGAGTCAATGTTACTCTTTCCCATGATAGGCAAGGTAGTTAAGCATTTCCAAAAGTTCCAGCTTCCCTGTGTTTCCCTAGTATTAATGATTTGGGATCATGGCAGAAAATTGAAAATGTTTGTTTTGTTTTGTTTTGTTTTTCCCTCTTAGCTATTACCTTTGTTTTGTTTCCTCTTGTTGCTGTTTGAGGAGTTAATCACATGACACTCCTCCTTCCCCTTGGGAGAAGTGGGGGGGAAGGAGGAGGAAGGAACCTGATTGAGACAGTGGGAACTAATTTCTTAAAAGGAATGTGAGATAATATAGAATAATTAAGAATAATAAAACAGGTGAACCAGAAATGAACTGGAGGAGAGATGGGTCAGTCCGAGTCGATATCGGCAGGCCCTCCATGGCTGGCAACCTGCAAAAGACAGAGAACTTCCCCCTCCTCTGGCATCAAAAGATGACATCCCCCAGAGCTGGAGCTCACGTGCAGTAGCTGAGTGCCAGGAGGCACAGCATGCAGGAGGTGCACCCCGCGCTGTGCTGCGAAGCACTGATGGAACCAGGGTACCCCTGTGAAATATGCTGGTTCTGTTCATCCTCTGCTCGTAGGGCTATTGAGAACAGACGCCAAATGGAATCAGAGAGTTCATCTCCTGCCCACACAGTCTTGTTTAAAACACTCTACTGCAAAGAGGAGTGACCTTGCTTCTCCAGGTACTTGGATCCATTTCCAAGGTGTGACAGTCTCATGCTTTATGCATACACTCAAACACAGGCAGTTCAAGCCTTCCTTTGGGAGGCAGGCTATCTCCAGCAGCTTTTGGGAAGGCTGTGCATTTTAATCTTCTCTTCTTATTTTGGTTGAGAACTAGGTGAGGGTTTGATGCAACCATGAGAACCTGTTGATAGCCACGTGTCTTGTATGATGCCATGTGTCTCAGCTATGCCAACACTGTTGAGACCCACTTGTTCCTGTCTGCATCTAACTCCTGTGAGAAGCATCTTGAAACAGAGGCTATGTCAAGCATAAGCAAATTGTAACTCCATTGCACAGTTAGCAAGTCCAGTGCCTTGACAGAAAGAAAAAGTTAACTATTTTGCATGGGGTTAAACAGGTTTTTGAAAGGCTCTTCAAATTACTGTTGACCTTGGAAGTCCCTGCATCAATGAGATGTATATGAGGGGCAAGCAGGAACTCAGCTGTTGCTCACGGGTGGATCTGCTGAATTAAATACTCCAGAAGCCTCTCATTTTTGCTTTTTTTCTTTTAGGAATTATTTCAGTCGCATGAGATCTGAGGGTTGCTAAGTTCTGAAAGCAGCTCTTTGGAATTGTTAGCTTTATTTTGGTGCTCAGTTCTTGCTGCCTTACCCTCTCCATTGCTGAGGAAGACTTCTCTGTTTTTCTTTGGAGAATAATTCTGCTCGATCCCTCTGCCTTTACAAGCAGTATGTAGCAGAACATTAGTGCTGCTTCCCACTTCTTAGCCAAGATATAACTGTTCTGTTGTTTCTGGATGCAGGGAAAGTAATGTCTATACTGAAATAGTATCCAAGACATTTCTCTCCTTTGTAAGGTGCTGGTTGTGGAAACTCAAGCTTTATGCCCTTGTTTTATCCTCTGGGAGGGACAGTTCTGCTTCACAGAGCCAGAGGCATTCTGCCAATTCCCCACAGTTGTTTTTATCCCCTGACCTTTCTCCTGGCTTACTCCCCTCCTACCTCTGGGGTGAGAAACAGCGAAGGAAAGTGACAGCTTCCTAGACATTTGTCTGGCTGTTTTATCTTTTATACATCACACTGTGGCTAACAGGACTTCTTTTTTTTTAATAGAAAATACCTTGCATGCTAATCTCTGTACGTTAGCTGATCATGACATGAATGCTTGTCCATTAACCCAGTGCCTTCCTGTGTGTCTTTCATCTTGCTCACTAGCACTCTCTTGTTTCACTTCTCCCTCCTCTCTCTTTTACCCTACTTAATACAATCCACCTCTGGACCACAGCTCCAGGCTGTGGAAACAGGGCAGGTACTGCAAACAGACTGATGGGCTCAGTTAATAAACATGCCATCCAGTGCTGAAGGCAGCGTTCTCTGCAACAGCCAATCTTCATGTGATTTTGACACACATTCCCTTCCACTATTTATTTGTCTGCTGGGAGGAGTAGTTGTACTCTAAGAACCTGTCAGATTTGGTGGCTGGAGACTAAAGCACAGTGTAAGTAAGGCAGGGCTGGAAGTTGTTTGCTTATCTCTGTGATTTCTAATCTGAGATACTCATTCTTGGCTCCATTTATAGTTGCTGCAGAGATGTAGTGCAAGAGCATTGTCGTGTCTCTGGATCCGTGTCCATGATGGGGACAGTCTGCCCTCAGGCCCAAAGGGAGGGGAAAGGGAATGAAAGGTTAAAAACAAACAAAACAGCAGAAGTGATCTGAGGAGGAAAACAAACCTAGTTCACTAATTATAGCAGCGTAAATACAACTTAATTGGGATTGAAGCTAATGAATCAGATAAGTGGGAGTTTTTTGAGAACTGAAGTTCTTACTCTGACCTGCCAGGGAGCAAAGAGTCTCATGACTTCCAGTCAGTTCTGTTTTTCCCTCTCCCTGGAAGATGAAAATGAAAAAGTAGTCTGCTGGGAATCGTGGTTCTTTCATCTCTTCTGAGACCAGAGCTGCAGCATTAACTCTTCAAGTTATCAATTTCAATATCAATATCAAAATCAACTGCCAGTGCACTGAATGATGCTGTGATATGCAATAATGATAATAAAATGCAAAACCACGATGAGCATATACCTGCTGGAACTGAGGGGCCAACCAGTGTTAGGATTTCTCTGTAGGATGTAGGAACAAGGCAAGCAGAATTGGTACTGCTTCACTGGTATCTGGGAAATATCAAATCAGATCTAGAGAGTGACTGAAGCTCGATAACATTTCTGATTAACCCATTTTATTCTGATAATCCTTAGAGCTCAGGGACATTTAAAGTCAAGATTTGCATGTGAGTTCACTATTTCTTGATGGATTTTTCTCATGTTAATTGGTCTTGTGACTTTTTTTTTTTTTTTACTCTGTGTACATATTTGAGACCTGCATCAGGTCAGTGCTGGTAAGTGCCACTGTTCACCTTCACAGCAGGTAATCACAGACTCTGAGCTGTAGTGATCATACCATGGTGGAGTTTGTGACCTGGATGAGTGTGGGCCTGGCAAAATGTAGTGTCAGGACCCTGAACTTCAGGAGAGTAGACTTCCAACTGTTCAAGAAACTGCTGGATGAGATCTCCTAAGAAACTGTCCTTAAGGGCACAGGAGCAGTGCTGGCAACTCCTTGAGAACACCCTTCTGTAGACACAAGAGCTCTCTGTACCCCAGCAGAAGAAACTGAGAAGAGGAGGCAGGCGACTGGCATAGCTGAGCAACGACCTGTAGCTTAAACTGAGGGAAAGGGGAGAGATGTACAGGAAGTGAAAACAGGGTTATGTAGCCTGGGAAGAGTACAGAGATGTTGTCCATATGTGTGGAGACAAGATCGGGAAGGCCAAGGCTCAGATGGAGCTGAACTTGGTGAGGGATTTGAGAAATAACAATAAGGGGTTCTACAGGTACATAAGTAGGAGGAGACAGGCCAAGGAGAGTGTTCCCCCTCTGATTCATGGGGATGGAGAACTGGCTTCCTCAGACATGGAAATAGCTGAGGTGCTCAGTAAGTGCTTTGCCTCAGTTTTTACTGGTGGTCAGGCTCCCTGTGTCTGCCAGGGCCGTGATCCTCTAGGTGAGGGTGAGAGGAGCAGATCCTGTCCCAGTGTAACTGTAGAACAAGTGTGAGACCTCCTCATGAAACTGAAGATATGTAAGTTCATGGGGCTAGATGATATGCATCCCAGGCTTCTGAGAGAGGTGGCTGATGTGGCTGCTGAGCTGCTCTCCATCATATTTGGAAAATCATGGCTGTTGGCTGAAATCCCTGGTGTCTGGAAAACATTGCTCTTTCATTTTTAAGAAAGGGAGAAAGGGTGACGTGGGAAACTACAGGCTGGTGAGCCTCAGCTCTGTGGCTGGGAAGATCATGGAGCAGATCCTTCTGGTTACCATGTTAAGGCACATATATGAGACAAAGAGGTGATCCAAGACAGCCAGCATGGCTTCAGCGTGGGCAGACCTTGCCTGACCAACCTGGTGGCATTCTGTGATAGAGTGGATTGGTGGGAAGGGAAAGGTGATGGGTGTCATATACCAGGACTTATGCAAAGCCTTTGACATAGTCCCTTACCACATCCTTCTCTCTAATTTGAAGAGGTGTGGATTTGAAGGATGGGCTGTTTGATGGATTGAGAACTGGTTGGCTGATCACAGCCAAAGGGTTGCGATCAACAGTTCTGTGTCTGTGGAGGCCATCATGCATGGTGTCCCCCAAGGGTCTACCTTGGGACTGGTGCTCTTCAACATCTTCATCAATGACATAACAATGAAATCAAGTGCAATCTCAGCAAGTTTGCAGATGACACCAAGCTGAGCTCTGCAGCCAATACATTGGAGGGAAGGAAAGCCATCCAGAGGGACCTGGATAGGCTGGAGAAGTGGGCCCACGTGAACCTAATGAGGTTCAACAAGTTGAAAATTACCTGATCTTTGAGGTCCTTTTCAACCTAGGCCATTCTATGATTCTGTGTAAGCTCTGGCTGCAGTTTTTATTTTCCCCACTTCTCCTTTGCTGTGAGGATACATTACCAGGTCGTGGTTATCTGGGTGTCTGCCAGGACCTCCCGGTCTGTTTCTACATAGCTGCTTCATGGACTCTTGATCCTCAGCCTCAACTGGTGTACAAAGACATTCCATGAACCAGATGTGGCATCTCCCCTTAACATTCCTTTGCCCATTTCTCCAGGCTGTTGAGATCCCTCTAAATGGTGGACCTCACCAAATAATCTGCTCTATCAAGGGCTCCTTCCAGTTCTGTGTCATGTGCAAAATATGCAGATTACGTACATAGGTTCAGAACTGTTTCTTAGCGTTAACACAAAAGCTTAATATTCGATTGAGCTCTAGAATCCCTGAGTGCAGTTCCATGTCCTGTCCCAAACCAGGATAATGTAGGAGAGGATGTTCATCACTCTGTGTTTTCATTAACATGTATTAACACGTATATGTGTGTGTATATATATATGTATGTATATATACAGAAGTGTGAGAGAGAGCCAAGTTGAAAATGGTGTACTTTGGATTGTTATCGTCTTTTCTGAAGAGAGACAGTTGGGATGTGCACTCAGATTTAGGGGCTGGAGAATGTCCCCAGGTCTTGTTATTTTGGCAGGCTAGAGGCTGTGATTAAACATGTGCACAATTCTCACCAAATTTAGCAGCAGCAGATCGTGTAACAGTGTCGGCCTGTGATGTGTTCTGGTATGTAATATAGTAAGCTAGAGGAAAATGTGTGGTGTGGATGTTGTTACTGTTAGAGCTGTGAGGCAAAGAGCCCTTCAAAGTGCAAAATCAATCCCCTTCTCTAGCCTATTAGTCAAAGCAACTGCTCTGTGTTAAAGCAGCACAAATAGCTTTTAGCCAAAAAGCTTTTCTATCTGCTGTTGCTCTGGGGCCATTCAGCTCTGCCTGATTGCTGTCCCTACACAAGGGGTTAGTGTAGTATGCAGCTTAATAAATTCCACTGTCGGATTTCTATTGTCTCTTTGTTCTTAGTTGCTAGGGAAGCCAAATATTATTTCTGTCTTTGAAAGAAACTGCAAATATGGGGAATGGCCTTAGTGAGAGGTGGGGCAGGGGAGAAAAGAGACCCTGCAGAAAAACATCTTTTGTGTTTTCACTTACTGTTTTTTTTTTTTTTTTTAAGAAGATTGTGATGGTGTGGTAGAATAGTGCTGTTCTTTCTTTTCTGTGTTGTTCAGATGTCTTTATTAATGTTATTAACTTATATTCCAGGCTAAGTTGTTCCCTCTTGTGTATCTTTTCATCTCTGGTGTGTCCTGCAGTGCTGAGTGCCCCTGATTAAAAACCAGTACACATTTCTATGTCTCAATTGCTGCTCTGTTACTTCACTTCCATGAGCCCATATTTTTCCCATGCCTACCTGTGGGTACTGAAGAGGATCATCTCCATCTGTTGTTTCAGAAACTGAGGTGCAGGAATGATACCCAATGGAGTGTGCTGGGAGTGCTTCTCTGGCTCTGAGCCTGATGGCCAAAGCTGACAGCTCTTTAGTGGCACAGTGGAGGTGTAAACACTCTGTGCTTCTAATTTATATAGTAGAGGTATGCAGTTAGATACACCAGTAAGATAAACAGAGCACAGGGATGTGTTAACCGCTGATACACAGTGGCTTAAGTTTTTGCACACCCAAAGTCACTGTTTAGGCCTGTGCTAACTAGCAGTTTCCCAGTCATTGTCAGGGGACTTCTAAACTATCTGAAAAGACAAGTTCACCTTGTTTTGGGAAAAGGAGAGGAATGTGGTCATTCTAACTTGCTATTCAATTTAGTGGTGCATGGCTTCTCTCCCTCAGGGCTATGCGTTGTCCCTGGGCTATTTTATGAAGATAAATTCAGTCATCTTTGTTTATTCACTTTGAGCTGTAGGTATACTGATGACAAAAGCTGTGTTGGAAGAGGTTTCAGGGATAGTAAAGGCTGAGAACACCAGTCTCTCTCCAAGGCTGTGTTCTAGAGCAAGCAGCTGCTATATTGCTGGAAAGGAATTGCTCTGTAGGACCCCAGAGGGATTCGTACAGTGATGACTTAGCACTCTGCTGACCTTCCGTACCCAAGGTGAGCCCCTCCTTGGGGAAATCCTTGTTAAAAGAAGATTGTGAAGTCATTGCTTGGTACTGAGATACATGATGAACAATTCAGCTCATCTCTGCCTTGATGATTATTATGAAAATGTGTTTGAGCTAATTAAGTGGTGTTTCCTTTTCGGTCAGGGGTAAACCTGTTTCAGACATGTTTTGTCTGACCTCTGCTCCTGCTCTTGTTTAGGTATCTACTTTAGAATGACGTGTTTTGTAACTGATAGCGCTTTCTTTCCTCTACTGACTTTATGGAGACTGCTCAAACGTCAGCTCATATCTCTTGCCAGCTGGTGTCCAAAGAGCTGTCTTTTAGTCCAATGTTTCCTCCACATTTCATCTTTGCCTAGCTAGGAAATAATGCTACCTTCCCACCAATGCAGGAAAAAATAAACAGCCAATCATTTTAAAAGCCACACCTAGAGCATAACGAGTTCTGTTAGCAAATGACATGATTCTGCACAAAAAACAGAACTACAGTTGAAGTGGTGAGATATTTTGACACAGGCAGGGTTTTTCACTTGAGTACCAGGCAGTTGCGGCTTATTTGATAGGCAGGAGAAAGCCTTCACTGCTTGAACTGCAGCCCAAAGTAGGGAGACCATCCTGCCTTTACTCCCAAGTGCAAACTACCTGTCCTTTCCTGCAGTGCCTTTTCCAGAAGCAGCATGTGGGAAGGTGAATTGGACAGCCTGACAGCTTAACCTGGTGATGCTCAGGATCCTTATCTCTTGTTAGCATTGTGATATCAAACTGGAAAACAAAAAATTCCATGTGAAATCATCCCTCCTGCTACCTGACAATGTTTATCATTGTTTTAAGTTGACCTGTTACTGCTGAAAAGCAACTTATCTTCTGGCTGAAGTCAGTGGCAAAAGCAGATGATGTTGGTCTGACGTTTTTGCCCGATGGTTGCATACACAATGCACTGCACATTCTGCGAAGTCAATAGTTGAGTCTGTAGACAAACCATCAGAGATTGGGCACAATCAAAATGATGGGACATTCATGCAAGCAAACTTACTTATTAATCCTGTCTTCTCTTTTCACAGCCACTCTGAGTTCCCTTTTCTCCTGGGTACTTTCTATCTCAGCATAACAGCCCCTTTCTGCAAGCAGTTATGGTTGAGGTCTGGATCTATGGTAGGGACCCAGGAGCTTGAGCATCCACTTACAGATGGATATGCTTGCCTAAAACTTTCTCTTTCCCTCTGTCACAGTATTTTGAGACTGCTCTCTTTCTGTTTCACAAGATTTTCTACCTTTTCTCAAGTGATTCAGCCTCCATGGTGTTTTCAGTTCATCCCTACTCCTGGGACACTCTTCTAATTGACCAATTAGAACAAGATCTTCTTACCTGCCTGCTGTATCTTCTGTCTCCTTTTGTTTTCCCTTTCTCGATTCCCTTTTTCCCCTATTGTGTGTCTTCCTTTCTCTGTTGAGCCATTTCTATCTTATCTCAGTTTCTCCTTATTTCCTTTCCTCTCTTGGGGTTCATAAAGTTGCCAAGGTGCAGCCGAAGCAAGAAGTATGTATTTCACAGGCAAAGATCACGCGGAGGGCGGCACTGAAGCTCCTGGGGAGAATGCTGCAAGGTTGTTTCAGAGCTGTTGCTCTCATTAAGTTTGTCAAATCTACCTTGAATGAGAATAAATAAATAAAACACGGAATGTAAAGAGGGGGAAAAAGGGAAATGTTAGAATTTCGGTGCTGAAAACAGGCTTTTCCTAATTTTTGTATTTTTCTCATGAAGCGAGTTCAAGAGGAATTAACTCAAGGCCTGTGGTCTGAAGGGAAACCGTATGCATGGATTTTCTGCTGTCTTGGCAGAGCTTTCACCATTTGTCTGTGAGCTCAGTGCCTTCTCACCACAGAAATCCACGTCCTCATCCAAAAAAATTCCCTGCTTCTTCGGCAGAAAAATTGTGGGGTGGCAAAGCCATTCAGATGGATCTGACCTATTTGAGCGTGAAAATCTTCTTACAGCGCGTCAGGGAGGGAGGTCTGGAATTTCTGCAGTACAAAAAATTTCTAATAAAAATGTCCATCAGAGTGTCAAAGTGCTCATTAAAATCAGCCAGAGAGGCTAAAAGCTGGTGGGAACTATTTTTCCTCTAGGAGAGCTCTTCACTGCTGAGATGATGTATGTGCATGTTGAGTCAGGCTGTTTTATTTCAAGCAAGGTAAGAGGATGTCAGATTTGTTCAACGTTTTGGCCTGCCAGTTGAGATCTGCATTTTTCAGGAATGCACTCTGCTCTGGGGCCTCAGAGCTGCCTTCTGGTTCTGTGTGCAAGGAACACACGTCTGTTCCTGATGGTTTCAGCAGCAGCTCCCACAGGGTTATGCGCTTCTGCCTTCACTCCTGCCATTTGCCCTTGTCTAAACAAAGCTGCCATCTCTCTGTGCTCGTGGTATTGACAGAACTCAGTTCTCCCAAATGGGAGAAAGTTGTTTGTTTAGCGTTGGTGTTTCCTGGCTCTTGTCAGATTGTCATGGCTTTGTTATTGGTGCACTGACCAGTCCTACAAGTACAAAGTTCTGTCTATCATAGCATGGCCAGATAGCTATTTTCATTATCCCAGTATGATGTGCTGTGTAAAAGCTTTCCTTTAAGTTGAGTGGTAGCACGGTATTTCCCTGTCACTTCCAGTAAAGGGGCTGACTGCTTGTAAGTGCTTCCTCTTCAAGCTCTGCAGAGATGTGTGGTTACACGAAGGCTGATTTTTATTTCTTCTGCTGCGTGTTTTTATTGCAGAAAAATAAAAAGAAAGCCTCTGCCTGCTTTTTGCAATGGTGAAATTCTCTTTGGGTCATATTGGACAATCATCAACCTTCCTGCGTTGGTGCTCTGCCTCTTATTGCCACTGCTTGGGGACACAAAGGAGCTGTTGCAAACCTTGCTGGAGACCTGATGTGCAGCAGCTGTTTCATGACAGATGCTGAATATTTCCTATTGCTAAACTATTTCTATTGATTTTCTTTGGCTTGTGGTGAACCTTCCAGAATTTTGGAGGAAAAGCCTAAAGGTGAATTCATCAGACACATGGGATGCACCAGAAGACCGCTGTCATGTACTGTGCTTGCCAGCTTGGACTTCTCTGGAGGGGCATGGCTAAGGAAAGCCTAAGAATGGAACTTGATGGAGTTAAATAGGTGTACGAACGTAGAAGTGCCGGGGATGGTTTATGGATTGACCACACAAGCCATGAAAGTGCAAATTCTGGACTAGGTAGAGGTGGTCTAAATGTTGATGACCACAAATTGTTCCTGGCCTGTTGAAATAAGTGGCAAGACATCCATTGACCTCAGCGTATGTCCGGAGGGAGGTGTGAGGAGTCAGTGCCTGACTCCATCCCCTGTTATGTAAGCACTGCTCTGGGTAATCGCTTTATCAACACATGAATGAGCCGATCCCTGGCCCTTGAAAAACTGCACAAATTTCATTTCAGCAATTTTCATGACTGGGCCAGAAGGCACAAAAGGGCTGTCAGTCTCTTGCCGTAAGACCCAATGGTGCTTGAAGGGAAGGTGGAGAATTAGCTTGCCCAGGGATGAGGCTGAGTGGGAATAGATCCTGTTTGTACTCTTAAACTTAGCTACAGTCAGTGCTGCCAAATGACATCAAACTTTGTGTTTGTTTGCTTAGTTGGTGTCTTTCCATTTTCATGTTAGATTTGGAATGTTAATTTCCAAGATCAAGTTTGTTTTTTCTAAGAGTTTTCGTAGAAAAGAGTGGGATGGAGAGAATTTTGTTGTGGGATTGCAATGAAAATAAATACAAGTGGTACTTGTCTACATGAGGAGATTTAGCAGTGGAGATGCTTTGGTAGCTGTACAAATGTGTTCCCCTGTAAATGTGTTTACAGTGGGAAGTTTTGTGTGTTGTCCTGGCAGCCTACTGACGTCCAGCTACATCTTTGCTGTTAGAAGTCCCTAGGGAAAAACGTTCTATCCCTTAGTTAAACCACTTGTAATATGATTTAGAAGAGCTACGTAGCCCCTGTGTCATGAACTCTATCGCTAGTTAGAATGCAATGCAGCGGCCGCAGTGAGCAGTGCTGTCATTCATGTGTGTGATGGCTGCGTGGGGAGGGGACGTGGCTGAGGGCCAAGCAGATGGAGCCAATGGACGCTGAGGAAGTACCTCTTGTGTGGTTCTTCAGGTAGAAGGCAATGGCCTTAACACCTACTGTGGCTGAATCTCCAGCATGAAATAGTTTCTGCCTTGTCTTTTTGGAAGTATGCGCTGCACCCCTCCCGAATCAGAGCTCTCATTCTCTTAGCACTGAGCAATACCTGTAAGGTATCCCCACGGTGATCTGTTAACTAAAATTGGATTATAATATATATTTTTAAAATATGATTGTGTTATGTGCAATATTAACATATAATAGTCATGTAATACATACTAACGAGTGCTAAGTTACATTCTTTACAATTAAGTAATACATTAGTGTATTAATATTTGTAAAGCTATAACAATTTTTACAAAGAGTTCTGAGAAGTTTAGCACTGCAAGAAATGAACTCTGCAATTACACTGGGATTCAAAATTCTTCTGCAACTTAAGTTAGGTAAAATATTCTTTAAGATTGCTTTTATTTTTAATATATTTATATGCATGTAAATACATACATATTCATATGGACACGTGGAATTTTAAGTGGGAAGTGTTAGGAGCTGCTGAATCTGGTAAACTGGTAGAGACAAAGCTGCTACAGATCTGTGCTTAATTTCCAGTTTGTAGTGAGGATGAGCATCGATTCCTGACAGAGCGACATGTCTCTGGGCATGCAGCTCAACATGGGCAGAAATGCTTGACATCCAGGCAAACATTACCAGCAGCTGCATTCTGTTTCCCTCTCTGGCTAAAAGAAGATTTAGATTACATGTCAGGCGGAAATTCTTTACCCAGAAGGGTGATGAGGTGCTGAAATAGGCTGCGCTGAGGAGCTCTGAATACCCCATCACTGAATATGCCCAAGGCTGGGCTGGTTGGGGTTCTGGACAGCCAGTTCTGCTGGGGGGCAACCAGCCCAAGGCAGGGGACTGGGTCTGAATGGGCTCAAAGGTCCTTTCCAGTGCAAATGACTCTGTGGTTCTATGATGCTGTGATGTGAGTTTCTTGTATGATATCTGTTACTGTCTGCTCCAAGGCTGGGTCATAATACTGTCTCTATAATTACAGTATTCAACAGGAGGGGAGCCAACTTTTTACTCAGGGAGACAGTGATAAGATAAGGCAGAATGGTTTTAACTTCAAGGAGGGAAGGTTTAGATTGGATGTCAGGGGGAGTTCTTCACAGAGTGGTGAGGTGCTGGCACAGGCTGCACAGAGAGGCTGTGATGCTCCATCCTTGGAGGTGTTCAGGTCCAAGTTGGATGGGGCTGTGGGCAACCTGGTCTAGTACCAGATCTGGAGGTGTGGCCCCGCTTGTGGCAGGGGGTTGAACTTGATCCTTGGGATCCCTTCCAACACAAGCCATTCTATGATTCTATTCTGTGAACATAAATAATATGGAACATGCATGGAAGGAAGTTTTTATCCTTTCTGTAAAATGTAACGTCACTGGCATTTAACGTTTATAGTGAGTTTTTATTTTCTGGTTGGGAAAGATACTTGTTTCTGTCAGAAATAACATTTTGATTTCAAAGGTGGGAAGGTACAGATTGGAAGGTGGGAAGCTAGGTGGTCAGCAGCCCAGCTGGCTTTAAGTTGAATTTAATGCTCTGGGATGACATCGAGGTGTCAATACTGAAAAGAGAGACCCTTTGGTCACAGATTTGGTAGTGAGGTGCAAGGATCCTTGGAGGGTTTTTGCCTTGGGCCACGGTTTTCATGAGAAGCAGCTGTAATTCAGCTCTTCTCACTCATTCTTGTGCTCTCTAGGTAGGATATTTGTAGGCTGAGGAAGGCAGCGTGCCTGCTCTCAGAAATCAAGGTGGGGCTGCCTGCTGATTTACTGCAGGCTGTTGCAGATACACAAATGGCATTGCTAATTTTCTCCTGCTGAGATGGATGGACCATCATGGCCCAGAGCCCTAACTAGCAAAAGAATTCCAGCTGGATTCCCTCCTTTTGCAGGGACTGTTCTGACTGACTGATCTGAAGTGTGTATTTATTTTGTGATATTCAATAGTATCATACTGTTTTCTGCCTACATACGAAGTGATGAAGCTTTGGTTTCTGGGTGGTTATATATGGTGTGATGTCTTAAATTTGGATTGATTCTTGGATGTGTTTCAAGACAAGTTATCGAGTGATGTGTGTACTATCTAGGCAGGTTGAACAATAGATGGCAAATGCTTCATCAGCTGTCCCATGCTAAACTGTTTCTTGTTACTTCTTGGAGGTCTGTATTTCTTACTAGAAACTATACAGCTGTGTGGTGCGTAGTGTTTATAGGATGTCATTCACCAGACGCATTTCACGTATTCCTGCTTCAGTATCTTGGGGAACAGTCCTCTCAGTTATTTGGCAAAAGTTTTTGTGAGGTTCTGCTGTGTACTAGATTGGTGAAATATGTTTGAATCAAAATCAACCAGGAGAAAAATGAAGAAGGCATGTTTCTAACTCATTTCAGCTCCATGATTTTTTTCATAGCACATCACAGCCAATCTGTGTGTTGGCACAATGCATGGGGCATTGATATGGAGTGTGGGAGCAAGAACTAACAGCCAGACAGGAGGCTGCATGTTGATGAAGTCCCAGCGTATCTCTTTCCATCAAACATCTTTGTACCATCAAATTTCCTTCAGCACTGTGCCTGCCTGCAACTGTACAGCCAGTGAAGCATGAGTTTTCAAAAAAAAATTACTAAAACGTGATGGAAACGGATGGTCAGCTCCTCAAATTGGAGACCACAATAGTGGTACAAGCTCAAAGGGCACAATAAATTGGATTGGCCCATGGAGGCCCAGCAGGAAGGTCTGAGGCTGGAGCACATGTCAGAGGAGAGAAGTTACTGAATTCCTTCCTCCCTCTTCCTAAAAGTGGTTATAGATAAAGCAGAATGGGACTCCTATAGGACCACCATAAAAAGGCTATAGACACAAATCAGAACTACTGAAATTCTCAGCAGTGAGAAAGTTTCTTATCACAAGGGTGGTGGAGCACTAGCATGGGTGCTTCAGGATTTGGGTCTCTGTCCTTGGGAGTTTTCCAAGCTCAGGTCAAAGAGGCTCAGAGCGGCCCAATCTCGCTTGGATGCCAGCCCTACTCTGAGCAGCAATAGTAGATATGTGACCAGTAGAAAACATTTCTAGCCTAAATTTCCCTATAAAATATCCTAAATTTCTAGAAATATTAGCATAAAAAAAGGATTAATTTAGAAGTTGTATTTATTTACCTTTACAAAACATAAAATATTAGAAAATAAATAAATCTAGATAGCCATGAAGGATTTTTTTTTTTTTTTTTTAAGATTAAGTTCTCAAGAGACTATATGCTTGCAGGAAACTCAAAGATAATCATTGAATTCTTGGAGATGGAAGGGACCTCTGAAGGCCATCTCTTCCAACTCTCTGCAGTGCACAGGGACACCACAGCTCAGGTTTCCCAGGGCCTGATCCAGCCTCACACTGACAGGGAATCAACCACATCACTGGACAACCCGTGCCAGTGCCTCACCACCCGTACTATAAAACACTTTTTCCTGGTATCCAGCCTAAATGTGTCCTCTTTGAGCTTGAAACCATTTCCCCTTGTTCTACCACCACAGACATTGCAAAGGAGTGTCCCCTCCTTCCTGTCGCTCCCCTTTGGATACTGACAGGCCGCTCTCAGGTCACCTTCTCCTCTCCATGCTGCACAGCCCCAGCTCTCAGCCTGTCCTCACAGGACAGGTGCTCCATCCCTTGGATCACTTTTGTGGCCCTTCTCTGGGTACGCTCCAGCAGCTCCATGTCCCTCCTGTGCTGAGGACTCCACATCTGGACACAGTGCTCCAGGTGAGGTCTCACCAGCACGGAGCAGAGGGGCAGATCTCCTCCCTCACCGTGCTGGCTGCACTGCTTTTTATTTCCGCTGGTTTCTTATCCTTACACAAACTCAAAGAGACCTATAATATAGTATTCGGCACTTACAAAATGTTACCTTGAAATACTGGCACTGTTACATACTTCTAAATTCTCTCATTTTAAATCACTTCTTTGACGTTAAAACCGAATGCTCTTTGGAGCTGTAACTGTGGTACAGAAGATCAGATGGTAGGCAAGGAAACGCTGACTTCAAGTGAAAATATTTTTCCAAGTATGCTTAAAGACATTCGTGTTTTTCTTGTGCTACCTGCTGCCTGAAAGGTGAAAGGGTTGGGGGAATAGCAAATGAAAGCAAATCTCTCCATGGATTTGTAATAGCAAATTTTGATCTCTGGCATTGGTAGCAAAACAAAACAAACTCTACTTTTCCATGGTAGGCTGCTACTACTGCAGCCACAGGATTATCAGTGATACCTGCTATGAAGTGCATTCACTGAGTCGCTCGCTTTGGCTTCAAGCATCACCAGAGGTTGCACTTCAGCCCTCTTTACCTATCCTAGTGGTGTGTTACTAAGTTCAGCTGGATTCAGATTGTTTCAGTGGGATGTTACCTGTGTTGGTGTTCTGTGTATAATGAGAACAAACTGAAATGCTGAAGTCCATATCTGTCTGCAAAAGTCCAATGTTGGGGATATTCTGAGCTCCAGAGAACTGTCTGTATTAGGCATCTCCTTGAAGGAAGTTCTGTTTCACATTCAGAGCCTCAAAAACATCTGCAGGGAATCTGAGGAAGAAAGAAGAAAACAACTGTCAAGTTAAAATCAATATAGATCTGAAAAATAAGAGGAATTAAAATAAAAGATTGAATTAATTAAAAGAAGCTTAGTCAACCAAGAGCAAGACATTTGTTTAATGAACACAGTTAATTGTATTGATTTGTTTCAGGTAGTGGGAAATCTCTCACTTCTAAGCATAATGTTCTTTGTTCATTCTGTCAATTTTTCTCTAATATACGTATGCAATTTTGTAATAACAAATGCTCAAAACTGGAAATTTTTAAGAGGTATTGTAGGTTAGGTATGGCTTGATGCCTGACGTAGGAAGTTCTCTGGCCTGAATTATATGTAATAGCTCATTAGTCACTGAAATCCTTTAAGTTTCCTTGTTAAAAGTTTCTGATCTTATTTGAACTGTATGGAGTTAGTTTTATTGTGACAGTGTCCATTCCTCCAGTCCGTACCCACTCAAGTATTTTCTAGCAAAAAGTGAGATTTGTCTTCTGCTGACTGGTGAGATGATGTGTTGCTATGCATCTCTTCAAGTAAAACTGGAACTATACTTAGCGGAAGAAGGAGAGAACATAGAATTTTTGGACAACCATGGTTAATTATGCTGTGTGTATGAGTGTTTGTATAGTGTCTATTTTCCTGCATCTGGCTGGAAGGAGAGTGGCTTGTAAAGATATAAAGATGATACAGAGCTCTTGTATCACCTGTGCTTTCTGTGAGCCACTCCATCAGGCACTTTGGTTTCAAAAAGGCAGAGTTGTAGCTCTGTAAGCATAAGGAAAGGACGATATTTAAATTTTCAGTCCCAGTAAAATAGCATTATTTTCTGTTAAATTGTTCTTTGTGTCTAGCCCACATATGTATTAAGGGTTAGAAATGTTCAGGGCTGTTGGATGAGAACTGAGCAACAGTTCCCTAGAGAGGCAATGGTGGGAATGATTCCTGAGAATGGACGTTCCTGTGTATGTTACAGTCAGCATCAGGGGCTGCATTTGATGAGAAGTGGAGAGTAATTGCTGATAGCTGATAGGAATCAAACGTTGGTCTTTGAAAAAAAAGAAACTGGAGACAGAGCTTAAAAAAAACATTTCTTTCTTCTTAGGGGGGAAAAGTGTTCTATCATTTTTTGTTATTGTTTCTTTTCATTGTTTATGTATCCTCAGAGTGTAAATCTCTGCTTTAGGTAATGACATTGGCCATTTGCAAAACTTTCCATGACCTTGACACAGGCCTTGATGAAAAAGTGCTGAACACAAAGAATTTTGACTGTGTTTTTGTTACCCCGGTTTAAAAAATGTGTATTATTTTGAAAAGGTTTGTTGGGCTTAATGCTTTAAGTTTATTTTATGGTTTTAGCATGCTTTCAAGCTAGAATATAGATTATTAAGGAAAGGTTGTCACCTGCTGTAAAATTGTCCTCTGCGGACAGGTTAAGGGGTGAACCACCAGAAAAATTCATGATAAAATCACGGAGCGGGAAAACATAACCCCATTTTCAAGAAGGGAAACTACAGGCCAGTCACTCTCACTTCTGTGCCTGGTGAGATCAAGGAGAAGATCTTCCTGAAGCCCTACGAAGGCACATGGAAAATAAAGTCGAGGTAATCGGTGGTAGCCAACACGGCCTCACCAAAGGCAGGTCATGCCTGGCAAACATGGTGGCCTTTGATGATGGAGTTACAGGATCAGTGGAGCACACAGAGAGCTGCAGTCAGTGGCTCAGTGTCCGGTGGAGGACAGTGATGAGTGGCATTCCTCAGGGATCGGTGTTGGGAGTGGTACTACTTAACATCTTTGTAGGTGATATGGACAGTGAGATTGGGCGCACCTTCAGCAGTTTTGCAGATGATCCCATGCTGAGTGGTGCAGTTGACACACCAGAGGGAAGGGATGTTATCCAGAGGGACCTGGACAGACTTGAAGTGGGCCTATACCAACCTCATTAAGTTCAAGAAGGCCAAGTGCAAATCCTACACTTAGGTCAGGGCGGTCCCAAGCACAGGTACATACAGGTTGGGCAGAGAATGGCTTGAGAGCAGCTCTGAGGAGAAAGATTTTGGGAGTGTCAGTTTACGAAAGATTCAACATGAGCTGGCCATGTGTGCTTGGAGCCCAGAAGTGCAACCAACCGTACCCTGGGCTGCATCAAGGGAAGTGTGACCAGCAGGGTGAGGGAGGTGATTCTGCCCTTCTACTCTGCTCTTGTGGGACCACACCTGGAGCACTGTGTCCAGTTCTGGAGCCCCTAAAACAAGAAGGACATGGAGCTGTTGGAGAGGGTCCAGAGGAGGACTGTGAAGGTGATCAGAGGGCTGGAGCACCTCCCCTACAAGGACAGGGTGAGGGAGCTGGAGCTTTTCAGCCTGGAGAAAAGAAGTGTCACTGAAGCCCTCCAACACCTGCTGCTGGCTCAGTCTTCATGCACTTCATTTAGAAAAGAGCCTCCCTCTAGTTCTCTTGTGCCACGTGTAGTGGTACAAAAGGTCACTGGAAACTTGTCACCTAAACCCAGCAGGAATGCTGAAAACAATCCAGATGTTGGTTTACTGAAGCATGAATTAGTGAGCATAGAAACATCAGCATTTTCAGAACTGCCAATGAATGTAGTGCAAATTTGGCACACTTAAAGGGAAAACCAGAGCATCAATTTTCTGCAATCCAGTCCTTTGCTCTTTGAAGAATCATGTCTTCCCTGATCATGTCTATGGGTAATCCAGTGTTTTCTAGCTGTGGTCAGTGCCAGCTGTTTCAGGTCCTGTGCTTTGTTCACCGTTGCTCAGTCTCCATAAAAGCATTCAGGTACTTCAGTATCTTGAGCTTGAACAAACTCAAGATATTTCAAAAATGATGACAGAAAAGGAGAGGATGGAACTATTTCAACAAGTGATCAGCATTAATTGCAGGGATGGAAACCTTACCTGATCCTGAATTGGAGATGTGAAAGGCATGCTGCAGGATAGCTGCTCTGACACAATAATTGAGTCTTTGGAGGAGCCACTGCTGTCTTCGCAGTACTTTGGCTGTATTTCTCTCCCTCCCTAATAGGTCAGATTTTGGGAGAAGTTCTAACGCACTGGAGTAACAGCATGGAAAATGAGGCTTAGTATTTCATGTTATATTCTGGTTTTGTTTGCTGCTTTCTTTTCCTGCTGGTCTTGCATGATTGCTTCGCTGTTGAGGGAGGAGAACTGATCTAATATCCATCACCCAGCACATGTGTTGTACTGTCTGGGAAAGGAGATGCGCTCCAGTGGTTCATTTTATCCCTGGAGCACTTTCGTGATCAAGCTATATGAAGGCACTGAATTAAATAATGGTGTTCCCTGATCTGGTGCTGCCCTGTCACTTCCTCTAGTTATTGGACTGTGTCTCAGTCTTCTTATAAGCCAGTGCTTTCCTTGGGACATGAAGATTAATGTGTTGATTTGAGTAAATAGCTAATGGCACACACAGTGCACATTCTGCAGCAGCAGAATCTCTAAATGGGAACTGCAGGCAAGAATGGAGAAAAATCATTGAGTGCCGCCCTCATAACTGAAGCTCACGTGTCTATGCTAACGTGGTGATGGTGTGTGTTGGTTACCTCTATGAGCAATGATCACTGTTGTTTCAGGCTCCTAACAATTCTCTTGAACTAGTATTCTTTCACACAACTCCTGTGCAAGATTTCAGTGTTAGTATGGATGAAGAGCTACTGCTAATCAAAGATCTATATGAGGCTGTGCTATTCTAGAACATAAGAGGAAATTGCTGGATATGGATTTGGGACCAGAGAAAGGGCCCTGGATGTGATTCATTTAGTAAAGATAGCCTTCAAATGCAATTACAAGGATAGCTCAATTTGACTTTGAAATTATTCTCAGGAATCCACATGAGTTCCCTCATTTGATTATTTGTGCTTCCCTGTGAAAATTATCACAATTGTCTTGGAAAACATGCTGATGAACGTGAGTAAAGAACGTACCTTGCAACAGTGAAAAGTAATTGCATACAAATCTGTCCCGAGTAAAAAATAAAAAAAAAGGTGTTGAGAGTTTGTGCAGCGTCCCTTTGGCTGCCATAACACTAGGATGCTGGAGCATGTGGTACATAACAGAGACCAGCTCCCTCAGCCTCTATCTTGGAGAACTAAAGAATAAGGGAAGTGGGATCCAGTCGCTGTTTCCCATTACACGAAGAGCTTACAGATTAAGTGAAACCAGAAACCTTTCTCTGAAGTGCACTGTGGCAGAACCAGCGGCAACAAAAAGAACAAAACAAACAAAACAGTTATAGCTGTTTTTAAACTTAGTTGTTGTTGAACATTGACACAGATTGCCCAGTGAAGTTCTGAAGGCCCTATGAAGATATTCAGGACTTCACTGGACTAGATACTGAACAAGCGGATGTAAAGTGTCCCTGTGTCCCTGCTTTAAGCAAAAGACAGTACTGGTGGCTAGAAGAGCTACCAGTCCAGTTTATTTCATGGTTATAGGCCACTGAGAGGATAATAACATTTCTGCCATTTTTAAAAACTGCAAGATATACGTCAGGTTTCTTTTTAGAAGTTTGTCTCGGTATTGTTTTACCTCTAAAGACAGAGGTACAGGAAGACAGAGACAGGACACTGTGGGATTGCTGCTGGCAGACTTGTGTTGGTGGCCAGGGTTGGGAAGGAGACTTCTGATGTCATGGCAAGGGGTCTTCAGGGCTGAATGGAAGCATGGCTGCTGCTGCTGCACTTGGACATGCTGTAGAGTCCCTGGAGTTAAAGGCTGTGTATCAGACATGAGTGTGGCAGTTAGGGGCTCCTTGGCAGTTGATGTGTAGTGGAAATGCTCAGTCACGGCCTGAAACAGTGATGGAGCACCTGGTGGGAAAGCAGGGCCAACCCAGGGGAGCTCGGGTGCATATAATACAGCATCCCTAAAGTGTCCAGAAGGGCTGAAGCCAGGATCTACCCCTTCCCAGACCTCATTTAAAGGTTGGCAGTGGTATCTCACTGGAGATCTCTGTATATCTGAAGGTTAGCAGCTTCTTTCCCTTATTTCTGTGCCCACTGCTGTTTTGTGTTTGAGCGAATCCTTGCTTGTTACAGCCTGGGATCTCTGCTCTGCTGGCACTGCTGTGCTTCTCATTGTGTTACACCATGGAAACCTGACTGCACTCAATCCCACTTAGTTCAACATAACTTTCACGAGGCTTTGCCATGCTTTGTTAAAAAGAACAACTTTATTATTATGAATAATGCTGTCTTATAACAGACAGAAGAGATTTGGTTTCCACATGTGGTTTTTCTTTGAATGTTATTGAAACTTGGTGGAAATGAGAAGGAAAACTTTTGTGTCGAAGGTCTGGAATAGAAGGGACAACACAAAGTAAAATAGTATATTATGAAGGGAGACCAAAGATAGGACTGGTGTGCCGTGATGCTCTCATCCAACAAACTGTAAGTACTCACACCAGACTTACTCCTTAGCTGCTCTGAGTCTGGGTCTCTCTTACCGATTACTGTAGGGTTACAGGAAAGCTGGGGTTGGAAGGGACTGTTGTTATCTAGTCCAACCTCTTACTCAAAGCAGGGTCAGCTAAGAGGTGAGATCAGGTTCCTCAGAGCTTTATCCGCTGAGATCTTGAAGTAATAGAGACTGTGGAACCTCTCTGGGTAACATGCTGCACTGACTGACTGCCCTCACTGTACAAAGCTGCTCCATGTATGTGGTCTGAAGTGCCAGATGTTCTTCCAGTACGTGCCCCTGTGAAGGGTCTAACTCCATCTCCTCGATAACCTCCCTGTGGATACTGTCAGGCTGCTTTTATTTTCCCCAAAAGCTGCCTCTTCTCCAGGCTGCATGAGCCTCTTGCGGGGCAAGAGCTGCAGCTCCTGTCCGTCTCAGTGACCCATGACTGGACTCATTCCCGTTTATTGGTGGCTCTCTTGTACCAGTGGACCAAAAGTTGCATGCAGTGTGGGGATGTGGTGTAAGTGACGAGCCTGGCTCAGCTGTGTTTCCTGTAGGCTTGATATCTGTACCATTGTAAGTGGTATGAGTGAACGAAGAGTTTGAAGTATCTGAATATTGCTTCCTCTAGGGACGTATAACAAATCGCTCAGCCTCTTTCTCTCATGCTCTGTCACTGTCTATCTTCTTTTTCTATATGTAAGATGAGTAACAAAATCTGCATCCCTCATTGGTTTAGTTGTGTGTTTGTTAAGCTGTACCAGTGCATTCATTAACCCATTAACTTACATGTCACTAATGATGGTTTGTGTCATGTTTTTTGCAGGTTACTTATCACAAGTACTAAAAAATTACACTGACCATGCCTGTGATGGAGAATACGTCTCCCTGAGATGTCCTCACAGAACCACCATCAGCATCCAGTCTTCTTTCTATGGCAGAATTGTACCAAGTCATCAGCTGTGTCCTTCTCGCTCTCCCCACTCCTATGCGACGTTAATTAAGGAGGATGTTGCCTGCTCAGTTGGCACTTCCCTTCAGGTATTTCATGTTGAACTGGATCTGTTCAGTTTGGAGTTCTTTCCTAGGCCAGGCATTTATTAATATTCCTCTGGTTCTAGTCAGTAATAGTTCAGGAATGTGATGAAAAAGGAGCGTATGGCAAGACCGGATTATGTTTGGACTGTGTTTGAAGACTTTTCCATAGCTCTCCTTCCCAATGGATAGCTTTTTCAACACATTTAGGAGTTTCACTGGTGTTCTTTTTCCTTCAGAAATGATCTTGTTTCAAGAGGCTTTTCCTTCAGTAACTTGAAACCCAGAGAGAATCCTTGGCTTCTTTTCCTGACTCGTTTGGCTCTTAGGCCACTGTGATAATACATCACTTAGGCTCATTAGCTCCCAAGAATCTGTAGTTAATTTCTGTAGGGGATGCTGCCTATATGCACATGTAGCTTCAGCAAATCAGAGGGTTGTATGGAAGGTGCCATTGTTAGCCTGCCGTCAGTAAGAGCAACACAAATTCAAAACATCGACTGGGTGATGTTGTGACGAATAGGATCTGCTCCCAGGTGTAAAGGAAAGCCCAGTTCTTTCCAAGTGCACGATCTGAGACTGGAAATCTTTGGGCAAAGACTTCAACTTTTCTCACGCATGCTGTGTGCTTATAGCTATGAATCAGTAGTAACCTATAATAAAACTTAGAGCAGAACTAGATCAACGAACCCACAGGGCTAGTGAATAATTTCTTTAATAATTAGCAAAAGGCCCATGTTCCCCCATCACTTCTCATTCTTTCATGCAGGATTTTTTAGAGGAATTTACAACTTTTTTTTTTTTTTTTTTAAAGTAGAAATGAGTGCTTTGGCTTCTAAAGGTCACTGGTGAATTCTCAAGCCTTGCACAGTGTTGGTGTTTGCTGTAATGTAACCCCTGAGCAGCTGTCCTTGTGATAGTTCCACTGCATGTGAAATGACTGAGTTGTGGTTTGGGAAGATGTGCTTATCAGTGGGAGCTTTTTCAAGGCGTGATAACAACAGCTCATAATAAAACAGACGAGGTAGTCATGTTGTTCGAGGTGAGAGAACATGGACTGAACACTTCAGCAGAGGTCTGCCTTCCCTTTTTTGTTTCTTTTAATGATGATGTTTACTTGAAACACGATTGATACCAGTGTGTATAAACTCATCTCCTGCGAGTGTGTGGCCCACTTAAAGCAACTAGAAGAATTTGAGAACAAGGAAGATGTAATCTTTAGGTTAGTGTAATCTTCTCTCGTCTTCTTTCTCAGTCCTGGAGAGGGCGATGCCTCTCTGAAGTATGAACTAGGTGCTCCTCCAGCTGAATAGCACGCTGCCTGCATCTAGCTGGCAGGAAATACTTAAGGCAATTGGTCACAGAAAATAAAATTGTGGGTTACAAAGTTGGATTTATTCTTGTTGTTCTGAAACTCAGTTGCATGGTTGCTATAAGCAGGACAGTTATGATTGTGTTCTGATTGGCACTGATCTAAAAAAACAGCTAAACCAAACCCTACCAAGTTAAGTATATAGAACCACCATGTCTGATCAAGCCCATAACTATACACTGTACTATATATGCTCTTCTCTGGAGATTGGCCTGGAGGGAGCACTGGGGACAGATACTGTTCCCTGCAAACACTACCTGTGTGTAATAGTTAATTCCCATTTAGCAGCTCTCTCTCTCCTCTAAACATCCAGTTCAGACATCGAAATGTTAAAAAGGGAAAAGAAGTGTTGATTACACTGAGAAAACCAATGCTAATCCAGTCCTAGGTGACTGGTGGCCAGGATGCTTTGCTTAATCACTTTTTTATTTGAAATGAAATGTGTACCATTTGAGAGAATGTGTCCAAGATGTGAAGGCAGTGACCCCAAACTGTGTATTGCTGTTATTCTTACAGCGTGACATCACATTCACTGGGAGATTTTTCCAAATAAAGGCATTCAGAGAGGTGACTGGTCTCCTTTTAACTTCTAGACCAAGTCACGTACAGAGATGTCAGAGCAACCAAAATGAAGTTGTGTTGAAAGTTGTTTGCTTTTTTAACAGCCTTCTGCCTCCTATTCCACTCTTTAACAGGGAACCTAATTAGCACAAGACATGTGAGGTATGTTGTAGGAAGGAAGAGATCTGTGCTATATTCACGAAGCTGTATTCGTGAAGATGACTTAAGGCTGAGGGTGTAGAAAGTGCTCACTCATCCTTTCATATTAGGAGCTAATGTTGTACTCTGATACATTATTAGACATTATTATTAGTCTGGAACTGTTTCTTCTGTACCTTCTCTGTGGAGTTCTGCTGGAAGTGTTCTTAGCTGGGAGGTAACAGGGCGGTGTCCTCATCCCAGCCAGGGGGGCAGAATGGGGGCACAGGAAAGGAGCATTTGGAGCTCTGCCTTAGATCTGGCGAATGTGACCCATGCACTGCAGACTGGAGGAGCTTTATGGTGGCTGAACCATCTCTTGCTTGTAGACAGGAAGAGCAGCTGCCAGAATCAAACGCTGTTTGTCTTTCACCTGGTAAATTAAATCCTTGAGTACTAAAGATCTTCTAGGCATGTTAGAGTCATATCTCTAAAAATAGTCGGCAGCAGGTGACAGTGTTTATCCACACTGTGCAATTTATGCACAGAGTTTTGTGCCCACTGGAATGTCTATGGTGCCGGAGCAGGATCGTGCGGAGATACTGGCTTGGGTCCTGGGGATGCAGAGCTGCATTGGTGTGTTTCTATTCACCTTGGTGCCGTTGTTATGACTTCTGGCTCCTATATACGTTGGTCTGTTTTGAATAATTGTGCGGATGGAGCTGGTCTGAGCGTGTAACCTAATCACAGAGCTTGAAGACTTTTTTTTGTAGATCTGAGCATTGTACTTTCACAGTAGAGTTTTCTTTTCTGCAATCCCGTGTCATGCAGGCAGAGCTGGTCAAGCCAATTTTACCCTGATAATCTGACTCTTTGGTATATGGGAGGATGGAGGTGTTACCTTATATTGCTGCACAGCTGGAGCAGAGACAGGGACAGAGAGATTTTTACTTCACAGAGGTTTTTTAGGGACCATCCTCACCTGCTCTAGCCCCTCTCATATTGTGGTTCTCTCATGTGTCACATTGTCACAGACATTTGCACTTCCCTTCCGTGTGGACGTCTCGTATCTCATGAAATCTTGCCTTTGTGGAAATCTGGAAGCTAACAGATACAGAAGCAGTGTAAGCTTATTCAGATGAATACATAAATGTTGGTGCAGAGGGTGAAGTAGAAACAGGAGTGTTAGCATTCTGGTGCTACTGAGTGCATCTCTTCAGTAAGAAACCTGAATACAACTTGTGCCTGCAAACATAATTCAGGTGGAGGTATATTTTGATAGACTTCAGCTGCTTGGCTGAAGAGAAGAGGAGGTGCACGGGAGGACTTGTTCATGGAGCTTTCCACAGCCCCTCGTTCCTGGAGTAGTGTATTCTGGATTTCAGCAGGTTCGGTTGGCCTGAAGGTATTGCCTAGTACCAGAAAGCTACATTACCCCTCACAGCAGATTATTGCAGCATTCCTATTTTGTCCTAAAACTACGATCACAGCTTATGTAGAAGGAAAATAAAGAGCCCTGGAGCAAGGGTTATTTAAAAAGGAAAATAGAAAGCTCTGGAGAAGCACTCGTGTGTTGTGTTTCAGACAGATATTTACCAAAGACACTGAAGGTTAGCTTTTGTCTTTGCAGATGCATGTGCTGAAATCAGCAGGAAACTGTACTTCTGAGGGCAATGTTTTCCCACATGACTTATTTCCCCAAGAGGTCTGTGCTGTGCATCTCGTTAGGAGGATGGGGTGGCTCAGGGAAGCAGTGCAGGCACAGCCTGTGCCAAGGCTCTCTTTCAACGCGCTCCAGGACAACCAGATGTTGGTGGCAAGAATCACTAGCACTGCTGATGTGGAATTTCCTTTTGTGTTTTAAGTAAGACACGTGACACCTTTGCTGCCGCTTCTCCCACAGTCACTTTCAGCTGTGTATGAGGCAGCCCTACAAAATGGAGCAGCAGATTCCTTGTGTGCTAACCACAGGATGCCCTTAGCCCTTCCTCTCCATTGTTATAAAGGATAGGAAGGCTTCTGTGACAGAAAGCAGAGGGCAGCCAACCTCCTTGGTGATGAAAATATTAGGTAACCTTTCAATTAGCCACAAGACTTCCAGAACATGGGCCAGTTGTTGGTCAGGAAGCGGTGGAGCTGGAGGTGTCTGTGTGTTACGGAAGAGGGCTTTATTTTCCCCAAACGTTATCGTTTAACAGTGTGGTAAAGTAAGATAGAATGCAGAAGAAAATGATTCAACTGCTCTGGCTTTATTGGGAAGGGAGGTGGTTACTTGACACGCTTACTCCCAGGATATTGTACAGTGTCACTGATGTAACAGCCCCAAGTGTCCTCAGTAGGAATGGATCCCACTCAGCAGTTCCTTGAGCAGCTGGAATTTTGCTGTCCTGAAGCGCAGGGTCCTAGTTCTGCATTTTGCCAGACCTGTATTCCTCCAGATCACAAACAACACCAAGGCATGGTCACTACTGCCCAGGCTGCCTCCAATCTTAACCTCTCTACTGCTCTCCTCCACATTTGTGAGGACCAGGTCCAGTAGGGCTTCACCTCGGGTCGGTCCATCTGTTACCTGGACCAGGAAGTTGTCCTCAACAGACTCCAGGAATCTCCTGGATTGTCTGCCACCCGCCATGCCATTATCCCAGCAGATATCCGGGTGGTTGAAATTCCCCATTAGGACAAGAGCCCACACACAGGATACCTGCAGCTGGAGCAAAAAGGCCTCATCAACAGGCTGCCCTTGTTCAGGTGGCCCATAGCAGACCCCAACCACTAGATGCCCTTTACTGAACCTATCCTTGATTTTTACCTACAAACTCTAAACATGATCACGGCTGTCTTGACCTAATGGTGGCTATAAAAACATACAGAGCCAGTGCAGCTTCATTCATGGGCTGTGTGCTGCCTGAAATTCAGCTCTCTGGCACACATCTCCCCAGCTAATGATTTGCAAATTGAAGATCTGTTTGATGCAGAGATCACAGATCTCTAAATTGCTCTGTCTTTGAAATCTCTGTTGGCTGAACAGTTCGTCAGAGCAGTTCAGCAACGATGGGCAGAGGCTCCGTCTCCCTGAAGCAGCAGGCCTGCTCCCGGGGTTGTAAGCCTCCTAATGCTTTGTTTACTGTAAATTTAAACTTTCCAAGTCATGGGACTTCTGTCACTGCTTCTGAGGCTCTGCTTGACAATATAATTGTTTGCTCTCAACCATTTTTCTCCACTCTGTTTTATGCTTTATTTAATCCCATGACTTTTGCATTCTTTTGTATTTCTTTAGCTTAGACCTCCTTGCCCTTTGAAGTTGACCCTCCACACAGATTAAGTTTCCCACTGTTAGGAAATTAGGTAATATAAGGATAAGATATTCTTATTCTATTTTACAATTAGGCGGTAGTTGCAGTGCATTTTTTACTGGCTCTATCTATCTGCTGAACATAGTCCAGCTCTGTGTGAATTACTGTCTCTGGGCTCTTTTAAGGCTCTTGCAGAGGAGCTCTGGAAGATCTTGGTGCTGTTCTTAGCATGTTAGCACCACTGCTGCCTGCACTACTCACCTGCTGGAATTTACTTCCATAGCAGAGCTGGTGCGTGCCCCATTTTCAGCTCTATGTTTTTCAGTCTGATGCATTAGTGCATGTCACCAGTTACGGGGGTATAGTTTCCTTCTGCTAACTCCACGGTGAGCATCAGAAAGTCCATGGGGGAGTAATAAGGGATAGCTAGTGGAGCAAAAAATGTGCCATAGATCGGTGGTCTAATTCAGGGCCTTCGTGCTCCTCCTAATGTAATGAACACATTGAATGTAGAACTTCAGGTAAAACTAAATTATGTTCCAGAGGAGCAGGCTGGAAGGCTTCTTGACAATACTGTAGGCAAGTGACCTGTATCTCATCAGTACGGATTCCAATTCCTCGTGTGCTCTTCCCTTCCCTGTTGCTGATCCTTCAAACATCTTCGTGCTGCACTGGATTTAATTAGCTAGCATGCAATCTGCACATAACTGGGAGAAGACTCTCTTAACTAAGATTGCAACTTAAAAGTACAAAGTATACAGTGTGTTTTAGGGTAACACCAACAATTTGGGAAATAGAAAAGAGTATTCAAATTCAAATAAAATGTGACATAAAGGCATTATGGATCCATTGTGCAGTGAGTCTGTGTAGAGAGAACTAATGCTGCCTTGTTTGTTCTATGTACTTCTCATTGCAGAACTCGTGGGAGAGTACTAATCTATGTGTTGGTTGGACTCCACCATAATGGCAGTGCTTGGACTGAACGTGACCTAGGAATGATTAATTGTATTTTAAATACAGATATATTGTGTAAAATTCTTAGTACAAATGTCTGCCCATCTTCATCTGGCTGCGTGCAGCTCTGATCCATTCATAGAGCTCACACCCCGAGTTCTTCTGCAGTGTACAATTTGAACAATCATTTATTAGGTTTCTTCTGTGCAATTTCATGCCTGACTGATGTGCCCTGAAGTCATCCTTATGTTCCCTTGATGATAGAGGTTGTACAGAGAGGCTGTGTGTCAAAATCCCAACTCCCTTTGAATTTCATCATTGGCTTCTATGGGTCCAGAGTTTCACCCTAAGGGTTTTAAATCCGAGAACTACTGCAAGGTGCTACGAGCTAAGGTAAGCTGAGTTGCTGTGGGTGCTCAGCTGTGGTAAGCATGCAGGGGAAGTATTTCTTGAAGAGCGATTTGAAGAGAGAGAGAGTAAAAATGAGTGCACTCTTGGGAATAGCTGAGGATAGCCTTGTTTCAGAGCTCTCATTCAGTTCCAGATTTAAATTGTTGATATTTAATGACCACAAGCAATTATTGTGCTAACAAGCTCAGGAAAATGAGTGCAAGAAATGCTTCATCTGTAGTGTCCGCTTGCAAGACGAGGCTTTGAGCCTGAGTCTGCCCTTGCTTTAGGACCTGGGTCACTGCAGTGAGATTAACCCAGGGCATTAATCACAGGGCTTAGATGAGTGTTTGTTTTACTTGAGTTCACATTTCTTTCTCTGTTATCTCCTCCAAATCTTGCAGCTTCTTAGCTCAGTCATGAACCTGAGAAAGGAATGGGTTTAAGCAGCCCCAGCTTCCCTCCTGAGCCCTGGCTGTCAGCCCCCAGGCTTGATTTACCACTGAAATACTATTATAAAATGGCAAACATAGTTAAATTGTCCTCCCTCCTCTCTCATGCCAGACAGGAATTCCTCCTCCACCTTCTTTTGCTGGAGTGACTATTTTAATTTTACATAACGCACTCCAACGTGACTTCATTTTGTTACTCAGGAGTCTGCAGATGACCGTGGCATGAACAGCTGATTATGAACACAGGTTAGGGACCGTTTCGTGCTTCTAAAACTATCCCCGTGCAAGTTCATTTTGCTCATGGGCATCTTTTTTTTTTCTCCTGTTTGTATTTTTCTGTCTTTACAACCAACAGTGAGAAAAGAATAAAAAGCCTCAGTGTTTCAGCCATTTATCAAACGCTCGTGAGCTTGGGACACTCACACACCGTCAGGAGAACTCCAGCCGTCCTGCTGCAGGCCCGACCGCTCTCCTGCAGATTCTTCTGTGCATTCAGCAGCAGTTTTTATTTTATGCTTTATGGATATATGTAACGACACCAGAGACTTCACCCATGCAGGCCTGCAGGAAAATAAGGATCTTAATGATTTTTTTGATAACTTTTTTTCAAGAACACGGGGGTGCATTAGAATGATGTGAATGAAAAGCGAATGTTGATTTCTCCTCCCTGTGAAGTAACTGCAGAACTATGGCAGTTATCAGGTTATGTTGAAGCTGTAGATAACAATGAAGCCAATTAGAATTAATAGAAGGCATATTCAGCCTCAAGAACACTTCTCATTTTCTGCTGTCTCACAGTGGCATAGATGACTTTTGCTCCTTAATTGAGGTAGCAACTTCTCCTTAGGGCTCCCTGTTACTCTCAGTACCACAGAAAAGCAGCTCGAGATGTTCCTCTTATGTGGGGAATGTTAAGTAAGAGTTACCATGGCTTAGAGAAGAACATGACAAAAGTTTTCTGACTTAAATGTTTCTATGGTTCTGAAGTGGCAGTTTGTGGATTGCTGTGAAGCAAACGCCTTTGCTTTGGTTCTGTGTCCAAGGACAGATGGACGTGTACTGCTTGTTGAAGCAGAGACTTCCAAAGCAGCTTCTTGTCGGTCTCAATTTCTGCTGCAATCCACTGTGATTTTCCCACTGGTTTTAGAGGCACCTACTATACAACAGTGAAGTCCCTAATATGCGGTGGTGAAAATTCTACCCGTGTGGTATGGAAAGGTTTGCTGGCCAAAAAGCAGAGTCTGCTGCCTTTGAGGAGAGGAAACTTCCTTGTGGGAAAAGTAACTTTCAGGGTGCGCTGCCCTTCATAGGTGTAAACAGGCATGGTTGAGCAGTACCAGAAAACCTTTTCAGGTCCCCAGTGATTTGGAGTGGGTTTCTTGCCATATGTGAAGCACTCACGAGTCACTCTTTGCCTCATGAGATCCAAAGAGATATCTGCGTAGAGGTCTTACTTGAATTCCTTTACAATTCATTGGATTTTGCATTAAATTAAATTTCACACGCTTAGTGGGCCGTCAACTCTATAAGCCCAGAAAAAGGAGTCTGCTCCTTCTGTGCATTTTCAGATAATGGTCAAGCTAGGGCTGGTGCCTGTGGGCCCTTCCATACTGCTCACCTTTCATCCTTTCCATCCCAAGCACTGTATTTTGAAATGAGATGCCTGCATTTTATTACCTTTGTGAACGGAAAACAACAACAGCACTTGTTCTCTGTTCTCCAGAAAAGGCTCAAATTGTCATGGTTCAAAGTTTAAAACAAAGGTCACGTTCAGGGCAGGCACAAATTCTTCATGTATGAGCCTGAAAGGTGAAAGCTTTGGGAGGTTGTGAGCATCTGCAGTGAGGCACTCCCAGATTGCGCTAGAAATTGGAGCAGAAATTGCTGTTGTTTGGAGGATGACGTGCAGTTATAATGCTGAATATAATAGATATGTTTAGGGAGAACTCAAAAATAATCACTGAGGAAGAGTCATAAGTGCTTTTAGGTGGCCTGCTGTGGCTTCAGGTTAATGGCACAGGGATAAGATTGTGGGAAAATCTGCTATCAAGGTGGGTATGAGAAAAATGAAATTGGGGAGAGCCCGGGGGAGCTTCTGAGAGAAGGTTTTCCAGCAGCTCCTTGCAGGAGGAAATTAATTGTTTTGGGACTGGAATTCACAGCTCTGCATGGCGGCTGCTGGATTACCTCGCTCTGCGATCTCAAAGCACCCTGACAGGTTCATGTGTGTCAGACAAACGTTATGTTAATTTTACTGCTTTAGGGGCTCTAAAGGAGTATATCTAAGCCATCCAGCTGAATTTAAAACACGCTCCACTTAATAATATTCCCTCCCCCCTCACTTCTGCTCTAAAGGATCATATGGTTAAAAAAGAAATCATTAATCTTTCTTAATGAAGTTATTTTCTAGCAGGAGACGGAATGTCTTTCCCCTGTGGATTCTGAGGCAGAGTTTTTATGAGTGTTTTGAATGGGCAAGTGGGAAGAAAGTGTTGGGGAAAAGCAGCGTGAAGAAATGGAGATAAGGCCCAAAATACCATTGGTGGGAGGACCCTGTGACTCACAGACCCTTGCTGAGTTTAGCTAAAAGGAAAGCAAAAGTCAGGGAAGAGAGTGAGCTTTATTAAAAACTGACATCATGCCTATGTATCCCATTCTCACCTCAATGACTGATTACAGAAACATCAGCTATTGCCAAAATGTTCCTGTAACCAGGAAGAGAGCTTTTCTGAAACCTGTGGTAGAAACTGTGAATCTCCAGAGAGAGCTAAAGCGGAGTGGTGAGAATGTTTGGGCCTCTGCTGTTAACAGTCAGGGCTGATCCATCTCCTCCACATTGCTTTTCCCGGGACACATTGCTGGTGCTGCCTAATATTATGATTAAACTGCATAAGAGTCCTCCAAAATATCTGCGACCAGCGTAAGCCTTCTTTTTACATGCATGAAAGGAAAACCTGTTGTGCTTGTTAGAGTAGTGCAAATTTCAGTTCTCTCCTCCGGTGCATAGCTCCTGAAGTGCCCATTGCTTTAAGCTGGTCACATAATCATTGCTGGGGCTGGTTAAGGGGGCAGGAGGCACCATGCTGTCCTTCAGCTTGCCCGTATTTAATGATTCTTCAGGGAGATGCTGAAGTGCTTTCGTTTCTGTTTCATGTCTGCGTCCCCTGCTGCAGAAGACGCTGGACGAGTGCCAGGACAGACGGAGCTGCCGGTTCCTGGTCAATAGCCGGCTGTTCGGCGTAGATCCGTGCCCTGCAACAGGCAAATACCTCCTCGTGTGGTATAAGTGCAGGCCAAGTGAGTATCTCTCCATCAAATCTGTTTTTTTTTTTTTTTTTTCTGGTGAGACAAAAACAATCTTAATCCTCACCAGCAAGAACTTCTGGGACTTTTTGTTCCCAGTGTAACATAATGCCTGGATGCAGAGCATTTCCCCTCTCCCCCTCGTTTACTGCACTACTCTTGCTGCTGCTCCATCTCTTCCTCTCTTCCAAGCAGCTTGCAGTGAAGATTGTTTTTGCAGGTGCCAGCGAAGGCCAAGTGCCAAGATTTAGCTCATGCTGCTCTGCAATGCTCTTGGCAGTGAGGGGGCTGTAGCTCCTAGCTAGTTCCAGACCCTGGCGCTGCTGCCCATACAAGCTGTAGGTGTCTCATCCCTGGAGGTACCCAAGGGTATGGAAGGGCTCTGGACAACCTGATCTGCTGAGGGGCAGCCAGCCCACAGCAGGAGTTGGACTGGGTGGACTTTGAGGTCCCTTCCAACCCAAACCATTCTGTGATTCTATTATCTTCAGTGCCCATCCTTGTCCCCTCTATTCCTGCTCGCAATGGCATAGTGACAGCCTGAGTGGGTAAAGATTTTGCATTCAGGTGCCTGAGGCGAGCAGTTAAAGCTGTAGGTCAGTGGTGTGCTTACCACGCCATACCATAATCCAGCTTTTAATTGCTTCCAGATCAGGCTGGAAAACACTGTGTGCTTTGTGTGATCTCATTAGCTGTGTTTAAATTAAATGGGGCCAATGCGTGAGTACTGGGAGAGCAATCGTGCATGCTGCAGTGGAGTTAGGTCAGCGTGGTTTTGGAGCAGGGCAGCCAGCACCCTCTTGGCAGTCAGCATGGGGTGGACACCGTTCTCCTTGAGGGCTCTGGAAGCAGACAGGGCAGATAGGGTCTGGCCATGACCAAACTGTGCCACGTGACTTCATCCAGAGAAAAGACACTGACAATTAAAGTTATTAGTCTGGATGTGAAACTTCAGCCCTTTTGATGATTTCGGTAACATGGTTCTAGCTTCTTATCAGCAAAAGTTTTTTGGGGAAAAAAAAAGGAGCTCACATAGGGAAGTAAAACGTTACTGATTTCAGAAAATTTTTTGGAACAACAGAAGAAGTACTTAAGAAACTAAGCTGCAGAGGAGAATACTTTTTGCTCCAGCGTGCAGAGACCTGTGCTAAGTGAAGAGATCTGGCAGAATCTATGAGGAATTCAAATGAGAAGTAGGTATTGTAGCACCTGCATTTACTGTGGGGTTTTCTGAGTGATTGGAACATTCCCTGTTAGGTGAGAAGCAGCTCTCTGTGAAGCAGGAGCGATTAGCAGGTTGTTCTGACAAGTCCTCATAAACCTGGAGGTTTTGTGTGAAAGCTCACTTGAGAAATCTGAGTATTGAGGCCAGTGCCGAACTTCTGAAAGTACTTTGGGATCCCATCTGTGCATAAATATTTATGGCTTGGCATTCTTTGCTAATTACAGCTATGCTGGAATAGAAAGAGTATGTGTGTGTGTACTGGGTAAGTGATTTTCCTGAAAAAGACAGCAGGATAAGTTGCTCAAAAACATTTCCCCAAGATGTTTTTGTTTTTTTTTCAGGCAGCTCCCATTTTGTGGGGTAAAACAGTAACCTGACAATAACACAGCCCCTGGGCAAATTTTTATCCAACCTGCTGGATGAATGACAAAATTTAAATGATATGATATCCTCTTGCATACAGATACCAGCGCACTTTCAACCTTTCCCTGACAATTCAAAACTTTGATTTTAAGTCTTGGAAAAAGAACCTAGTGCTTGAGTCTGGTAACCATGTCTTTTAACTCTGGTCTTCGCAGAGTGTTAATGAAAAGACTGATAAAGGTGGGCCCATAGAATTTAAAATGCAGGACTGTGCAGATACTGAATCCAGTGCAAGGCCTTCATGCTTAATAATCGATCCAAAAAGCTGTGGTCTCGTGAAATGTTGATCTGCTCCTGAAAGTCTGAGCACCCATGGTTGTGATAGGGCCACTGGTGTTGGCTCACTGCCTGACGCGTGCTTTGATCTATGATTTTGTGAGTCATAGAATGGCTGAGGTTGGAAGGGGCCTTACACATCATTTAGTTTTAAATTCCAAAGGATTGCAGAAGACAGATGCAATTTTTTGGGCTATGTCTCTTTCCCAGAATTGGTCCTTTTTAACAGTAGACATGATCATAGTGCTTTAAAAAGAAGCCACTTAAGGTCCTCTAGAGATATTTGTCTCTTTTTTTTTTTTTTTTTTTTGCCTACTGAGGGAGCCTGAATGTGATCATGTCACTGAAGTAGGTAGGTGCCTTGATTAAGTGCCCACCTAGGTTGAAGGAATGTGAGGCTTTCTGTATACAGATATGACAAGTGCTTTGGGAAGTGGCCCGGCCCCTAAATACCTGCATTTATCTGAAAAGAAAAAACAGTATTGAAGTTTGTGGTGCTTACTTGTACCTTTGCTGAAGAATAATAGATGATGCAGCCATCCCTTCCAGCCACTATTGCTGCAGTTAAGTCTCTTAGATGTTATGGTCTGTTTGAAATCTAATGCTTTCAGTGCTCACTGGTATTATGGGGTTGATTCATAAGTCAAGGTGCTATTTTGGTTTCTCAGAGGCTGAATTTCAAAGAAATGCAGACCAGTATATCACGCTGAAACTGAAAGCCCCAGATGTGTACTGGAGCCTCATAATTTGGAGCAGGGTGTGCTGCAGTAACTGCTTGGAGACTGCTTTCGTAACATTTACCTGACTAGAGAAAGTGAGGAATACAGTGCCTTGTGTGGTTTGGGAAGTCTTGTGCAGGTTCCCAGTAATCTAATGACTGCTCATCTGCCTCTGGAGGCCTAATATAAAGGTGTGGGACAGCTTTAGCAAATCATCCTGCTACCTACAGCCTCACTAGAGACTCCTGAAGGATCTCTGCAGGATGGAGAATGTTATTCCTGACAGTGGGACCTGAAGCTATTGTCTGCAAGTGTTGATGTAGCCTCAGACGAGCAGCTGAGGAGCTGCAGTGGGTAAAGGAACTGCAGTGAGGGCTCTGGCTCTGCTGAACACAACCAGCGCTTCCATGGGCAGCTCCCAGATCTGACATTCAGTACCGGGCAGGGATGGTTTCCAATAGAAAGCTTGGATGTAGGAACCCTGTTCTAGAGACTAAGAAAGTTTACAATAATGGCTATGAGTTCTTCCATGCCAGCTGGCCTCAGCACCAGTGACCGGGAACGTTTAACTTAGCAGGGCTGAGGTAGCCAGAGATCTGCATCCAGAGCACACTGGGGCCTGAGAATTTCAGTCTCCAGGGTACCTTTCAGAATCATTAAAAAATTGCACACAAATCCAATTATTTCTCAGGTAACGTGCCAGTTTGATTTAGACCCATTAAGTATAATTACTGGGCAGGCCACAGGAGCATATAATTAGAAGGAATTGACATACTTTTTAGTTGGTCTAGCATGATTTCCCTCTGGCTGAAATCTGGCTTCACCGATATAATTTAAACAATTCAGTGCTTCACAGACTGGTGATGTGTTATTGGCAGTTAGTAAATATTTGCACTGCGTGTCAGACTTTCTGGAGGGGCAGCGTGATCTGATCATTACCTCTGGGGCTGCCTGTGTCACACTGAAGAAATAATGTCACCTGTCTGCATCCCAGCGATAGCAGCCCAGCTGAGTTCCCCAGGACCGGTTGCTGCTCTGGCTGTTGTAGGAGCAGCAGTCCATCTGCCTTCACACAGCATCTGTTTGCCCAGGGTGGCTTTCTGCTTCTTTGTTTTTTTGCTTTCTATTTCAAAAGCCCCTGGACAGAACGTGGACAGAAATGTTTACTTGTCTCTGCAAAGAGGTTACTTAGGATGTTTAAGTTGCCATTTGCTGGTAGTGTCATTAATAATAAAGAAGGTTTCAACCCTGCTGATACGGCCTTGCCAATGAGTGGTCCGTGTATTGCCTTTCCCTTGTCTCCTTCGTCCCCAAGTGCTGCCATTGCCATACTGTCCTGGATGCACTGTCCCCTTCTGGATGGCCTGGGCTGTAGCCTCCTGCAATGCTCTAGTGACATTTCCCTCTTTCCTTCCTGGGAGTTGCTATTTTAGCTTATGATTTCAAGGACTCTGGGAGAGAGACTTTCTGTCCAATGGTATTTTTTTCACCAAAAAAATGTTATTATTTTTATTTCATTTTAAAATTCTGTACTGTGCACCTGGATGTGATAATGGGGGGTTAGTGAGTATGAGACCTTCCCATAATCTTCATCATGTAGCAAAGTGTAAATCCAAACTGTGCTGCTCTCCCTTCTATTCACAAATAGGAGTCTGAAACCCTTTAAAGTTTCAGGAAGCCTGGATGGTGCCCTGCACTCCAGTTGCAGCTGAAATTCCTCTGTGACAATACAAGGGAGGTATTTGTGAAGGCCTTTCTCAAGGCTTTGAGAAATGTGTCTGGGAAGCCTGCATTTGTTGGCTAAGGGTAAAGCCCCAAAAGTTTTTATGGGGGTAGGAGGAGAAAGGGAGTGGGGGAGGTCATTTTGTTCTAGTTCAGGGCCTGTCCAGCTTTGATTTATGGCTGAAAATTGAGCAGGACTAGTGTTTTGAAAAGGGCAGGCAGTAATTCTCTCCCCCATAGATTTAATTCTTATGTAAGAAGCACGGTTAATTATCATGAACTGTCAATTTCTGTTTTTCAAGCATGAGAATGCTGATCCTGATGTTCTTGCCAAAGCTTACTCAGATAACTAGTTCTCTTCACAGCACTCATGAATTCTAATTATGAAGCAAATGAATTTAGAAATCAATTAGAAATTCTTTACAAGATCTTCTGATAAAAATGTTATCTTCTCATTTGGACTCTATCACATAGTAATAATCTCTGTCAGATGGTGGTGCAGCTGCTGTCCCAGAAGTTGTACTGCCTTTCACTGAGGATGTGTGTTTTTTTGACAATGATAATTCACAACTTTTAAAAACAGCATAATGCCATTACTTGTGCCAGAGCTTCAGCAGCTTTCGGAGTTGTAGAGTCATGCTCCGTACTGGTGATTTCCATTTGCTGGTGAATTTGAAGGCTTATGTGTGAGTACCTTACGTGTGTTGGATAATTATTGGTTCTGCTTGTCATTTTTCAAATGGATTAACTGAGTAGTTTTGGAGGGACATTACAGAAGGAAGACAGGCAGAGAATGCCTCTTGTTTGCCTTATAGTTTCCCCATAATCTCTTCCTACAATATTGAACCTAGTATGAGCTCTGCCACTACCTTTGCTGGACTAAGGATTACATCTTTTCCGTTGAATTCAGTGAATGCTGCATGAAAAGCTGGCTCTTGTTGCACATCCTTAATGCTTTCACTCTCAGGATTTGCAGATGCTGTGAGCAAGAATGGAGGGCCATGTGAGGAGTGAGTTCTTGTAGAAATTTCACGAGAGCAAAGAGGGACCTGAATATGTTCCTGGTGCCTTTAGCACCAGTGATTAATTTCAGTGCTGGGATAGACTGGTAATTCAGTAGTTATCAATCCTTTCAGAAAAGCATTAATCTGCTTCATAAGACAGCTTTATTGGTGGCAGGAAAAGGTCACTGCATTGTTCACTGCATTGCTTTTTTGGTGGACTAGCCTTTCCAAAGCAGTGCAGTGAAGTGTGGCCTGTTAAAGTGGCACTGCTGAGGCAGTTAAATAGGTCTTTTACCTCCTGTATTCATCAACTTGCTCTTGCTTATCTGTATTAGTTCAAAACTGTTAATGTGGTGCAGAAAATTTATAAGAGCAATAAAGCTTCAGGCAGCAAATGCTGTAGCCATGAAAGGGTGTAAATAAAGGAATGTTGTAAATAATAGAGCATAGATCCATCAGCCTGTGGTCTGGGTCACAGAAATCTTAATGAGAATGATAAATATTGCTTTAAGCCATTGATGCATAGAGATTTTCAGGTGCTGTCAAATAGCCCTATCTCTGTAACACACCAATTATTTGACTGTCAGGAGCAGGATTAATAGGAGCACATGATTTCATTGTCACAGAAGTTGAGATTATTATCAGTTGCTGCCCCTGTGGTGTATGAGTGAGGGGAGAAGGAAGCTGCTGCTGTCCTGGGACAGTTTAAAAAAAAAAAAAGCTTGAAAACTAGAGATCCCAATTCTCTTTCGATCTCTGCAGTCTGCCCCAATAAAAGGGACAAAGAGCTGGTGAAAAGGAGGATATTTTCTTCTGACGCGGATGGAATCATTCCCCTTGCTGGATTTGGGTGCCGGGGACCAGATTTGGATAAAAGATGTGCTCTTGTATCTCCTTCATTTCATCCTGCCTGGATTGTATAGATCACAGGCCACGACTTTTGTAGGTAACCTTTGTCCATTGGCATTCAATTTTTTCTGTGCCAACTGTAATGGGGAAAAAAAACATACAACTCTTCCAAGCTGTGAATCTTCAGTGAAGGACAGGAAAGGGATACTCTACCGTCTCTCTTTGCTGAGACAGGTGACTAAATATCATTGCCAGAAGGAAACAGGAGCCTCTGCCCATTGGCACATCCTGTTTCAGAAGATCCAGAACACCTGTGGCAGCCAAAGACACTTTGATGGAGGCTGTACTATGTACAGATGGAGGCTGTACTATGGACAGTGCTTCAGGAATGATGTTGCAGGGGACCATGTGATCTGGGACGAAGGTAAAGTGGATGTCCTTGGGATAATGAGATAGAATAATTACAGGCCCTCATTTTTCACAATGAAACTCTGAAATCCAGTCTCAGCGTGGTCCTATTGTGGTAGAGGTTGGCATGCTGAATGGGAGTTTTCAAGATTTTCTGGGGAGTTTTCTGGTAGTGAATGAAGCAAGGAAAACATATCCAAGTGAAAATGTGCTTAGAAATCCAACTGAGATGCTGTAGATGTTTATTTCTATGAAAGTCTGAATCCACTCTACTGAATCCACACAGCAGTAAGCTGAACAGGGCAGAACTCCATGTAAATTCATAGAGTACTTCTGTATATGGGGTAACTTAAGACAGAAAATACAGATCAGTTGCTCAGCTTGAATAAAAATTGTACAAAATACAGGGAAGGGTAAATCTGAGAAGTGCTGGGTAATGAGCTCTTTCCAATATAGTGAATATTCTTTCAGTATCAGTCCTACATTTGGTTTACAGATCAATAATACATTTTTAAAGCAGATATTTACTGATATTTTCAAGTTTTCATCTTACTTCTGGTGCATCAAGCTCTTCACAGCTATGCTTGCTTTTCTGACTGCTTAATAGGCACTGGAGGTTGTTACCTAGTTGTGTGTCCAGGAACCGAGACTGTTGAGACATCAGTGGCAGAGAGACTCGTATGAATGTGGGATGTTTGATAACTGTGTATTTCTCCCAGCTACTTTTTTTTTTCTTAGATGAAGTCATTGGAGGAATGCTGTGTGTTTAAATATTTAGGACGCCAGCAAACTAACTCCTAATGTAGTAGGTCTCATTTGGATGTGTTTTATGCTCTAGGCAACCCCATGGATTTAATGCAAAAATATATAATATGCTTTGAGTGTTCCTGCTTTATAATTATTGACTTTAACAATTGGAGATGAACTATTTTTTTCTAACATAACCTAAATTTTCTCTTTCAGTTATTAAAATATCTTTTAGCAGCACTGTTTGTTTTTTTTTAATTTAGCAGCATTTTTTGGATTTACTTAATCTCTGGAAAAGATGAACAGAAGTAACCACCAGCAGGGGAACTAATGAAGTGTTTTTCCTTACAAATTCAAGTAATTCTTCCTTGGTGCATCCCTCAAGTGTTTTCATTGCAGCATAACAAATGTTTTTAACATCTTTTCTGTGTTACCTACTACGGTGCAGATATCCAGATCTGTAATCACAGAATCACAGACATGCAGGGTTTGGAAGGGACCTCAAGAGATCATGGAGTCCAACTCGCTGATAAAGGAGATTCCTCCCCTACAGCAAGTCACACAGGTAGACGTTCAGGAGGGTACTGAATATCTCCATAGAAGGAGACTCCACCATCTCTCTGGGCAGCCTGTGCCAGTGCTCTGTCACTCTAACAGTGAAGAAACCACATGTTTGTATGCTACTTCCCATGTTCAAGTTTTAAGCCAATACTCCTTGTCTTATTGCTATAATGACTGAGAAGAGCCCTGGCCTCATCCATTTGCCTCCCACCTCCCTTCAGATATTCATAAACATGTCATGGTTTTATGATTTTTGTTACCAGTATTTCACATCGTAATGTCATGTGGTGCACTGAGAGTTAAAGAGTTAATATCTCAGTTCCATGGATTGCTGGTATTTCTGGGTATCTGGTTCTCAAAAGGGAAGAACTACAAGTCCCAGAAGACTTCCCCTGGTCCATTTCTTCTTTCCATGTAAAGGGGAAAAATAAAACTGCTCTCAGGTCTCAAGACAGACCCTTTTTTACTGCTCATCTCTGCAGTGTGTGCTCCTTCACCATCTCTCCTTCAGCATTAGCATAAGGCCTTCGGTTTTGGACACTCTCATTTTATTTGATTTATTAGCTTTAATTCCAATTATATTGTATTATGTTGTGTTATCTTGCATTCCACTATCATATATTTAGTAAATTAGTTTTCTCCCTTAGCTCGTTAGCACTGTTCTGTTTTCAGGCCCATCTCCCTACCTTTTCCCCTTCCCCCTCTCAGGGATGTGGGTCCGTGGATCCCTTTGCCCCATTTGTCATGGAACTAGGCTGAACTGGCCCAAGACCACCGACAAAACATTAATCAGATCCTCTCTGAGTCTTCTTTTTTCCAGGCTGAACAGATCCAGGTTACTCAGCTTTTCTGCATATGGCAGGTGCTCCAGGCCCTTATCTCTGTGGCCCTCCACTGGACTCTTTGGACTCCTCCTTAGAATCATGGAATCACCAAGGTTGGAAAAGACCTACAAGATCATCCAGTCCAACTGTCCACATATCACCAATAGTTTTCACTAGACCATGTTCCTCAGCACAACGTCTGAACATTCCTTGAATACCTCCAGAGTCAGTGACTCTACCACCTCCCTGGTCAGCCCATTCCAGTGCCTTACCACTTGTTCAGAGAAGTATTTTCTAACATCCAGTCTGAATTCTGTAGTAGATCCCTGTCTTTTTTGAACTGGAGAGCCTAGCACTGGACACAGTATGCTAAATGTGGCCTCACCCAGGGCAGTGTAGAGGGGGAGCATCAACTCCCTTGACACATCTGCAAGCTATTACATCCACACATGTTGGTTGGTGGGACAGTGCAACAGCTTTGTGCAACAGTGGTGGGATAGTGGTGGGACAGTGAAACAGCTTTTTTAACCAGCTTTGGCACTAATTTCTCTCTTTTCTTTAACATTCTACCACTTCTTATAAAACAGATAGGACCTTGACTGTCTTTGGCACTGACACTGAGTCAGCAGGTACTTGAGTCATTGGAAAGAGGACTAATTAACGGTGAGGCTGAGGGTTAGTTAAGAAGATCAGCCGTTCAGCCGTACTCACTTCAGAAAGTTAGCCCGGAATCATTAATGGAAGGAGAAGAATGAGGAGCTTGTTCTTTCCTCCCTAGCATTTTCTTTAACTCTCATCTCAGAGTGTAGTGTATATGTTTTGATACCACTCTCTTCTTCCTCCTTAGATAATCATACAATTCTGTCCAGCAGGAAAGTCCAACTATATGTGTTTGATCTCTACTTTGGAAATAGAATAGTTAACTTACAACACTGCCAGACTTTACATAACTGAATATAAAATGGCAACTGCTTCAGAATAACAAAAGGAACAGTGGGGAAAGGCTCCTCTTAAACACTGCAAATTGAATGGGTAAATCAGGCCTGTAATTTTAAAGGAACCTGACAAGGATGCTAATGAAAAACAGTTTCATTGAACTGTTTCAGACCTTCAGAATTCAGCAATTTTGAAATTTCAGGGTACTTTTAAGTTGTCAAACTGCCTACTTGGTATAACTCTGGGCTATCCTGAAAGTTGCTTGTTTCAGAGTTTCATTTTATCTTTTGTAGAAGTAGCATGCTTTATGCCATCAGAGGTTGCATATGGTTAACAGAATGAATAACACCAAATAATACTGTAGCTGAGATATTTTATAGATGGTATAGTTAGAAAGATTATCGTGATGGAAAGAGACAATCAAAATAAAAGAAAATGCTCACCCATGTCCTAGGCTTACAGTAAGAAACTCCAAAGGAGTGATCTCCAGAAAGAGCTCCTTCCCCAGTGATGGTCAGCCCTTAAATGAGGTCTGGGAGAGGTGCAGTCATTCTCCACCCTTTCTGGTCACACAGTGCATTGCCTTCACTCAGTGCTCACCTCAGGTGATCCAGCAGTGGTTCAGGCCGTGATTCAGCTGTTCCCATACAAATAGCAAACATCAATTTTTGAAAGTTAAATTAGAGCATCGTCAAAAAAAGCCTATGAAGGGGAGGTTTGAATGTAAATGATATTAAAACGTACTTCTTTGAGAATGTATGAATTTGTGACATTCTCGTTTGATTATGCTCCAAATTAAAGGGGTCAAATAACAAAGATCATGGATGTTGGAATGGGCGAATGGCCACGTAGTCCACAGTTCACATGTTTGTGGTGGAGTCAGAGGAAATGCTGTACTTGAGGATTCTGGAGATCTTAGCTGTCTTGGAAAGGTCTTCACCTATTCATGCCTAAGGGAAGGCTGATTTGGTTAATATGGATTTATACAAATCCAGTGATGAATGTGTAGCAGATAAAGGCAAAGCCCTGAAACTTGGGATATGAGGTACATTTTTATTATTGAAAGTGACAGAATTGTCTCTTTCTTACAGAAGGTATACACCGTATTCTGGGAATTATGTGGGAAACAAAAATATGTAAAAGCAGAAATAAGTGTCACGTGCTGTGAGGAGGGATACTGGATGGGTATATTAAGCTCAGCGATTCTTGGGTTGTTCTGTTGCACAAGCACTCTAGTTCAAGGGTGCCACTTGAAAGTTGTCTGTACTAGTGTTTAATAGGTTTCCTGTGTTGGAGACATCTCTTTAATTAGCCCAGAAGGGACATTAACAGATACTAGCCATACTCATCTCTTCTACAGTCAACAAGATTGCTGGAACTGGTTGTCTGAGCAGACTGTGGAGTCTTCAGTTCTCAGAGACATTAAAATTTTGACTGGACATGGTCCTGAGCAACTTGCTCTACCTTACAGTAGTTTAAGCACAGGAGTTGGCCTGTACAGTCCCTAGAAGGGCCTTTAAGGATCATTAGAATTTGGTGATCACTTTTAGTCTCTGTGAAAGTTTGCTGAATTTTAACCTATGACTTATTGTTACGTATTCCATTTGTACTACTTCATTTCTATTTCCACTGTTGTGGTGGAAATGCTCAGTCCGGACCTGAAGTAGTGATGGAGCAGCTGGTGGGAAGGCAGGGCCAGCCCAGGGGAGCTCAGGTGCATGCAATGTACCTGCATGACCAGAAGGACTGGAGCCAGGATCCACCCCTTCCCAGACCTCATTTAAGGGTTGGCAGTGGAGGTGAGGACCTCTGTCTGGAGCTCCCTGCATGTCTGGGGTCTTGTGAAGGTAAGCAGATTCTTTCCTTTGTTTCTGTGCCTACTGCTGTTGCATTTGAGCAAACCCTCACTTGCTGCAGCTAGGACCTTGCTACTCAGCTCTCATTGCTGTGTTTTCCATCTTGTTACAGCTGTATATTTCAGTTTTTCAACTTTGAAACCAATAAATAATTGATAGGTGCAGGAAGAGCGATGCAGTGCATTGGATGTTTGCTGTTCTTAATGTTGTTCTTGTGGAGGTGGTGGCTCTGTGAGGAAAAGAGTGGACTTTATGCCGTCTTTCAAAGACCGATGGTATCAACTGCTGAAGAGTCAAACACACTCAAGTAAAGGAGAACAGGACTAGTGTTGGTGGAGTAGTTCTATATCATAAAAAAAAAGTAGATCCCACAGATTGCCGTCCATGGTATTTCACACTGGTGGGCAGCTCTCCTTCACCATGCTGTTCTTTTGCTCCTTCTCAGTGCAACAGGAGGAAAAAGTACATTGAGAAATGCTTCTTGGTTGAGATAAGGACAAGTAGATTTCATATCAATTACTGTCATGGGCACAACAGATCTAGTGTAAAGGAGATTCATGTGACTTATTGTCTACTGATAGCAAAAAACCTTTTACCTCATATCCCTCATCCCATGCAGCACAGGGGAATGGGGACTGTAGTCAGTTCATAACACTTGATCACTCTCTGTCCCCACTCCAAATGGGTCCCTCTCATGGGGTCACTGTCCTTCCCATCCTGATCCCATGTGTATGTCCCACAGCTCTCCAAGCAGAGCACCTCCTGCCCTCCTTCTGCACGGCCCTTGGGGGCTGCAGGGCTGCTTCTCTCCTATTTCTCACTCCTATCTCCCACATGCTATTGTGTGACAGCTTTTCCCTCTCCTCAGTCTGCTCTCCCAGAGCACACCCAGCATTGCTCATGGCTCAGCTCGGCCCGTCGGCTCATCCCATCCCTTAGGAGCAGCTGAAGCTGGCTGTGATCTGGTGCAGGGCACTGTGCACATAGGGCACCCACCCCTGCAGCTCTGCTACCAAAACCTTGCCCTATATGAACAGTTTGTTTCTGAAGTGGTACCTTGGTTGAGTCTCAATTTTAATAGTTACAAATCAGGTAAGAGAGAGTGTTCTACAGGAAACAATCCTGAGCTGAGGGAAGTGGGTGAGGCCAGCTGCATTTCCTACAGAACCTTTTTGTTCAGATCCCTGATTCTGAGATTTTAATCCTTTAGGACTTTGTGAGGAGGACAGATTCCTCTTTCCATGTCATTCCAGCTCTTTGATCTGGGAAATAGGTCAACTATTATGCACTGATTATGTGAACCATGCATATTTTAATTAGTGATATTTCATTTTTTTCCCACTGCTAGTTCTGTTTAAATATATAGTTTTAGACGAAGCAGACCTCTGGCATGAAGGCACTCCATCACTGTTAGATGTAAAATCTTTGTGAGAGCTTTTATCTCCGAAGATCTTTCAAAGGTTTGGCCATTTGAATTATGTTTTGAGCTTCTCAATTATGGTCATTCAGAAAGTATTCACAGACTGTAGGTGAAAAGCGTCCATAAGACACTGGGTTGATTTATTTAGTACAGGTTAACATTTTGGCATTCTCATACAGATTCTGTTATCACAGTGATTCTTGTTTACTTTGTTATTTGAGAGAGCCAATTTTTCCATTAGAAACACTTGTAATTTCACTCAATTGTTCTAGCTGTGTTATCATAATGCTGTATATTGATCTTTAAACGTGTCTGGAAGAGCCTGCAGCTGTTTCCTCCTTGGCTTCTCTCTGCTGAGTTATATTTAAGTCAGTGTATCTGAAAACAGGCAGCAATAGAAGGGATATTATCCTCAGCAAATATCTTAATCGCGGTAAATCTCTCTTGCCCTACAAATGACTGCATAGGGGATTAGAGTTGAGTAAGCCATTTGCTGAATATCACTGCCACCTTTCCTAGACCATTTAAGTGTGTTTAATTTTTAAGGGTGAAACATGAAACCCACTAATACAAATGTTTGTGTTTGGGCTGAATTATATTCAGACTGCAATAGTTAGTGCGGGGTTAGGGCCAGATTGCGACTGATCTGTTGGAGACTAGTTCTGCATGGGGGAATGGGGGAGAAAAATGCAGATTCAATTCCAGACCCAGATCTCTTATGTCACTTGTGCTGCTTCAGTTCTTTTCAGTATTTATATAATGCTATTATGGGTTGAGGTACTGGTAAATACATGCATGATGCTTTGCTATGTATTTTTTTTTTTTTACGTCAATCACAGCCCTTAAAATTTCCCAGTGCCTGGGAGCCATCGGTGTCTGGATGGAAGACAGCTGGCTTTAGTTCATCCTGCCTAAGATGGAGGTGGCAGGGCTATGAAACAGAAAATGCTGTCAGAGGCCTGTGCCTCTGTAACATCGCTTTCTGTTTGCTCATCTAGACTTCTGTCAGGTTGTCCAGAAGCACAGAGAGAACCTGTCCTGCACTGCTCTAACTTTTAGGGAGGCTGAGGTAATACTGTGTGCTTCTTCTGCATATGTTCTTTTTTCTCCCTTCCTTTCAAAAGAGTAGCATTTTTTAATCTGTGACAGCCCAGGGATCTGTGCTCCAGCTCCAGTAGCCTTTCCTGTGGCAGAGTTGAATGACTATGAGGAGGTGCCATCTGTTGCAGATGGCATAGCCCTCCCACTCCGCAGTGCAGTGTCAGCAGCACATCACCCTTCACTGGTCTCGAAGGAGTGCACAGTCAGCTTCATTGCCCTGGTTTAGTCATTGAGCCAGTCATTGGGCATGTTCCCCCACCAGCTCTGAATGTGATTTCCCAGAGCAGCTCCGAGGGTAAGAACTCAAAATGTGCTTTGTTGTTGATGTTTCTTGCAGCTCCTGGGCTGACTCTAAGCAGAGATGTCAATGGCATCTGGAGAAAATACTGTGCATAATCCCAGTGGAGTTTCCAAATCACAAGCTTTAACTTAATAAGGGTTCTGAGGACCTTAAATGGGTCCACAGGACGTGTGGATTAACAATCAGTTATGCTTGCTAATTGGGAGTGGTAGCTAGCAATAAATCAGAAGAGGAAATTGAGTTACTGCCATGTAAGAAATAAGAGCTTCATAGGGGACCCTAGCACTTGTTCTTCAGGGATATTGGGACTTTTATTTTTCTGAAGTTGATCAGCTGTTCCATATATCAAGCAATCATGGGTGTTTTCCCTTTCTGTGGTACTGCTGCAACTATGTATAGCTTGTCCTATTGCACGGTTTAGTGCCTTAGTGCTTTTATGGTTTGAGACCATTGGTTTCTAAGGTTATGAATTTGTTATACACTGTTACAGCGTGTAACCAAGTCTAAAGCCCTGATCCCACTTCCCTCCCAGAAGAAACAGAAGTCTTGTTTAAAAAAAAACTAGAGATGAAGGTGGCCACTCAGTATGCTCAGTGTGTTACTCAGGTGATGGTGACAGGGGCTGAGATACCCACACAAAGTACAGGCTGACTGGTTCTGTATGGTGGTGTGATGTATCCTCTTCGAGCGTGCTGTGACGTTAACGAGAGCTTCTGTTGCTGCCTCTGCTCTGCACACGCAGCTGGCTGTGGGTTGGGTGCTACAGGTGTTGCCAAATGTGTTCTTTTAGCAGTTGGATTTTCCCACGAATCAGTTATGTCTTAGTTATGTCTTAGTTCTGTCCTCATTCAAGGAGGAAATCTGGGTAAGAAGGGGTTTTCCTGTGCCATGAATGTTCTAGAAGTTTGAAATTCTGGCAGTGGGATGAGAGCTAGAATTTTTCAGAGACTTGTGTAGCTGAAGGGGAAGAAGGAAGATGAGGTACCCAAATAACTAGTGTGTAGATTTAAGGTCCTTACCTGGTCTGTGAGGGTTCGGGACAGGGTTTCCACTCTCCGGGTGGATGCTCTGATTGTCAGGTCTTAGGATATTTTGAAGGCTATTATTTAGCTTTGAGTAGGAATTTCAGAGTTGAGCATAAGGAGTCACTTAGACAGTTCTTTTAAATCAATACGCGTATGTTTTAGTAGAGCATATTTTCTTCATGTAGTTTCTGCTGAAAAAACTAACGTGGTGTAGAACACAGCCCTGCTGTTAACAGGCATTAAACTGGATGGGTTCTGAGAAGCCTTCCATCCTGAATTCTGCGATTCAACTTTGGAGCATTTCTGTGTAGCTCCCATTAAGAAGAGATGATTCAAGGTATTCTTGAAGATATTCAAGATCCTTCTCTGAAGATATTCAAGACCTGCCTGGACGCTTGCTTGTGTGACCTGGGGTAGGGAGCCTGCTTTGGCAGGGGGCTGGACTCGATGATCTCTAGAGGTCCCTTCCAACCCCTATGATTCTGTGATTCTGTGATTCCTGGACCGATAGCTGTAGTACAGTTAAAAAAATAAAAAAGTTGCATTGTCATAACTCCTGTGGTGTAAAGACTTAAGTCACAGAATTGCAGGGGTTGGAAGGGATCTCATGAGATCATCAAGTCCAACCCCCTGGTGAAGCAGGCTCCTTCCCTACAGCAGGTCACACAGGAGGGTGTTGAACATCTCCATAACGGAGATGCCCCAACCTGTCTGTGCAGCCCGTGCCAGTGCTCTGTCACTCTGATGGTGCAGAAGTTCTTCCTTGTGTTAGTGTGGAACTTCCTATGTTTCAGGTCCTGCCCTTTGCTCTTCATTCTACTGTTGCTCACCACTGAATAGTCTGCCCCTATTGACTTTACTCCCATGCTTTAGGAGTGGATGGGTCAGTGATGAGATCCTCTCCCAGTCTTCTCTTCTCCAGGCTGAACAATCCCTGGTCTCTCAGCCTTTCCTTGTACGGGAGGTGCCCCAGGCCCTTCGTCATCTTTGTCACCCTCCACTGGGCTCTTTCTAGAAGATTCCTGTCTTTGTTGAACTGGGGAGTCCAGGACTGGACATGGTATTCCAGATGTGTATTAATCTAAGCATTAAAGTAACTAAATATTAAGCATTAAACTGTAATGAAATTATCTTATGCTTTCATTTATTATGTAGTTTAATAAATATGGACTTTGCAGAAGTCTTCTCTGTGTGTATATATATATATATATATACACAGATATACCTATTTGTGATATCGTGCTTAGAGGCAAATATCACAGGATATCATGGAGAGACAAGAGTCATGTCTGATCAGGGCAGTTGCTGGCATTGGCTGATGATAATTCACACTGTTCAGCTGTTGGTGTGCTCTGTGGCACAATTTTGACCTGGGGCATCCAGCAGCATTTGAGATGATGACTGATTATGCTTTGGAGGTTACTGTGGGTCAGGGGCCCTTCCCATTAAGTCATTCAGATGTAGCACCTTGCAGCAGGGAAGAATGGAGGAGTTCAGCGGTGTGAATGCAATCTGAGCTGCACCAGCTGTCCTTGGGGCTGGAGAGCAGCCTTTGATCTGCTGTGACTATGTTTCTAATGGTAAATAATGCAGTCAAGTGGAAAGTTGCTCTCCTGAGGCTGAGGAGGTTGAGATCATGTTCCTGGCTGTGCCCTGAGTCAGCAGTGCTGACCTCAGGCATGCACATCAGTTTTCTCTGTCTCTCTTGCATGCTTGTAGATGCCTAGCTGTTAAGACCCATCTTTTCAAATTAGTTTTGTCTTCTATGTTTTGGCAGGCATACGTGGAGAGATCCTGTTCTAGGCTGGGACCTCTAGGGGGTTCCCCTAATACACATAATAGTAAAGAGAAGGGAAGGATGGGATTTCTTGTGGAATAATCCATTACTCATTATGGCAGATGTAAACTGAGTTGTTCTTTCATGTGCAACAGTCTTACAAAGGCAACTGTGTTTTGTGGTTTTGGACTGTCTATTCTAAGGATTTGAGTGGCAGAGTATGGAGAATATGGGGAGATCTCTGCACTGTTGCGCCTTGCTCACATGCCACCTATTTAGTGAAGTTCACATGGGCCGCGTTACACAGTGTTTAAGTGTTCTGATAAAGCCAGAGAATGCACAATGTAAATGATCACTGCTACTCTGGGAAACACAGTTCTAAGGCCAGGCTTCTGGCAGCTGACGTGCAGCTCTGGACAAATGCCTGGTTACTGCTGCCTCTGACACACTCACACCATGGGGAGCTGATAAGGCTGCCTTCATGCTGGGTGCCTGCCTCCAGATCAGCTGAGTAATTGCTTGTTTTCTTCCAGATGAGTACAAGAGTAAAGTAGCCTGTGAAGATGACAAGCTGCGGCTAAGCTGTAAGAAGAGCATGGTGATAGCCATCTACTCTGCTATCTTTGGAAGGACTCAAGGAGGCAGTCTGGAGTGCCCCTACCAGAACCTGGGGATGCCCATGATCGGTAAGAGGGGAATGGCTTTACAGTGCATGCTATTCTGGGAATCTTGTTTGCTGTCAACACGTAGTGCAGCAGAGAACCTGGGTAGAAGGGCAGGGCAAGCACATGCAACCTGTCACTGTGGTGCTCCTGATGTGCAGAGCTTTGTCAGCCAGCAGTGAGCTACATTATAAGCACCTAACTGAGTACAAGTAGAAGCTGTAGCCATGCTAGGAAGCTGCAGACTTTAGTCTGGTGGATCTGCCAATGGACTTCAGGAAACATGAAGTGCAGGTGATGGGTATCAGTAGGAGATAAGAAGTGGAACCAGGCCTGTCAAATTATCTGTGCTTTGTGGTGAGTGTACAGTTGTGTAACTGAAAAAGCTCAGCACTTCCAGCACAGTGGAGTAGTTTGGGGTCTCCTACGCAGTCCCATGTTTTTGATGCATGGCAGAAAATTCAGTGTCCTTTAATCTTCCATCTTTGGAGGTAACATGTATTTCGATGCGCTCCTGTTGTCCTCTAGTTGCCACAGAGTAGCAGCTGATGCTGATAAGTTTGTCAGGTTGGCACAGACCTCTTTCTTGTGGTTTTTAGGATGGCCAAAGCAGGCACACTGGTGCAATGGTGGTTCAACTGCTGTATAATAACTCTCCAAGTCTGCAAAATTGGTGTTTCTAAATGTGATGGCTTTCTAGAGTACACCTGAGCACACCACTGCTCCTCTCTCCTTGCTGAGAGTGTGCAGAAAAAGGCATGTATTGGTGACAGAATACTAACACTGGGACTTGCTCTTGAATGTCAGTGCAAAGTGAAACTCTTCATTTTGAATCAAAGTCAAGCAGGGTGAAGTTTTCCTGGCTGAGAGTGGGGTGGGAGGCAATGGAGCAAAACTGTAGTTAAGGGAACAAGCAGTGAGGAATAAAGCAGAGCTGCATGGATACCCTTCTAAGTGTGATGTTTGCCAAGGAAAGGAGGTTTTGTGGGAGGTGACCCTATGGGCCAGAACTGTAGTTATGCAAGGAGAGGTGGCTGTGGCTCCTGCTGGCCCCACAGAAAAGCCAGCGTGGGATCCATCTGCAAGAAATAACAGGCATGAATCCACTTGCAGTACTGAAGCAAGGGGGCTGTACTCCAAGCTGTCACCAGCAATTCTGGGAGCTGTGTGCAAAGTCCCCCGACCTGCTCCAGAACTTCTACTCCTGACACTGGCTTACTTAGCCCAGAAGGCAACTCTGTTCCTTCATGAACAGGTAAAAGCATCGTGACTTATAAGTCAAAGCTTCCTCTAGCTATGGAACACATCTCTTCATGTTTTCCACAGCCCTGCAATATGGAAAGGGCTGCTCTGTGACAGCCTTTGATCTCAAACACTAGCAAGGAGCTGATCTTACAAACGTGGCTATGAGTCAGACTTTACAGCAGCACCAGTTCCCATAAGGCAGAACCCAGCTATGTTCTGCACGTGAACGATTTATTCGCTGGAATGATGATTTGTGTCATGCCAGAGCCTTGGCAGAGCGCCTCTTCATGGGATGTAGGCCCTGGATAAGTTTGCAGTGATTTGTTTATTCGGGCAGTGGGAGTTGCTGATGAGTGAAGAACTTGTAGGTGCCCCAGAGGTGGGGAGAGAGATCTTCCTCTCCTGATGAAAAACAGTTCAAAAAATGTTATTCCATTCTTTGCTTTTGTGAATAAAATGTACATTTGGATTGAATTTAGCCAGTTTCACCATCTTCAGCTGAGACCTTTAAAGAACTGAATGATGAGGAGGAAGGTTGTCCTAGCAGAACAGGGCACTATTACCATAAGGTAATAGAATAAATCATTTAATTTGAATTGCTCTGCCTTGAAAGATGACCTTGTACGCCTATAGGAGTGTTGAGCATATCAAGTCTGCTCATGGTGGATTTCTTGGGTTCTGCAGAGACACATTGGGTGCTCCTTGGAAAGGGTGTGTGGTGTTGAGGCATTGCAGCCCTTTAACACCTGGGCAACCCAGCCATCATTCTGCTGCTTTTCAGCAGTGTGGAGTCCCCAGTCAGACTTAGCACACCATTTCCCTGCTGAACATGTGCTTTCTGTCTACTTTGTGTCTATACGGATGTGCTTAGTATCTGAGAAGGGGAAGTTATTGTGAAGGACCCCATCCTATCCCTGTCTTATTAAAGAGAAAAACTACCAGGATCCCTTTGTAACTGGAAACACACTGAAACTTGTGCCTCTGACTGTAATGGGAAACCCCTGCAAACAGCTGGACCCCTCCTTTGAATGCCTTGGGAACTCTGAGGAACTCCTAAAGGAATTTGACCTTATTTGTAACTCTTGATAAAGCTTCCACTTTGCTGCCAGCTTGTGCAGAGACAATATGCAGAGCATAGAGAGGTCTCTGGAGAAAAGATTATTTGCAAGCAACAAGCCATTAATGTCCCTCAGCACGGTGAGCCCTTTGCCCCTTCATCATGCTGCTTGCAGCTGCCTCTGTCTGCATCTCTGACTTTATACCAAGAGAAGCTAATTTAGAAATGGACTTTTCCAACTTGAATCTGAGTATATAAGGTAACTAAGAGCCTAAGTAGTAAGAACCTGGATGTTAAAAAACAAAACATACCCTTTCTAGTATTAAGTAGTATGATATCCTTGATAGTATTCAATGTACCTGACATGTTCACATGTATTTTACTATAATAATAGCCCCTGAACCACAGGGAATGAGACACATCCAGTTTCTCTGTAACACCAGGATCCAGGTCTCCTCTCACGAACCCTGCCTCTCTCTATCAGATATAGAATACAGAGCCATAGAATGGCTTGAAAGGAACCTCCAAGATATTCAGTTCCATCCCTCTGCTATGGGCAGGGTTACCAACCGCCATGTCACACACCCGTGTGGGTTGCCCAGGGCCCCATCCAACCCGACCTGGAGCACCTCCAGGGCTGGGCCATCCGCAGCTTCTCTGGACAGCCTTACATACAAAGATACCACGGTGATTTCACTCCTCATCTGGGCAGAATGGATCTGGGCTTGTCTGCTGAGATGTGAAATGTTTTTACCACCTAGCATGTAGGCTCTCTCCTGTCTCTTGGTGCAGAGAAAACATGTTTGCACAGCCCCAAGGAAACTCAGACGGAAGTGTCTCTAGGTCATTGGATCTGATTAGGAAAGAGCTGGAAGATGAATTCAGCAAATAAGCCTGTGCCTTTGGTGCTCGTTCCCTGGCATTTTTCATATTAATGCAATGACAGAAGATGATTCAATGCAGTTTGTTTTGATTTCCTCCTCTTAAGGCAGACGTATATATGGCTTGGACTAGATTTTTCACAGTTCCTCATATAAATATTATGCCTTGTAAATAATAGGATTTTCTAGTTTGTTTATCAATCATTAGATCTAGCATGTGAATTAGAATGAAATACCTGCAATTAAAAAATATCATTTTCATCCATGGTACCTTATATTTGACCCTGCATTTCTCTAAACATGATCTGAAGTGGAATACCTGAAAGTAGGTCTCCAGGCTGTGCAGGTGGAGCTCTGAGGAGCAGTGAGTGCCAGCACTGATGGGGAGGCAGTGAGGGATGGGAGTGGCAGAAGACAGGGGAGCTGCTGAAGTTGTTGCTGGTGGTTGATGCCACGTAATGTGGCTATCCTTGAGCAGATGTGTGCTTGGGCTGAAATGCTTTTGGGCTTTGGCCTTTTGCTGTGACTATGGCAGCCTTTAAAGTGGCCCAGCCTTTGACTTTGTGGGATGAGCAGCAAGAGCGATGGATTGGGACTGTGATTTTCCTCTTTAAGGTGCCCAGCAGGCTTCCAGAGTGCTCCTTCCCATAGGTGTGATTCCCTGCATGTATTTTACATTCGGTGCAGAATTTACTGTATTATGTGTATGGCTGTTGATTAAGAACAGGTTTGTGGAGGCCAATCTGTTTGTATGTAATAAAACCCACAAGTACCCAGGTTTTAAGGCTAAATAAATACCAGTTGCAGTTTCATTCACATATAATACCTTATTAAATCTAGACTGCAATGAAAATCCTATTTAGAACACTAAGTCAAAGTGAGACAAAGGCTGCTTTCAGAAAGTTATTTTTCAATTTTTAGTTTGCGTGTTTCGCTTTTTGTTTCAAAATGCCAGGAGGTAATTAAAGTCATTTACAACTGTTTCCAAAGAACTCAAACCATTGTTGGATTACAAAGTCATAAAAGTGATTTACGTGGAGTTGTTTTTTGTAAGCTCACAATTGCTATTAAAAAAAAACAAAAATGGAGAGCTCCATTCAAATTGGCTTCTGGGCAAAGTCTTCCTCAGAGCCTAAGCACAACTTGGTTTTAAGGAAGAAATTATAGCAGAGTATAGAACCCCATGCAATGGTTCTAAATAAAAATTCTGAAGGTTCTGATTTAAACAGCACTAGCAGCTGTGTGTGGATATTCATATGGTACTAAGGAAAAAAGTGGGTATTTCGAACACCTTCAGAGTGAAAAGCGTTCGTAGTAACCAGCCTTGTAAAAGATGCCTGTTGCCTTAGTGTTAGCTAGAAGCAAACTCAGAACACAGTAAAAATAGAAGGGGATAACTTGGGAGATACAAATCTATAACATTTCAACGTATTTCCATGGAGTCAGTCTGATTGAAAACCGGTGTAACTTGTTCAGAGCAATGAAGCTTCTTTTAAAACAATTCAGATGTCAGTCAAGATTGTGATAAAATTACCATAATGGTGAATCCTGAGCCTGAGAAACAGAGCTCGTGTAAAGCCTGGGAGGCCACAAGCATGCAGTGCTTTATTTTAGGAAAGCCAAGAAGTGACTTGCACACTGTGTCAGCTGGATACTGTTTTGAGATAGGTGATCCAGTCCCACTGCCTTCAGGCTTGAGATCTTGCTTCTGTGAAGATGTTGGTACTGCTTGAAGTGTGCTCATCTTCAGGAAAATGCTTTTGTTGTGCTGTAACAAATAGAGCAGACAGACTCAGGGACTTCAGGGTGATGGAGCCCTGGCACAGGCTGCCCACGGAGGTGGTGGGGTCTCGTAGATTCATAGATACATTAGGTTGGAAAGGACCTACAAGATCATCTAGTCCAACCATCCTCCTACCATCATCTCTACCCACTAGCCAGTCATTTGGGCCTTCTGATGCTTCAGCATCTTTTACTTTGTTGAAAATGAGTGCTCCAATATTTGTCCTGGATTCACAGTTTCAAAGTGCTTCTTCTGACAAGTGGGTGGATGATTCTTCTCGAGCTTTCTTTTTCTTCTTGCCAAGTGCCCACATTATTCTTATGTGAAGGAAGAGCATACAGGTCTAATATGCAATGGGGGCCATCAAGGTTATTGGTGGAAAACAGATCTGATGCTCAGAAGAAGGAATAATGCATTGACGGTAAAAATGTCCTGTCAGCCAACACTTCTTAGATCCTGAGGTCTGTGAAGAGTAGAAAGAATTGGCTTTCTCTCTCTTCTGACAGAAGAGTTACTGGAGGTGTTCTCCATGCCCTGCTGCTTATCTAGCCCCATGGGCAGCCTTACAGCATGCTGACTTATTAATACATTCAGGTGTACGTGGTCCTCCTTGCTCTGAAAAGCCTGCCTCGTGTGAAAGAGCCTGCAAAGGCAGGAAGTGGCACATGAGTCTGATTCGAAGGTTAATAAATGTGCAGATACCCAAGATGTGCTTGGGAATTTGGCATGAGCCTGACGTCATCATGTGATCACAATCCCAAAGCAAGATTCCACATCTGTGGCTCCATCTGTGATGACTGCTGCCTTGGAAAAGACCTTGACCTCCACCACGGTTAAGAGTTACTGTAATGCCAGAGCTAAACTGACTGGAAGCATTCCTTTGAACTGAAACTGGTTTTGCCATCAGAAGTAATAACTACATCTTGGCTTGGCTTTCAGGTTTGCATGGAGAAAAACAAGTAACAGTGAGTAACCAAAGTAGCGGATGTGATTAATAGGCATTGTCTCCATTTTTATTTTTTTTCTTACCGGGAAGAAGTAATAAAAAATAGTCATGCTGGGAAACAGCCTTAAACTGACTAAAACCCATTCATTGTGGTGAGCATGTTAATTTGGGCGTTATATCACCGAGATTAATTCCAGCATTAAAGCTGATGCTGCCTGCAAGCTACAGCTGGTAGAATTCTCCAGTATGGTTTTGGCATCATCTGATTTGGGTTTTACACTGGCAGAGGCCGGGCAGATGAAGACAGCAGATCCAAGAGTAATATCAGCCTGCCAGTCCTGGAATACTAAATTGAAGTAGTAAAATGAATTGCCTTCCAAAGGCTTAGGCTAAGAGTTGAGAGACGAAGCTGCCCAGCGGTACGCAGGCCTTCTGTGGAGGCCCTCTCAGTCCTGGCATGCTAACAAAACCAAATCAGGAAAAGCCTTCCCCAGCACCAAGGCTACTTCATTGAAGAAGAGGAGATGGGTATTGGTTGTAGGTGATTCCTCCCTAACAGGAAACTGAGTGTCCAATGTTCTGAGCAGACCCTCTCAGAGAAGTCTGCTGTCTTCTCAGCATGTGGGTGAGGGACATCACCAGGAAAGTACCTAGCCTTGTACAACCAACAGACCATGAGCTCTTACTGCTTTTCCATATGGAGAGACATGATGTGGCTGCACGTGGGTCTAGGGCTGTATCACAAGGGACTTTGGAGTCTTGGGACAGCAGCTAAAGAATTGTGTGTGCAGCTCATCTTTTTTTTCCTGCCTCCTGTGTTGGGTAAGGACACAGTAACAAACCAGAGGATCACCTCTTTAAATACCTGGCTTCGTGACTGATGCCATTGCCAGAACTCTGGGTATTTTGAGAGTCAGTTAGCCTGTTTGGTACCTGGTGTCATCGTTTTATGATGACACTGAGTTTGTGGGCACCGGATGGGGTTTGCTTTCTCAAAGGGGGAGAACATGAGTAACATCAGGATTGGAGACTGCCTGGGCTGTAGTGACCACACAATGGAATTCATGCTTTGGAGGGTTGTGAGGCAGGTGAAGAGTAGCACTAGAAAGCTAAACTTTAGGAAAGCTAACTTCCAGCTGCTCAGCAAGTTAATCACAGAGCACCCTGGGAAACAGTCCTCATGGGCAAGGGTGTGGAGCAGAGCTGGCAGATCTTTAAGGAGGCTTTCTTCAGGGCACAAGAGCTCTCCATCCCCGGGTGTAGCAAGTCAGGAAAGGAAGGCGACTGTCCAGCATGGCTGAACTGGGACCTGCTGGTCAAACTGTAGAGCCAGAAGAAAATGCATGGGCAGTGGAAACAGGGACGGTACCATGGTGAGAGTATAAGGAAGCTGCTAGGCTGTGTAGGGATGGGGTCAGGAATGCTAAGGCCCAGCTTGAACTGAACTTGGCAAGGAAAGACAAAAAGAACAATAAGGGCTTCTACAGCTACATCATCCGGAAGAGGGAAGTCCAGGACGGTGCCCTCACAGACTGGAAAAGGTCAAAAGCTGCACGACCAGCAGGTCAAGGGAGGGGATCTGCCCCTCTGCTCTGTGCTGGTGAGACCTCACCTGGAGCACTGCATCCAGATGTGGAGTCCTCAGTACAGGAGGGACATGGAGCTGTTGGAGTGTGTCCAGAGAAGGGCCACAAAAGTGATCCAAGGGATGGAGCACCTGTCCTGTGAGGACAGGCTGAGAGCTGGGGCTGTGCAGCATGGAGAGGAGAAGGCTGCGAGGTGACCTGAGAGCGGCCTGTCAGTATCCAAAGGGGAGCGACAGGAAGGAGGGGACACTGTTCAGCAGTGTCTGTGGATGACCATTAAAGGTCCCTTCCAGCCCAAAGGATTCTATGATTCTGTGCCTTTGTGGAGTGACTCCATGTGGACATGCAGCAGTAGTAAGGCTGGAGGAAAGTACAACTGTTAGAAAGCAGGTTCAGGAGTAAAGATGATAAAGTGAGATGATCCCATTGTCCCCCAAACCTGAACTTTAGTTTGAAATACCATATTTCAAAAGTATAGCTTATATCTTTAAACACTTTTGCATTTGAATCTCAGTGTAGCTAGGAATTGTTTTTATTCTTAGTGTACTGGGGCTGTCCAAGACCCATGGAAGCAGAGCGTGACTCTGTCCCAGCCTTGGTAACTGCATCCTCTATCATCTGACATAAAGTGGTTTTATTGCTCTGCTGTGGGATTTGAGCTTTGTGGGCTTTAAAAGGTTCCTGGCAAGGACCTGGCTCTACTTAGCAGTACTTCCATTTGGCAGTTACGAAGTTGGCATTTCTGAGTTATTCCCCATGTATCTGACACATGAAATCACTTGTTTGTCACTGATGTTTAGTATAGTGTTTAATATCACATGCACTGTTTTCACTTAGTAAACAAACAAGCCACAAAAGAAATGAGAGTCCTGAGTAAGTGTGGCATCTGGTGCAAATGAAAGTGCCAAATCCACTTTTCTTCTTCTGAAGAACAGGAAATGTGAGTTTGGCCAGCTGTGCAGGGCCGCAGCCCAGCCCTACCACATTGCTGGGCTTGCCTCTTCTGCAACTTTTGGAGGTGCTGGCTACATCATTTATGGAGAAGAGAACCTCTATGTAATTGCTTCTCTGAGGCAACTGGAAGTGAAGACTTCGTACCTGGAATCACCTCACAAAGAAGTACATATACACTTGGAATTCTCACTTCAATCCAGCTCCCTTATGGGCTGTTTACTCTTGGAAGTTAAACTACGGGCGTGTGCATCTTAAGATGGAATGTGTGTGATTTGGGTGTTTTTATACTCCTAAGACATGTTACCATTTCTAGATGTCGTGATGGTAACTGTGATTTAAGAGGGTGTCACAGCCTCACTACCAGTCCTCTGTCTCTCAGGTATGTTTTTGACATCTTCAGTGCTTGTTAGTGAGGGAATAAAGGTGCTAGATATGACATTTTGGCATCCAATGGAATTTCCCCTTTATTACAAATCCTTTGAAGTGTACAAGGGAGATGGTCCCATTTGGACCACGCTGCTTCATTTTTCAGTTCAATGTGTTGTGTGGAGGGACAACAAGTTAACAGCTCAAAACAGGAGAGGGAGAACCAAGCTAGTTCCAATACAGGTGTAATCCTCCCTAAAAGTATTGTGGGCTACTTGCCCTGGCAGTTCTGGAAGTGCACAGGGTTGTGATCAGAAACCGTCTGCAGGAAAGATAAGGGAAAACTTGCCATTGTGACCAAAGTGAATACTTTGTCACTGTGCTATAGAGAATATTTGTTTATTTATTTATTTGGACTGGAAGAATATGACTGATTCTAAGAGAATGTCTCAGTACTTACCATGGGCAAAATGAATGTTCAGTTTTGGTCTCCTCAAATGGAGAGATGTTGAAAATCTGCAGCAAATCCAGTGAAAGGCCACCAAGGTATTCAGGGACTGGAACACCCAGCATATGTGCAGTTGCTGAAACACCTGGGTTTGGTTGCTCTCACGAAGAGGAAACTCAGGTAGGGATGTTGTTGTTTTTGTAATACCTAACGGGTGGCTGTGCAAAAGCGACTTGGGAATGCAAGGCAAAGCAAACAAATCAGTAAACAAACCCAACAAAAATAATCACAAAAGCAATCAGCAGAAGCTGCAGGACTGGAAATCTGATTAGATACGGGGAAAAATTCTTAAGCTGATGAATGCCATAGCCCAAGGAGGTTGGGGAATATTCATCTGTGGATATTTTCAAAACTTGCCTGGGCAAAATCCTGAGTAACCTGCCATAACTTCAAAGCTGGCCCTGTTCTGAGCAGGAGGCTGTGCTGGGTAAGCTCCAGATACTGCTTCCAGTGAAGTTACTGTGTGGTTTATCTGCTACAGTCCGAGCAGGTGACTTTTCAGTATTATTTGAATATTCAACTATTTCAGTGTTTTCAATATTAAAGTCTCTAAGAATTACATATGAAGCAGGCTTTTTAAATCTTGGTTCTTTACTTCCTGTGTTAAGGGATTTTATCCACATATATGATGGGGGCACTCAGAGTCTCTTCTGCTTTCTGCTCAGTTTGTCTAGCACGGATTGAGCTGAAGCTGCCTGGTGGTTGGAGAGTCAAGCATTTACTGCTGATGCTTAAATGAATATGAAAGGCTTAGGCTTGTGCCCTAAGAAGTTGGATATCTAGATCTACCTGAATGCTGGCAAACTAACAGTGCCAAGGCCTGGACACACACATTGGAAGTAGATCCTTTGTACTGTTAAACTATAGTATAGTTGTTGCCATAATTAGTTCTCTTGGCCCAACTGACACTCACCTAGGCAGTCCAGAATCTGGTTTCAAGTTGTATATAGGACAGGGATGATTCCCATCATATTTCACCACTCTGTTTCGGCAGGTAAGAGTATTTAATAGTATCTGTGTTGGTTGTTGAGGTAAAGGAGGGTGGATGGGGATGAAGGTGTTAGTAGTTTGCTCTCAATTCTTACTGCTCTTGTTTGTTAGCGATAGCTAGCAAATTAAAATAATCTAATGTTTAGTCTGTTTTGTCTGTAACAGTATTTGGTTTGATATCTCACTGTCCTTATTTCAACCTATGATCCTTTTTTTATTGTGTTTTCTCCACTTGATCTTTTGAAGAAGGGGAGTGAGAGAGCAACGTGGTAGTGTTAAACTATCACACTTTTTCTATTGTTCAATACCTTTTAGGGTCTATTTTCTCTTTCCCTGCTTCTAGCGACCAAAGGGGTCTGTGTTCTTTTTCACTTCTTAATGTTGAAGAAATACCATCTTGTTGATTCCCATTGTCATTGGTATGGTTGGACAGTGAAAGTGAACTGTCAGTGTAGCTTTGAAAATGCAGAGAGCTTGTCCTCTCTGCCTTATGTGAGAAAACAGTAGCAAACAATCTGGTAAGTTCTTACTTTTGGAGCTTTGTGTGTTCTCAAGTCTTGATCTGACAAATACTCTTACTTGCATGAGACAAACACAGTTAAAAGAGTATTTCTCCCTAGATGGTGGATGGCAAAACTGTAATTATTTGACCTCATTCTACCCCTTCTTAGGCTTAGAAATACAGCTTCTGCTAAGAATAGACAGGGACACTGACCACCTCTGTCTGCAGAAGCAGTGTGGAAACTGGAGACTTGAGACAGCTCACTTGCACATAGCATGGGCTAAGAAGCCTCCCAGACCTGCCTGCAATCACTGTCCCTCTTCCCCTCAAAATGAAACAAGCAAAATCTAAAAAAATCTACACACACAGATCAGTTTTACTTTTCCCTGAACAAGATCACAAAGTCCAACTTCCTTATACTCATGCAGTGGAATCTTGCTAATAACTTTGCGTGTTGCTGTGATCAGTTGCATTATCAGACAGCTAAATAAATTTCCATGAGGTCCATGTGCATATTTTAATTGTAATCCATGTATTTTCTTTTCCTATGGCAGTCTCTTAATTTATAAGGAAGCTTGTAGTGTTTCTGGATAAATGCACTGGAAAGAGACTCCTGAGATCTATCTATTTTCCATGCCCTGTCTTTTTTTCCCTTATAGAGTGCAGGTCAGCTACTGCTCTCCAACTCATGATCAAGCGCTGCCACGGGAAAAGAAGTTGTAGCATATACGCTAGCACATATGAATTTGGAGATCCTTGTTATCCTGGCATCCAAAAGCATCTGAATGTCATCTATACCTGTGGTAAGTCACCAAAAAAGCTCTCGTTGGAGTATGTATTTGATGAGCAGCAGTATGTGAAGAATGAGAAGAGTTATACATGTACATATGAAGTTGTTGAGCTTCACTGTCATTTTCATTTGGTTAAAAGGGAAAGCCTGTGGATTACATGAGAACCTTAATTTGATCTCTTTTTCTATGTACTGAGTTGACAGAAAAGAAGCAGAAAACGTGGAAGTGACATTTTCTGACAGCACTGCCTTTTTGAGGCAGCAAAATCTGTTGGCCCATTTGATGGTTGGACTGGACGACCTTAGTGGTCTTTTCCAGCTGTAATGATTCCATGACCCACCACGTGCCTATATCCTGAACGTTATCCTGCTGATTCACTTACCTGCAGCAAGGTTGTGGTTAACAGTGGGATCCTTTTTGTTCTGTTCTGTATTTCACTTTTTACCAATCAGTAAGGCAATCACTAATCCACATCCAGGACATTCGTTGAGAAAACTTTGGATAAACATAGCAATATTTTCTTAAGAAAATGCTGTCATTTGAGAAAAAGTATGTCTTCTGTTGGGATCATAAATCATAGGGCTGAGGAAACACTGTATTCCTATCTGACTAATCATTCTGTGTCAGAAAAGAGAATGATTGTTCCTCTCTGAACGATGCAGTATGAAAGCAACTTCAGGTCTGATTTTTCCAGTGAAGAAATGTTGATCGTTTGTAACTGATAGATATGAAAATATTTGCTTGAGGGTTTTGTTTGTATCGCTGTTGCTAGGATCATCTCTGCCTCTCTTCTGTTTCTTTCTACATTCACTGGAAGGAGAAATTCTGGTGCTGATTTGAATCTGCTGAGTAGATGAGCCATCTGATGTAGTGGAGGAGGTGCTGGCAGTGTCTGCAGACAACAGAAAGTTTGTGGGTGAATCCCTATGTGCAACAGCAGCATGCCAAGTCTCACATATGATTTTTTTGATATGGAGATGCTGTGGAATTTGTATAGATGCTATAGTATGGCTGATGTGTGGTCTGTTCAAAAACAGAGGGGGAGAATTGGGAGTGTGAAGCTCTGAATGCCTGCCTGGCTGTTTCATTTGGCAGAAGCAATGGGAACGTTAAACTCTTTCGTTCTTGTCACTTCTTTGTTTTTGTTTGAAATCATTTAGGAAGAAATAGAAATATCATCTATGTAAAGCCTTGCAAATTTTCTTGCTGGGGAGTTGAGATTGTTATGTCATTTTTTTTCCATAGAGAGATTGGAGAGAATCTCATTCTCATGGGGATGTGAGCTCCGTAATTCAAAATCAGGAACAAACCAAACAGGGCCCTGTGGTGTATTTCCAAGAAGATATCCCCCTAAAAGCCCTGTGCAGCCTCCTTCAGGCATTGTGGTTCTGGTCCCAGCGACCACTATAGAAGACATCAGTGATCTCTTAGTATTACTTCAGCTTTCCTTGTCAAAGCCTAACTGCATCAGGAAATAAGTCATGCTTGAGAGCATAGTATGCCATGGTTTGGTTTTCAGTGGGTGAAATCTGTCTCAACCTTTGAGGATGTCCATGGCGCCTGTTCAAAACAGTGATCTCAGGCATGACTGAGCTGGAGTTTGTGATCATCACACACGTAATTCTTCTCTCAAATAGCAAAATCCTTCAAAACATAAAACTCAAATAAACAAGAAATCAAATTCTCATTCCATGTGGTTACATTGGATCAAAGTTGATTCTGGTATTCCCTTAAAAGAAATTATAAAACCAAGCAACTTGATGTTTTATGCTTTAGAGAATAATTGCAGTGTAAAGAACTTCCAGTTGGTATCTCCTTGTTTCAGGTTCTCATAAAGATGCATGCATTATTACTCCTGCTATGGTATTCTCCCACTTAGACAAAACCCATGGGAGTGAAAAGGGGCAGGCTTTGACTGCTGTAGCAGAAATGCTCAGTTGTGGCCCGAAGCAGTGCTGGAGCACCTGGTGGGAAGGCAGGGCCTTCCATTTCATTATACAACTGCTAACAGTGACTATCAAGACTTTCTTTTGATTTAGGTGTTGCTTCTGTGACTTAGGTCTTGATACATATTATTTTTTCCCCCCACCTCTTGCCATTGGAGAGTGGATTCAGGCTGGGTGGGTTGTGGCTTTGTTGGTTTTCACTAGAGAGAGGTGAAAGACACAGAGTAGCTCTGGCATCACATGGGGGCAGGATGTACATCGCAGATTTCTCTGAGCATCGCTTCAGCTGTGGTCTAAGTGATTGTATCACTTTGTCTTACCTGTGACAAAAAACTGATGTGTCCATGTAGAGTTACTGATCATCAGCACCTCTGCAGAAGAGGTGGTGAGAGCAAGCCCCCTGGTGGATATGCTACTGTGGGTGGGAGGACTTTCAAACAGACTTTTTCCTTGTGATAAACTTCAATAGTTGTAGGTTCAGGGTAGCTGAACTCTGCTCATGGTGCTATGGTGCAAAGAGGGCTGGAAAGAGAATCATGTCTCCTGCTGACAGCAATTCCCCCCAGAAAAATAAAAATCCTATGTGGGGTTAATTTACAAGGTGATAAAGGATTATATTAATTCAAAACTTGTTTTGTGAGCAGAAATCATGGCCTTTTTGCTGAGGTGGACTTTGTGACAACCATTAATTATTAATATTGCATAGAGCAATAGCCAGTGAACAGCAAGTGATGTGATGTCTCCAAGTCCTGATAAAGTCTGAAGAAGTCTCTTGGCCTGTTCTTCTATAACTTGCCAGGAGGAGCTGAGCCCTGTTCCTGATCTCCTGCCTTCTTCAGGAGGTAAGTAGGTAAGGCAACAGCTTTGGTTCCTTATTAGCTATTTCCAAATTCCTTGGAGGATCATTCCTACAGCATCTGTGTTTTATTTGTTGTAAGAATGCCTTCCAGACATGCACAGCTATGCTGATGAATCTGGTTTTAAGGGAAGGGGTCATTATATGAGCTTTAACAAGACTAAGGGCAGTGTCTTGCATTTCTATTACAAGAACTCCATGCATCACTACAGGCTTGGGGCGGAGTGGCTAGAAAGCTGCATGGCAGGGAAGTGTCTGGGGGTGTTAGCTGACAGCTATCTGGATGTGAACCTGTGTTGTGCTCAGGTGACTGAGAATGCCAACAGCATCCTGGCCTCTACCAGAGATAGCACAGTCAACAGGACTGGTGAGGTGATCAGCCATCTGTATTTAGCCCTGGAGAGGCTTCACATTGAGTACTGTGTTCAGTTTTGGGGCCCTGACTACAAAAAAGTTGGGGCCCTGCAGTGTGTGCACAGAAGGACAATTAAGCTGTGAAGGGTCTGGAGCACAAATCTTACAGGGAGTGGCTGAGAGAACAGGGATTGTTCAGCCTCTGGAAGAGGTTCAGGGGAGACCTTAACATGCTGTACAGCTCCCTGAAAGGAGGTTGTAATGAGCTGGGGATTTGGCCTCCGCTCCCAGGTAACAGCAGTAAGACAAGAGGTGATGGCCTCAAGTTGTGCCAGTGGAGATTTGTGTTGGATATTGGGAAAAATTTCTTCTCAAGAAGAGTGGTGAAGCATTGGAACAGACTGCCTGGGGAGGTGGTGGGGTCACTGCTCCTGGAGGCATTCAAGATGAGGGTAGATGTCACGTGGAGGGATGTGGTCTACTGCCAGCACAGGCATGGATTTATTGTTGGACTGGATGATATTAATGTTCTTTTCAGCCTTAATGGTTCTATGATTCTGTGATCTAACTTTTTGTACAGCTTTATTTTTTGGATAATTTGTTGTAATTCAGTGAATGAAAATCCTTGTGTACAGTTTCAAGTCAATATAGCAGTATCAGTGCTCCATATCATTATGATGTATTCCTTTGCATTTTTCATTCAACAGCCATTAGTATCACACAGCTGAGATGGAAGTGCTGTAAGGCAGCGTTTTCATACAAGAAGATTGAAACAATGAGATAGTGGTCTTCCCTGTACTTCAGGGTCCCATTTACCCAGCCAAGGAAACAGGTGGAAACCCTCCAACATGAACAAACAAAACATTCCAAACCTGAACTTTGGCCGGAGCAGAAATACTAGAATTTGATCCAAAGCTGAATTGAGCTGTCGAGAAGGTGGGATTTTCCAGTATGTGTGTCCCATTATTGCATTAATACATTAATTATGATTTAAATAGGAAAAGGCAGGTTCATTTTGGGGAAGCATGTAATGTGATGGGATTGCTTTCTAAGCATGACAACTGTAACGGGAGGGAGATACGAGAATTTTAGCTCTGATTTTCCTTTAAAATACTCTGAAACTCTGAGAGGGTAACAGCAATGAGAGTAATAATGCAACTGAGAAATACCGTGCAACAAAAGCATTGTGAAATCTTTCTCTCGTTCTTTTTGCTCCCATTCCCCCCACCCCTGGCACTCTTGTCTTTCTTTGATATTAAACATTGTGTTTGCAGTATCTGCAGGTAGCTTGCTAGTGTCATTATTGCTGTGATTTTGTACTTACTGATGACAGTTACTGTACTCCTGACCTTTTCTATTTCCTTAATTGCCCATTTATTATTGTCAAAGATTCCCTTTAACTCTCTGGACATTGTTCCTCCCTAGTGTTCTAGACTTTTTTTGTTCCTGTACTGAATTATACTGAATTATAACTCAGCAGTGAATTTAACAGTAAGTTGTGTTCTTGTAATATCACTTGTATTCAAGGAAGTATTGAAGTATGTGTTTTAAGTCCCATGCCTAAGTACCATGAAAGTTTGACGTTTTTTTAAGTAATTCCTTGAATGGGGCTTGTCTGTATGTAGTGAGAGCAGTGCTGTAAGTCAAGAAGTGAGCAATCCAAAGTGAGTGCTGTCCTGCCCACCAGACCTGACCCCTTTCAGTTGATTGGAGACTGCAGATGTAAGCCCTTTGGTAAGCACCTCCTGATCCTTAAATACATGAATTGATCAGAGATGGCTTGATGGGGAAAAGAAAAATAAGAGATGTAAATTTTTTATAGGTATGTTTCAGTGGCTTGATTATCAGGGCTGCATAACTGGTGATTGCAGTGCTTTGTTAGGTATGGCTTTAACAAAATGGAGGACACGTGGCATTAGATGTGTACTCCATGTGAGTATCCATCATGTGTTAGGTGCAACTGTCCCTTGTCTGATTTGTGCTTAATAGAAAGGGCTCATTGGGCTGAGAGCTAATGAACCATCACAGGTAACTCAAATCTCTTGGAAAACCCTGCAGTTCTGTTGCATTGATGATCCTGCCATCCTGCTTGATGAGGCAATAAGCAAAGTCTTGGAGGCCTCACACTTCTCAACTTGATGAGAGAACTTGGTAAGTAAAGGATAAAGCATGACTGCAGTCGTCAGCCTAAGCTGTTCTGTGGCAGCTTGGTGCTACTGAGAGACTGAAGGGGCTGATGAAGGGCAATGGAGATATCTGAGTCTGCTGACCTTCGTGTTCTATGGGTTCTTGGGAAAGCAGTTTGGCTGCCTCCAGAATGTTGTGGTTAAATATCCACGAGGTATGTTAGACTAGAGGCAGGCTTATTTTAGGTGAGTGCACTGAGGGGGTTGCCTTTCTAATCACAATGAGGAGAGAGGCTGAAGCTCTGCATGAAGACACTCCTGTCATCTCAGAGGGACCACGCTGTAGTCCAAAAGCTCCTGCACAATAAGTTTGTCAGTGTTTCAGACTGGATGTAGGTAATGGACCCTATTGCTGGGAAAGTTTACGAATTCCTGAATGTGGAAAATGTACTCCTATTACTGCTGAAGTGCTTTCTCTTGGTTAGAAAAAGCAGTGTCCAGGGTCTGCAACAAATGGGGGGGGGAAAAGCAATTCCAGACTTCAAATTAAAAACAAAGCCTTTTAGACCCCTTTTGAAACAGGGCAGTATGGACAGTGTCTTCCTGGAGGAAGACACAATATGTAAAAGGGACTTCTTTTCTTCAGAAGTTATAAAACCTATTTTTGCCAGCAAACAAACTTTTCAGGCAACTTATCTCTAAGGATATTAAGCTGCGTATACAGCGCTTGAAACTGTCTGAACAGTTTTCTTTTGCCATATGGTGAAACAGAGCTCAGAGGCACTCAGATTTTAAATTCATGGCCACGTGGTTTGGCCTACCAAGTAAATGAAGAATAGAATAATAGTACAATCCCAGTATGCTGCTGCTTTCATTCTCACAACTCAAGGTCCAGGTATGGTTTGAGACATAAGTTCAGAACCTCAGTCTTATTTTCCTAAGATGACAAGTTTGCCTAGTATTGCTTTGTATCAAGCCTATGCTTCTGGTCAAGTTCTATCTTTTGAAAAGCTATCCAGTGCCTTGTAATGACTGCAAATAATGAAACATTCATGAAGTGGGATTCATTTAACTGAGTGCAGACGTATAAGCCATAGAGATTTATAGTGTAAACATTTCCATCTGAGAAAAATTCCTTTTATAGGTAATGGAGAGAAACAGCTGCTTTTGAGGCACAAATCACCTCCTCCTGAAGTGGATGCCTGGAAGAGATGAGCAGCATATTTTGTAGTGACAGTTCCCCTGTACTAACTATAAATGGAACTTTTTATACCCATCTGAGATATTGTTATCTGTACATGAGACTCCAGCGGCGCACACATCTACATCTGGTTAGATGGCTCTCAAGTATTATGTTCTTGGGCAAGTGCTCTCCATCTGTCTTTTTTCTTTGCCCTGGTTTCCACTCCCACTGCTGGATTTTTCTGATCTTTTGTCCTTAGTTTTTTTATAGATTGCCATGGACTGCAGTTGGTGGTGTGGGAGAGGGTGCAGAGTGGCATGAAACATTTGGTTATAGCGTTTGTTTCCTGTTCCTGCAAGCGAATGGGTGTATTGAACCTCCTTTCAGGCTCTTGTGTTTCCATTAGGGAAAGAAAAGAAAGCCTTTTTCTTCTTTTAGAAACTTAGATCTTACTTCCAGAAATTCTCAGACTTCATAGAACCTATTAGAACAGTATGTATGTAACAGGGTAACTGAAGATTGTCCTGCAATGGGTCAGACCTGCCAATTTAAGGCTGATGTTTTCCAGCTTCTCAGGCTGTAACTTTCTCATCTTTGATAATGTTCCAGTAACATTTTTTGTGGATGCAGTTTCTGGACCTCGGAGAAAAGCAGAGAAGGACACTGCTTGTTAAGCAAGGCTCTTATAATTTGGATCAACAGCACAGTGACATCACTGATTATTTAAAGGCAAGATCTCTTTTGCTGACCAGAGCTAGAGTGAGGCACACAACTCTGCTTGGAGATAACTGCTATGAGCAGACTGTAGTGGCTCTGCTACCATACATCAAGGCAGAGTATGCTATAGAGGTTTAAGGTTAGCAACTGCACAAGAATGTGGATTGTGAGTGACATGTCCAGGAACAAACTTAGCTGGGTGTTTAAAAGAAGGCACAAAGAGCCTAATGATTTTTATCTTCAAACTTGGTAAATAAGGTAATGAGAAGCTGTGAGTGTGTGGCTCCTGTTCATCTTTGCTTGCTGTACAACTCACTGTAGCACAGTCCGAGTTGTACACCCAGAAGAATCCAAACTGGCCCAGACACAGCAAGCCTTCATTATCAGCAAAGAACGAGGCTGTCTGACACAGATTAGGGTAAATAAATATTCTGAGGAAGCAGAGCTTGGCATCTCAGGTGAAGGAGGAGCAGGTGATGCTGTCGCCTCTAGAGAAAGGATTGGAAGCCCTTTAATTATTGCAGAGAAGAAATGGAGACCTGGAGATAAAAGTCATTGCCTTGGGGATAAGGAGGAAGGGAGAAGGGGCTGGAGGACTGAGAGGGAGTTCAAAGGACACCTTTTACAAAGATCCTAACCAGAATGCCACCTCACAATTAGGCAAGGCTTGCAAGCCTGCTGCTGTGGTCATTCATTTCAGCTGTTACTGGAAAGCATGTAGGGCTTTTACTATGGGGAAAAAAAGAGTCCCATAAAGAGTTAATTAAATTACTCTGACGCTTCTGACACACTCAGGTGTGTGCATGTGAATCCTTTATTCCTTTTTCTTTATTTTTTTGTTTTGTTGTCTTGCACTTGATAAAGACTGCTGTCTTTAAGTCACAGAGGAATGGATAAAGGGCTCATTGTGGGGCTCTCATTTAGTGTAAGGGGTTGCTCCAGGGTTGCTTTGCCTAGAGGGTTCAGCAGGAGGTGCAGCCATGGCTGCTGTATGTAAGGATGTTGTGGAGGGGCTGATGGAGGATGGTCAGGAGGCAGTTGGGATTTTTCTTTTTTTCCTTCTGATATTACGCACACACACACATGCACACACATACAGGTAGAAATACGTTAGTGTGAACTCAGGATTTCTGCTGCAGTAGCTGTGATGTTAAACTGTAACATAACCAAGATTTTCTGTTAGCTGGTGAATCTTCGAGGTTTCTAAACAGTTGTTATTGTCAAATGATTTTCTGTGGCATAAATGTGGAAGTCCTTGGGACTGAACAGTGATCCGCCAGCTACAGAGCTGGTCCCAGGCTCAGGGTGGGTCCCCCTGCCTGTCCTGAAACCACCTAAAAGCAGTTGTGATCCACTTTTAGTTTCAGTCAAGAAAAGCAGACCTGCCTGCGAATGATTGTGCAAGATGACATTTGAACAGAACTCTTTCAGGAAGCGTGGAGAGAGATAAATGAGGCAGTGGTAAAGTGATGTGGATCATTTGTATGATGGTTTTTTTCCTGTAAGCATAACTCTGCTATAGAGACCGTCTGTGCTTTGACATAATTATTCCTTTCTCAGTGTTCTTCTTTTAAAAGAAGTTCAGAATAAATTGTAGGCATGTATTGCTGTACTGTTGCAGGCTGCCTTTTCACCTGGGAACCTCACTGAACAGCCTTGTTAAACGGGGTTCCTGTTGATTTCCCATGTGTGTCAAGACCTGCATAGTTTCCAGATGTAATAATTAATGTTAATGTTGACACATGTGAGGCTTCTTGGCCAAGAGGGCAGAAGGCAGCCATTCTGGCAGCCCCTTTCATGTGTGACTGCGGGCTGCACTGGGGGAATGTGTGAGCAATGGATGGCTGACCCTTCATTCACAGCCACCCTAACTGCTCTTAATTGGGGTTAATGCTGGAGCCACTGACACCTTGATGCTGACCCATTAGTGCCTGGGGGCTACTGAAGGTTGCTGACAACTCAGCGAAATACTCATTAGATTAAATTTCAAGGGAGCGTTTGACGATGTGACTAATTGAGATACATTTGCATGAATCACGTATGTATTTGTATTCTCTTTTTCTTTTTCTTTTTTTTTTTTTTTTTAATGTGTCAAGATAGTGCCACTTTCTTCCACTGTGCATGGAAGGGCTCCCAGCTGGTGTGGTCTGGGACCACCTGCCCATTTCTCTGCACGTTTCCCAACGCCCTGTTGTTTGCTTGCTGCCCACTCCTCCGTTGCTTCACTTCAATAAGAGGCAAATAAGAAATTATCTGGGATTTGGAGTACTATTGTTCCTGAGTATGAAAAGAGAACTGTAAGAGTGTGATGGAGAGGGGAAATAAATAGTGATTTTTGTGAAAGCCACCAGAAGTGCTCAAATAGGTGACCTCAATGATGGGGCCCTTTGGTACAAATGGGGCCTGTGAATGACTACTGAGATAGGGGAAAATAACAAAAAGGACCCACTAAGGGGTGTCTATTCCACTGATGAAAGACTCCATAGGCATCAGATGCATATGTAATTGGTGGGAAGTGCACTAATGATGTGCAGCACTTGACACACCTACAGGCTGCAGCAAGGTCTGTCCTGGTGTGCACTGCACGCACTTCTCAAGAAGCTGTTCATGCTGTGAGTAATTCTGTAGATACAGAGGAGGGCTGGCAGACCATGGGAGAAAGCATTACCCTCCATTTTATGTGGAAAGACAAAATTTACATCAAGGTCTGTGTCATAGGAGCTGAACCTAAAGCCTTCCAGCATAAAGCCTTACCTGTGCATGCCTCTCCCTCCCCAGCAGGTTACTGGTGGTGGTGACTCTGTTAGATGAGCTGGGCAATTTAAGAACAGGCTTTAACAGTCTTAGTATCCCTGTGCTAGGGCTTAGCAGTGGGGAAGATCCACTGGAAGCTCCCTACAGGTTCCTTTGGTAATGTCTGCTCAATGCAGGTGACATTTCAGGACACCCACACCCCAAACTGAGGAGGAGATTGCTGTGGCAGTTACACCCCAGCACTCTCTGTGCTCAGGAAAGGTCCAACATCCACTTCTCTTTCTACTTCAGGATCTCAGTTTATTCAAAGTAGACCCACCCAAACGATTAATACCCCTTCAGACACACTTCAAATACAGTGGGCAGTGGCTACTTTTCATGCCTTGATGTAGTCATTGTTTGGTCAAGCCACTCATGTTCAGCTCCTTTAATCTTTCCTCATCCATCAACCTGCCCAGTCTCTCATTTGTCTTTCTGTTGCTCTTTTCCACAGTTACCTCTCTCCTGTAACAAACACTGAGCAGGCGTGTGATTGTTTTTAGCCTGGGGGCCAGCAGAGGCTTGTGATTTTTTTGCAGTATGTTAACAGTGGATGTTGTTTCAGAATTGCTCAGTCCAGTGCTGCTACCCAAGAGCAATGGCTGAATCTCTTTCTGGAGTTTCACTCTCAGGTATCCTGATGCTCAGTATTTCACTTAATTAACTTAATTTTGGTGAGCAAGTAAAGTAGCAACTTCTGAAAGTCAGAGACAGAGTATTTGTGCAAGGGAAGCAGGATCATGGGGGCTGGTATCAGCATCCCTTCTGGCTGGTTATTTTCCCAGCTCTACTAATACAAGGGCGTGGGGACTTAAGTATGACTGATACTGCATAATATAAATAGTGAAGCAAATCCTACTAAATCCCTTTAGAAGATATTTAACTAAATTCCTAACCCATGAGGCCAGCCTGGGCCGTGTCTTATCTTTAAAAGCCATCTTACAGGTGTGTGCAAAAGCTCTAGAGGCTGCTTAATCCAACCAGATGTACCCTCAGTGCCTCCAGGGAAGGAGTGAAGGGAGGAGGACAAAGATTTGGAGATCTCATTTGCTGGAAGAGTGTCACTACACTGTGGTTCAAGACAAAGCCTCAGGGAGAGGAATATACCTGGTATGCAGCTCCATCTGGAGTCCAACAGATCCGCTACCTGAAAAGTGGCCCAAAGTGGCCACAGTCAGGATGCTCACAGAGATCTGGGTGTGTGTATCAGGCACCAGGTGCTAGATGGAGCTGGCACTAGCTAGTCCCTAGATTATATTTATTTGCTTCCAGCTTTGATTAAATGAAATGCTTTTTTTTTTTTTTTTTTTTTTGGAGAGTACATGGAAAACTTAGAAGGAAAATGGATCATCTCATAAAAGGATGAAAAAATCCTAGCACCTTATTAACCCTTCTCCATATTGACTATATATATACATATATATATATTTAATTTTGACAGCCTGATAGTTGTCATGGCTCAGTGAATGGACAGTGGCCTTGGACCTGGGGCCTTCTGCCTTGCCCAGAGAGATGGTGGAAGCCCCATCCCTGGAGACACTTGAGGTCAGGCTGACAGGGCTCTGAGCACCTCACTGAGCTATATGTGTCTGTGTTCATTGCAGAGGAGATGGACCAGATGGCCTCAAAGGTGCCTTCCAACTGCGATTCCATGATGCTTAACCCTAGTTTGTCACAGGCTCTTTGGCACTGGGCAGCCACTTGGCTTCCTCCTGCCTGGTGCAGTTAGACTGTAGGGCGTAGGGCTGTTTGCTCAGCATCTGACACCACAGCAACAGCAGCTTCACCACCTCTCTTGGGCTTTCAACTTATGCACGTAGTGCAGACACGATCACACAGATGTGGTGTTTCTTAGTGCCTGCAGTTTCTGTTGAACTGCAGTGACATGAAGCTTTGGAAAGTAGAAGTGTTAGGCTCCAGCCCAACATATGCATTGTGGTCACAATCAGTCATGAATTCAATGGCTGTCCTACATTTCTACTTTTTTTTTTTCTTCTGGATTGTTCTTATAATTCATAGTATGAAAAATAACCAATATTAAGTTTCCATCTCTCATGTTCTGATTTTTTTTTTCTTCAGTGAAAGCCCCAAACCATTTAGGGCTTATCCTAGGATTACATACTGACACACATTCCTTGACGTGCTCTGTATTGATCAAAGGGTCCAAATCCTGCAGTATGAAAGCTGCATCCAATACCCACAAGTAAGAAAGGCAAAATTTCTCCTTTTGTTTTTATAGGTTATCAAAACCTTATGCAGATGCCTTGGGTATCAGTGAAGAATGAAGTATAGCATGTTGGTACTGTGTTGTGACTGTTGAGTGAGCCACCTAGTAAATTGCAGTGGGAATGAATAATGTAAGTTTTCTGACAGATATGAGCCTATTACTGTATTAATAAATAAATGGATTCATTCTCCTTCGTCGCCTCATAACTCTTTGTCCCTTAAATTATCCTTAATTAAAAATGAGGTTCCCTCTGACAGAAAAGGGAAGAGTGAAGGTACAGATATTTGTTTGAATTTTTGTTTTTCCTTTCCTGTTCCCATTCACTGTTGTCAGGGCAGTGATTTTCTCCCAAACAACACTTAAGCAGATGCATATGGTTGTGTTTAATTTCCAGATGGGGAGGCAGGCTTCTAATAACAGTGCAATTCTCTGCTTTGTAGATCTGGCTGACCTGCCTTCTGCAGATTGCCAGGGAACTCTGCCCCGTGCCCTGGGATGCCAGCAGGCTCACGGCTGAGCCAGGCTTTTTGAATTGCAAGTGAAAAATGATTGACCTGTCCAGACTGCACAAAGGTTCAACAGTTCTCTACATATGTGAGACTGGCTTGCTTTTGAATTCAGGATCTTATGAACTGCTTTACTTTTTGGCATGATGGCTCTTTATAAATGTGTTTTCCAAAGTCTTGAGCAGACAGATTTTGTTAAAGGAAATGTATTTAATTATTAGCACTGCCATTTTGGTTAGGACAAGAATATTTTTCTAAGTGAAGGCGTGTAATGATTTCTCTCTGTTTCCCTGGAGACCTCTTGCTGCATCTCGGGTGTCTTGTCCTGGCTTGGTGACTTACATTTCCTAGTGGAGCAAGTTGTAGATCTCAGTGTAGCCTAATCAAGCCCACACGTGCTTTTGAATTTCAAGCTAAAGGGTTGGACTAGAGGTGGGTGCAGTCTTGAGTGGAAGCAGAGGGATGGAGTGCATGGACATAATGATCTGAATAGGAATGCAGTTGCAGATAGGTATGTTATTAAACGTGCTCTGATGCTGACCAGATGTAACTGTCTACATTATAATCAGCCACATATGGACTAGGTAACCTGGCCTCCCTTTGTAGTCAGTATATGGAAATAAATATGCAGTTTTAGGTTGCAGTCCATCTCATTTTTAAAACGGCTCAGGCACCTTGCAAGTACTTACTTTTCACTCATAATGGGGAGCTGTGCTGACTAGATCAAGTGTGAGTACGTGCACTGTGAACATCTACAGCTGGGTCAGATAAGTCTTAGCTTGAATTCTACAGCTATGTATCTTCACAAACTGTCATCTGTAAAGAGTCTTCATACCTCACAATATTTAAATGCAGTTCTGCCATTGTTTTGATTGTAAGTTTACTAAATCGCTTCAGATCTTTTTTTTAATTGATTACTTTTTGTTTGTCACACAGCCAAGAAATTAAAAAAATAGGCATGTAGTTCAGTAATATCTACTTTTGGGAAGTAAGCCTTTACTGAAGGGCACATATTCTTTGCTGCTCATGTACTCAGTTTTGTAGGGTGGGATTCAATTTCTCATTGTGCCACCAAATGTAGCTGCCTTGAGGCAAATGAAATATCAAAGCTCCTATTGTACCCAGTGAGCATAGGAAACTTTTCTTTTTAAACCAACTAGATACCTGGGCTTCATTTCCCTATATAACGTGCATAGAGATATTTTCAGTGTTTTTCTTATAGGGTCTACCTGTTTTTTGCAGAGCTTGTCTTTGTTGTTGAAGCCCAGGCCTTTCAAAAGCATTACGCACTCAAGTTTAACAGCTCTTTGCAGAGCTGAACTGCTCTCAAATTGTCCAGATCTGATGAGTGCTGACATTTACAGAGTTACATAATCACAGAATCGGAGGTGTTGGAAGGGATCTCTTGGGATCACCCCCTGCTAAAACAGGTTCCTTCAGGAGTGTGCCGTTCGGAGGAGTTCATATACCTAACACCCATGTGAATGTTCACACTGCAGGCATACAAGTGTGTGTCTGAGCTCAGAGCTGACTCCCTGTATTCTTGTCACTCTGTGAGGACAAAGCCCTGGGGGGAAGGGTTTGTATTTTTTAAGGGATACAATGGTCCTAATATAGCTTCACTGCTCTGGCAGCCATCCCTGTGGAGAAGCGTGAGAATGTAAGAAAGGCTGTTTCCATTGCTATTTCATATTTGTTTTTACCCATCTTTGAAAACAGGAAATCCCCCAAATGGACGTAGTAGTGCTATCGTGCCTATGGCACACAGCAGCAAGGAGATTAATCTGTTTCAAGGTATCAAAAGAATCCCTGTCCTTCTGAAGTACATTTCCATTTTCCAGTCGGCGATGAGAAAAAAACATTCCCATTCTTTTTATTTCAGTGGAAAACTATTCAACTCAAAAGCAAGAGTTTAGTGCTGTAGTCCTAACATTGGAAACGTCATTATTTCTGATAAGAGCTACTCAACTAACTGCTCAACTGCCAACTCAAGAATAGGAATTAGTTGTACAGTCAAAAGCTCCTTGTGGTATTCATACAGTAAATTTGTGTAGTAACACAGAATGCTCTGGTCGTACTCAGCCAAATCTGCAAGAAGCTGTCTGAGTAGTCCTCTATCCATGCTGCTCCCAGAACTATCCAGGGCGCTGTTTGCATGGCTACAAGCTGAAATATTTCTGGAAAGTGTGTTTGTTATTCATGCATACAATTGCAAGCTGATGTCTGAGCTTTTTAGTCTATCAATGTAGATATGCACTGTGTGATCTCCAGATCAGTGTGGTTTGTTGGTCATTATTCTTCTGGTCCCTCTTTGTTCTTCAGTATGCCTGGGTTAACAGGCTGATCCCTCTTCATGCTTGAAACCATTTCCCCTTATTCTGTTACCACAGACCCTGCTAAAAAGTCTGACCCCTTCTTTCCTGTAGATCCCCTTTAGGTATTGGAAGGCCGCTCTTAGGTCAGCTCAGAGCCTGCTCTTCTCCAGGCTGAACAGTCCCAGCTTGTTCAGCCAGTTCAGCCCCTGTGTGATGGACAGCGAGTGCTGCACTGGCCAGGGCATGACCAGCAAGCCATACACTGGGGAGTGTTTTCCTGCTTCGGATGCCATGGTATGAGGAGAGCAAGGGATACAGGAGGGTGGGACACAGCCACTCAGCAGCTAAATGCATCCCTTTCCTGGGCTCCTCCTCTCAGGGAGCAGCAGTGCTGTGTACTGCTCTCTGGTACACTGAGTGCGGGAGGATGTCTCTGTCTGATACTAATGACTAGACAACCTCCACCATGAGCATGGAAACCAAGCTAGGCTACTTTGAAAACTTAAATACAGACTTCTCAGACTGGTGGTTCTTTTGGATGTTCAATTAATGTTTATTTCTTCATTAGCAATTTTTTTTTAAAATCAAACACTTGTTCTTAAATATTCCCAGTTTAAATCAAACTCTGGTTTGTGTTGGAAGCTCATGAGGTCAGATCAGGTAAGACAGAAAAACTGGAGCATTTTTAGTCATTAACCAAGAAAGTGTCTGAAAAGAACTTTGGGACTTAGAAATGAGGTGATGGAATTACAGTTCTAGTCAAGGTTTGAATCTCTTCTTAAACAGGAGCTCTTGCAGGTAGAAAGGCAAAGCTCTCCACCTGTGCTAGACAGACAGCTCAGTAAAGGATCATGTCTGAGTAGTGTGTATGATCTGATGCGAAATCTTTCAGTGGAGTCGACAGGTTTGAAGTCAGGTCTCAGATTATTCTATTCTGCAACAAAGAGAAACAGCAGTATTGTAGACCACGGTGTCCATTTTGGTCACTCTGATGTTATAACTGATTCTCATCCGCGAACTCACCCTGTTTCCTTAGCTTGCCCAGCAGTTCTTATGAGCAGAACATACTATTGAAGGGGAGCTGTACACAGTGTGGTTTCCTGAGCCTTTAAAAATCATAAAACCAGCAGAGCCGAAGTAATCATCACTAGTAAGCAAACACAATTGGAGCCTGAGTCTGAATCCAATGTGTCAACAAGCTACATTCACAGAATTGTAAGGGCTGGAAGGGACCTCCAGAGATCATGGAGTCCAACCCCCTGCAAAGCAGCTCCCAGCCCAGGCTGCACAGCTCGGTGTCCAGGTGGGCTGTGAATGTCTCTGGAGAAGACTCCACCACCTCTCTGGGCAGAGTAGGGTGGGTATTTTAGACACCATTTCCCAAATTACCACCTTTAGGTGCTGCTCTGAGATGGAATGTGTAAAACGTCATATGTACATGGCTGAACGTGAAGAGTAAGGCTTTGCTTGCAGTGGAATTTGCAATTCAGATATTTTTCCACCAGTTGTGAGAAATGCATCCTGTTGGTGATCAGAGGTACAGACTTGACACTTCTGAAAGATGAGGATTAGAAGCTTGCAGTCTGTGTCCGATGCTGTGTTTGTGCTTGGTCTCATAAGGTGAGAATTAAAGTTTCCTGTGTGATTATGTAGAAACTGTAGTAAGACATACATAAAACTAAATTGTGGGTCATGCATTTCAGATGCTGGAAAGGAGAAATGATAGATAGCCTGTAGCAAAATCTGATATATGTATGTGTGACTGCAAAAGATCAGAAGAAGGCATAAGCATCCGATTTAAAATACTTGTACTGGAGAGGCAGATTTGTAGCATATGTTAGAGCTTATAGGGAACAGACTGTGCAGTATCTGGTACCACATGCAGAGAGAGTTAGGACACTGGAAACTTCATTCTCCTGGGAAAAAATATCATGGAGCAGCATTTATTTTTAAGAGACACCCTCATGTTTTATTTATTTGTGCATTCTGCATTTCATCGCTTGGAGACATGATGCTTGGGAAGGCAGGCTTGGAGAGTACCTGTCTTCCACACAGGTCCATTTTCTGTCTGTTGCATTCCATACTGTTCCCATTATTTGACCCTTCTACATCCTGAGAGCTACTTGTGTGTAGTTAGGTTTAGCTGATGAAGTGTGGAAAAAGATGTCAGATATTGACAGATCCAAGGAGCAGGCCATGATGTGCTCTCAAGTAGAAAGCCCAGCCCTTCCTTCTGAGTTTAAAAATACATTAACGTGAAAACTGCACACTTTCAAACTCTTGTGTGCTCAAATCCGAGCAGCAGTGCCATAAATAAACCTTCTCCTCACTCTGGTTCTTCCTCATGATGACACAAGGGAGCTGGCTGTCCCCCTTGTGCACTCCCTCTGCTCCACCTGACAGCCCTTGTTAGAAGGGAACTGAAATGCTATGCATTCCTCCTCTGGCTTGGGTAAGCAGGAGCCTTGCAAAGGTGCTTACCCTCCATGTTCATAGGAGGTGGCTGGCATCTTTAAAGAGATGTAGGGAAATACGTGAAATGAAGCTGGGAGGAAGGAAGAGAGACACTGGGAAAGACTATAGGAATGGGACTGACAAGAGCAAAGAGGTGAATGATGGTGATCAGAAGAAGATTAGACTAGTGGAAAGGGAATGGAAGGGAAAACTGGGAGAACAAATGATTCAATCATTTTGTAGCTAATACATGATACTTAAGCCAAGATTCCTATCCACTTTGTTTGTTCATTTTTAATTCCAGCTCTCACTTGCGGATGACTGAAAGAAGAATTGTTTTATTGTTGTGTGCCTGACTTTCCCCATTTTTGAAATAGGGCTAAGGGCTGTTAGCAACCTTACAGCAGGTGAGAACGCCTTAAGATCCTTTCCTGGAAGTGTTGATGCTTGAGCACTGTTGATAGATGTAGGGAGATGAGCTGTCTCTGTGAATACTTCCGAGATAGTCTTGATAGTACTCAATTTTGGCAGCTCATAGAGCACAGACACCAAATCTTGAACACCTTCACAAGGTGGGTTCATGGTCAGACCTAGTGGTAGGCAAGCCTGCCTGTGGAAGGGAGTTGGATCTAAATGATCTTTGAGGTCCCTTCCAGTCCAAGCTATTCTGTGATGTGGTTCAATGATAATATATCTCACACTGATACTTATGGCCTTCACTGTTTTGCCTCCTCATGACAGATTTTGCAGTGTTGACAATGGTGAAATTGAGGGTGTCATGAGGGGAATGAGCAGCAGAGCCCTGAGCACATCCTGAAGGACCAACCAGCCGTAAGATTTGACTGCAGCTCCAAAAGTATAAGTGATGGACGTTTGCCTGCAACAGTAGTGGAGAACTGGGAAGACCTCAGTGACCTTAGACAAGCCATTTATTCCCTCTGTGCTTCAGGTCTCTATTAAAAAAGGAAAAAAAAATAAGAACATTTTCCAGGAAGATGATGTGATGATGTATGACCTCCTGTAGGGAGCCTACTGTAGCAGGGGGTTGGATTTGGCAATCACTAGAAGTCCCTTCCAGCCCCTACAATTCTGTGATTCTGTGAGAAATTAGAGTAGGAACCGATAAGGTATTGTGAGAGTCCATGAAGTATGTATGGTTGGTATCTGCTGTTCATTGCCATTCACCTTACTGGAGTCTACCCTCAGCCAGTGATCATTATCATCACTCAGAGACTCAAAGGGATTTTAACAAATTGCCTGACAGAGGCAAATGATTCCATGTTCCAGCACTGACAGAAAAAGACTCACAGAAGCTCATGCAAAGGAGTGTCAGAAGCTGACACGAAGAGCTAGTCCATTTTGATCCTTGTTGTCTTTTCTCGTATCAGCCACTGTGGAACTCCACAAGTTGGTCCTTTTGAGATGTCTTAGCATCCATAACCACAGACTGAAGATGAAGAAATGGCACCTTTGAAGATCTTAGCCCTAGCAGCCTGTCTTTAGATGCACTCAGTTCTCTTTTCAGAACTCAAATAAGCAATGAAGCTTTCAGGGGTAAGTATTTCAGATACAGTTGTGACAATCGGGCTGTGTGTGCTTCAGTCATTCTTCTTTGCCTTATTGCTCTCTACAATTATCTGAAGGAAGGTTGTAGTGAGCTGGGAGTTGACCTCTTCTCTCTTGTAACAGTGATGGGATGAGAGGGAATGGCTTCAAGTTGTGCCAGGGGAAATTCAGACTGGATGCTAGGAAATACTTCTTCTCCAAAAGAGTGCTGGAACGGGCTCCCCAGGGAGGTGATGGAGTCACTGACCCCAGAGGTGTTCCAGAAATGTTTAGATGTTATGCTAAGGGACATGGTTTAGTGGGAAATATTGATGGTAGGTGCACAGTTGGACTGGATGAACTTAGAGGTCTTTTCCAAAGTTGGTGATTCTGTGATTCTGTACCTTTACATGCATAGCAGATATGTTGACTGGTGGGACAAGGTAAGAAGCAAAAATCCAATAGCTCAGTGTTCAATTGCTTGAAAACTTCCCTAAGCCCAAATTTTCTAAGCCAAGGCAGAATGTGGCCTTTATATCCCCCGCTCCTACGCTGTTACAAAACTGCCCAGGTATTCATTGCATTTATGCCAGCCTGAGTCACGGGGTAGATGGCACAAGCTGTTCTGTTTGTTATCCCTTGGAGAAGTCTGTCTGCTTTAAAAATATAGGCTTTCTTGAAAAGGACACTTTTTCTCCTCTGACTTTTGACTTATTTTGGTCACTGTTGTCTAAACTTGAGGAACTTTGTTGAAACAGCTTTTTAATTTCTGCTGATGGAAATTCACACTCATGTTTCTTTAGGGAAATGATGCAAAGCATTGGAGAGCTTGTTCTTCTTGACCCTGAATCCCTCCTCTAGTCACAAAATGTTGATGGTTTGAATGTTATACTGATTCATAATCCTGTTCTTATCATCTTACAGAGGTGGCTTGCATTACAAGTGTTACGGAGATCTCTGTGAAGAGTGGCTCTAGGCAGTAACTTTTTCATGTGCCAGACTACCTTACTGCTCTTCCTGTGAGTTAGTTGACTTTCACCAAGTTAGGAAACATCCATAAGCAGCGCTGTGAGTGGAAGTGACATATTTACCTCGCCTTGTCCCCTTTCATCCTGTTTTAGACCTCAAACTGTCTAACAGCATTAGGAAACCCCACAGAATGAGAACTTCAAGTCAGTGCTGCTGTATTTACCAACGCACTGCGTTGTTTCCTGATGCTAATGTTAGCTGAACACTTTAGGAGTGGGGCAGAGCGCTGCTTCTGTGAGGCAAATTTCAGGGATGTAGGAAACAGGAAAATCCTAGAAATAAAACGTGGCAAAACGTGTCTGCTGCCTTACTGCAGTTAACCAAGAAAGGTGACTGGCCTACAGACAGTTCTGTTATCAGTCTGTTATCAGAGGACTGAGAAAAAATATCTTTAAGATCTTCAAGAATTGATTGTATTGATCTTTAAGAAAAATCAACAATCCACAGCCAATGTTGTACAGATCTTTAAGAATAACTAGCAGTCAGTAAAAGAGCTAGTAACTATTCTGTAAATCTGGCTTCCATCTCCAGTAAAATGGTCTAAGTAAGGAAAGAGAATTTACAGTGCTATGCATGCACTTGGAGCCCTGTGTATCTTAGCTAACCCTCAAGGCAGTTGCCAAAGTGGAGTGTAAATTATAGTAAAAGAAACAAGTGAATTTTTTGTAATAGAACAATGGAGAAAATACTAAACAAAATATATCTGTAAGTAGTTAAAGCAAACCTCATTCTTGATGAAGAACAATTTATTGCGCTTTCTGTGCAATTCAGAACACATTTTGGTTATTAATCCAATTCTGTAAGTATGAGGATCCTCTGCATTAGTTAACTTCACCCTTCAAAAATTAAGGAACATGAATAGCAAGCGCACAGATTTGTACCAAACAAATCCTGCCAGACTTTCTTGCCTAGTTTGATCCATCTGTAGGCCAAAGAGATTAAAAGAGTTTGAGGGTGATGGAGCACAGGCACAGACTGTCCAGAGAGGCGGTGGAGTCTCCTTCTCTGGAGACATTCAGGACCTGCCTGGACACTGAGCTGTGCAACCTGGGCTGGGAGCTGCTTTGCAGGGGGTTGGACTCCATGAGCTCTGGAGGTCCCTTCCAACCCCTACAGTTCTGTGATGCTGTGATTTTATTTGCGTAAATAAGATGTTTGTTCATGTATTAAGGCAATTAATGTATTGTATAATGAAGACTGAGCTGAAAAATTGATTTAGATTGACTGGAGATGAATATTATAAAACAAGCTGGAAGGACCCAAAACACAGTGATGACTACGTGCCAACACTTGGTGGGGTGGATTCAGTGTTAATGTGTTTGCTTAAGATTCTTCTTAACAATTTGGAAAGAGGATTGGCTATGAGGTAAGGTCTTTGCCTGGATAGTACCATCTTGGGAGGGATCATACTTTTCAAAGCACTAATACTAGCAAGTTTTGTCTCCTGACTGACCCCATCGACATCCTGATTCTGGTATCTGATCAAATCTGTGATTCTAACAAATAACTTGGTACTGCTAAACTTTTCAGACAGAGAGCTGGTGAAGCAATAAAGAGGCTGTTGGTCTTGGTGATCCTGAAGGTCTTTTCCAACCTCAGCAATTCTATGATTCTACAAGAATGTCATAGGGTCTCTGTTTCCCTATTAAATTCCCTATCCTCCAGCATGTTTCCAGGGGCATGGAACTTCTCCCTCAGAGATTTATTCAGTGAAAGCTGTACTAATTGCTTCGTGTTTGGAGATTCAGATTGGGTCATTACTTACCTCTTGATATTGATTGTACATTTTAAGCAGTGCTGCTGAGGTAAGGTGAGCATGGTGTGGCCACGTAAAAGCGTGGGTGCATTGCTGCATGGACCTAGTAACCCCACACCTATCTGGAAGAAGGGCGGGGGTAGAAATACAGTGGGGTCAGGAAATACAGAGCAGTTTTGCTGTCATTTAGCAGCACGTTTGTTGGTATTGCTCAGCCATCGTTGTAAGGCCCGTTATTAGGCATTCCCCGATGGTACCTTATTAGCTGCTGTGTGAGCAGGGATGTCTCCTCCAGGGATCGAGAATTATTATGATGAAATTATCTGTGGGTTCAGATTGCAGGCCACTAGTTTGACAAGGCTGGTTTATATTCTACGCTGTGAACTCCCTGGAGCGGGTAATGCCTTACTGCATTTCATTGACACAATTGGGTTGTTTCTGTGTGGTTTTAGGGAAACACACGATGCTTAAATGCTGAATAGCAGGATTGAAATTAGGAGGCAAATTAAATCATGAATGACAAAAGGAACAAGCAGGAGACAGAAAATAGGTGAGGTTGGAAAGAGAGTGTGGGCAATAGCCATGGGAACATGTTTGTCTCAGCCCCTGTAAAAATCTCAGTTTTCTCTGTGGAATCTTCTGTTTTGGGGAGAGTGCAACAAAACAGCAGGTTGTGCATCACAAATAACAGAATTCTGGGTGCTCCTGTATTGAAGTGAACATTGAGTTCGGGACCTGAGTGCGAAGAAAGAATGAGAACTAAGGATTAGTTTTTTAATTCATTCTCTAGTTATCCTTTCCTAGTGTTAGAAAATGCTTTATTATCAATTGTTTTATTGCTGAAAGCTCATTATTGTGATTGTTCTTTGATGGGAGCATAAAACAAGGGAATCGGCTCCTCTGTGTGGTCTGTTAGCAGTGTGCTAAAGAAAAAAAGGGAATCCCACAAAGCCTTTCCCAAGAGCTGACGTTTATGAGGTTGTTAAATAGCCTTCCACAGAAGCATTCAGAGCCCTGTCTCTTAATTGGCAAGTTACTGAGACCGCACTGAGACTTCCCTCGATTAGCTGGGATTTGAGATGGAGTGAATCATTTAAAAAGTTGATTTGAAGTACTCTAGTGACTATAACTATCCCACATGCCAGCAAAATTGTGTAAGAAATGGGATTTATTTCTATTCTGAATGCCTAGGTTCAACTTGTACCTCTTGGTCATTTCTAGGGCTTTTACCCTTGAGGCTGATTTTTATTGTCTTCAAATACTTATAATCTCTTTGCCCGTTCTTCGTGATATTAGGGAGGTAGAGCACCTCATGTCTTTCTCCAGAATGAAGTTTTCCAATTCTTCATTCATTCTTGCATCTTTTCCCTGAAATCTTTCCCATTTTTTCAGTATCTGCAGCCTCTGAAATGGACTCTGTGTATCAGTAGCAGTTGTGTAAATGCCAGTTGGGGTTGATACATAATTCCATTGCTTCTTCCACTTGGTATTGTATAGCTAGTACATGTGTTACTGCTGAAGATGTTGGACTGGTAGCCCCTTTTAAACAGAACAGACAGCATAACTTGCTGGGCTTTTCCAGCTTGCTGTTTCTGACCTCCTGACTTGTGCCTGGGAATTAAGCTCTCCACTGTTTTATCTTACATCCAGAACTTTGCATATTCTGTACTGAAATTAGAATCATAGAATCGTTGGTCAGACCTACTTAAACCTTTATGACATTACAGTGTGTGGAGAGCATCAGTTCATTTACTGCCTTCTAAAATCTCAGAGTTACAGAAACCATTGTGTTGCGGTGAGCTGGGGATGTACATGCAAGCAGCTACCAGATTGCACTTAAGGGTTTTGAATGTTTAATATTATTGTAAATGGGACTGTTCTTTTTATCATCGTATCACGCTCCCTTCTGGACAGCTGTTTACAGAATCTCTGGGTTTTTGTGGCTCTTCAGAAAATGGATAGGAAGAAACTTTCAGAGAACCACCTGACCTGGCCTGAGATGAACTTTTTTCTTCCTCTTCTATTCCTGCACTCATCAGATGAATTGTTGAGCATCTCCTAGTAGTGCATTAAGCACACTGGTCATACATCTTTCAACTGTTGTTTTTGCAGCCTTCCCCTTGGGAACGAGTGTATGAAGCACAGCATATTACTTTGATAGGATTTTAAGGAGGTTTGGTTTGATGAGCTGTGTATTCACTTATGCATTTTATTTCACATAGCAAAGCCAACAAATTGCACCCAATTGCAGTTAAAGGAGGTGGGATTGGAAGTAGGCTGGGGTTCCCAAAGGAATTCATTCTTCTGTTTTGATGACAGCCTTATTTCTCTTCCCATGAAGCCGGAGGATCACATTTGCTAAGCACTCTGTTTTTCTGGAACTTTTACAAATCTTGGAGATGTGGTAGATCCAGATGACAAAAATTTCAGAATTTGTCAGGGAGCTGAACTAAGTGGTGGAGGAGAGGGGGACCTACAGTGATGTTCTTAGCTGCCAATCTGTCCAGCACTATAAAATCCTCATGCCAATATGTCATAGAACCATAGAATGTTTTGGGTTGAAAGGGACCTGTAAGATCATCCGGTTCCAACCTGTTGCTAGTTGTTTCCAACTACTAGGTCAGGCACCAGGTCAGATTGCCCAGGGCCACATCCAGCCTGGCCTTGAATGCCTCCTGGGCATGCGTGTCCCACAGCTCTATTGATTTAGTCAGTCCAACCTAAAAGGCACTGTTTAAAAATAACAGTTCATGAGAGTTTAGCATCAGCATTTGTTACATTCTGTACAGCTACATGTGGGAAAGGAAGATTTCTCCTCCGAGGCACTGGGGATTTCGGGTTGAAGTATTACTGTGGCACAAGTCAGGAAGAAGGGATATTTGATTCATGAGTCTTAATTCACAGTTGCTTCAGGATGTTCAGAACACGTCAGCAGGACTGACTTTTGGGAATGCAGATGGGCTGATGTTTAACATATTAAAAACAAAACAGTACTTTTGAGAGAGAGAAAGAGAGATGATATTTTTCACAGGCCATGACTGTGTTTCTTTGCAATTTCCAGTTTTGATGTGTAATGCAGGTACTGATGGCTTGAGGGTCAGAGAAAAAGATGGAGCAGAACTTATAGGCACCAGTGAGGTCAGAGAGGTACAGTGAATCCTGGTTCCATCCTTCCACCCTCATTAAACCTCCTGATCAAACTCATCCTCTTCCTGAGGAAAGAAATGCCATTCTGAGGTACCAAATATGTGCAGTTAACTAAAACCTGCAGTAGCTCCCAGGGCTCTGGTAATCCCGGTTTTGTAGTATTCCATGTTGTAACATCGTGTAACAGCTGTTTGGTGCTGGAACGCAGTGCTGGAGAGCTGTGCTTCCCCGGGTCAGCTTCTGGCAGTGCTGGCTGCTGGAGCTTCCTGGGGCCTGGCAGCATCAGCTGTTCTTAGGCGAGTTCCAGCTCTCTGAGAGGAAGAGGCATTGAGACAACAGCCTTCAGTTCCCAGGAGTCTCCGTTATTCTCCACGTGATTTCCAGTTTTGGGTGAAAGAAGTGGAACAGCACAGCAGTATGGGAGCAGGCTCTCTTCTGTTTCCAGTAGTGTAGTGGGCAGTGTGGTTGGGACTCTCTCTCTCCCATTTGTTTGATCTATTACCTGTAGCTCCTTTTTGTATCATATTTTCATATTTTCCTATATTCTTTCATCATTTGTAGTAACTTAGGTATCCCTCCTTATCTTGTCTGGGCCTTCATGCTTCTTCGCTTGTGATAGAATCAACTAAACACTAATCTGTCCACTGATCTGTGGAGCCCTTTAAGGGGCTGAGGCTCAATTTCCCTGCACGCTTCCAGGACCATCAGCATTTCCAGTCCCAGGTTTGGAATGCAGCAGTTTGGGAACTCTTGCTTCTGTCCTGCCTTGCCCTGACATAGCAAAAACTTTTCTGAGCCCCTTGAGTCACGGTCTGCAGTTTCACTGGACTTTCTGCTTTTTCTTTAATCACTGTTAGAAAGGAGCAGCATCAATGGCGCTGCACGAGGCTGATGAAGACTTTCATGTCTCCTTTTGTTTATTATTACCTCTGATTTTTTTTAAGAATACAATTATTGATCCCATGTTTCCCAATACATGGAATGTGCTTGTGGATAAGGAGCTGCTTAGAGGATTTGGATCTGGGAATGGATTGTTGGCCTCAACAAAATGGAGATTTACCCAGAGGATCTCCAAGGGAATTGTGTGCTTTAATTCAAGTGACTGTTCATTGTAAATTTATGTCGCTTTCACCAACTCACTGCAGCAAAGGTAATGTTGGAGGTGATAACAGAAACTGACTGCAAAGCCACTGCACTGTTAACACTGTGGTGTCTGCATCCACAGAAGAGTTTTACTGTGTTTAAAAAACAGCTGTGGGAAAACAATGCTTGCTTGAGTGTTTCTGCCTTAAACTGTCTTCTGACTGTGACCCAACATGAACTCATTTATGTAATGCTTCATTGCAGCAGCACTGCCTCAGGGATGTGGCTGTTCCTGTGATCAGAGGTAGCTCTACCTCCACTTTTAGATGCCTTCCCTGCAAAGAAACTCTACAAATGCCATGCTGGGAAGGAGGGGGTTTATTCGTGAACACAACACAAAACAGTGCTGGCACTGCAAGGTGGTGTTTTATCTGCAGCTACGGTGCCAAGAGAGCTTGCTGAGAGGGCTGCCTTTGTTCTTTTGTACCTTAGTGTGTTGCCAAAGAATCCTTCTTTTCTCTTGATGCAATCCCTTCCCCTGTGCAGGTGAAGGACAGTAGTTGAGTACTGCAGTACGGTGAAACTTGGGCGATGCATTTAATTTTTTTGCTGTGGTACCAAGTGCAGAACCACTGTGCTGTTTGGGAAGATTTTGGTGTGCTAGCTCAGGGGTGAGTTTTCAGACAAATGACTTTACAGGAATGTTGCTACTGCTGTCCAAAACTTTGCAGATGATGCTTCATGACTGTGGTATCAGTAGCTTTTAAGGAGTTCATGTCAGTGTAATGTAATAAACAGTAATGCGTAGTTTCAGGCCAAGGATCTTCTCAATTTTCTATGTCATTTGTGGAACTTACAATTTCTTGACTGTAGCACAAATCTAATGTATGCAGGGATACTTCCAGATGGGCTTCCAGGCCAGAATTCAGAGCCAGAAATCTATACTGTACCGCATTCAAGAGCACTGGTTAGAGGGCCTGGCTGCCCCCGTTTTTTTTTTTCTCTTGGATTTGCCTCCATATTTGAAAAACAGAGGCCTTGTAGCATGAAGATATAACTTAAGATCATTCCTACTCTGATTATGAGCACTCAATTCTTTTCTTTTTAAGAATTAACTGGTAGAAGCAACTGAATCTTGGCTGAAACATAGACACCATGAAGTAGTGATCAGTGACCAGACATCTGTCAAGAATCTCATCTGTAAGACTTGCACATGCTCCTAAGCTAAGTTAGACTGCTCTGGTGGAGAGCATTCCCTGGACAATGATTTTGACTCATTTCCATGCCACAGACTCTTGCGGCTATTCACAGCATAACTCCAATGACAGTACTGCATGTTAGGATTCTGCTTGCTTTGTTGCAGATGCTGGAGATCATTTGTAGGAGTTCGTTGTTTTTTTTTTTTAACCTGTTGCCCTTCATTCTTTGCTTCCACTGTCCCCCACTGTTTCAGTTTCTATGTAGGTAAAAATTACACATCCTAGCTCAGATTTTCCGTTAGCATGTACTTGTCTCCTGTTCTCGCTCATGATGAGTTTACCTGGAGGAAAATGCTGTAATTGAATGTCCATTCATGTGTACTTTCAGTACTTCCCTTAAAATATAGCTACATATAGAAACCTTGTCAAGAACAGAAGCAACAGAAATGTCAGCTCTACCATTCCATGCAGTTCAAAGCAGTCATTTCAGGGACAAATAATGTTTATTTGCTGTGGGACTATCTCATGACTACTAAGGCCCTTCCCTTGACTCTGGCTGTGATCTCCCTGTTTGCTGCAAACTGAAACTGGAATGTTTTGAGTAGATAACTGGAGACACCACAGCAAGAGGAGCTGCGAGGACTGTAGTGACACTCAGCTGTAACTCCCAGTTAAAATTATTGCAGAGAATATTACAGTAGGGATGTGTCTGGCTCTACTGGAATAAATACGATGTCTAGAGTGCATCTGAGCCAATGTTCTCCATCACTAACTTGTCAGTTTAAGAAACAGTATTCCTTATGTAGCTTTGCTGCAGCTGGACCAAGCTGATGCGTTCACCCACCAAATGCATAAAGTGGCATTGCCAGCTTGGGAAAGCAACAGAATCATGGAATCACAGCAGCACAGGAAGGTTTAGCTTGGAAGGGATCTTAAAGACCATCTAGTTCCAGTTCCCCTGGGCATGGGCAGGGACACCTTCCATAGACCAGGTTGCCTAAATCACAGAATCACAGAATTGTAGGTGTTGGAAGGGACCTCAAGAGATCATCTAGTCCACCCCCCCCCGCCAAAGCAGCTCCCTGTGATGGCTTGCACAGCTGGGTGTCCAGATGGGTCTTGAATAATTCCATAGAAGGAGACTCTACAACCTCTCCATGCAACCTGTGCCAGTGCGCCCTCACCTTTACCATAGTGGGATTCTTCTGTGTGTTTGTGTGAAACTTCCTTTGTTCAGGTTTTACTCCTTGTCCTATTGCTACACACCACCAAGAAGAGCCTGGCCTCATCCATTTCATCCCACCTCCCTTCAGATATTTAATTAATTAATCAGATTCCCTCTCAATCATCTTTTCCCCAAGCTGAACAGTCCCAGGTTACTCAGCCTTTCCTCATATGGGAGATGCTCCAGAATCTTCATATTCTTCGTGTCCCTCTGCTGGACTCCTTCCAGGAGATCCCTGTCTTTTTTGAACTGGGGAGCCCAGAACTGGGCACAGTATTGTAAATGTGGCCTCACTGGGGCAGAGTAGAGAGGGAGGATCACCTCCCTCGACCTGCTGGCCACAGTCTTTTTAATGCACCCCAGGACCCCATTGGCCTTGGCCACCAGGGCACACTGCTCCTGGCCAACCTGCTGTCTACCAGGACGCCCAGGTCTTTCTCTGCAGAGTTCCTCTCCAGCAGCTCATCCCCCAGCCTGTACTGGTGCATGCAGTTACTCCTCCCCAGGTGCAAGGCTCTACACTTGCTCTTGTTAAACCTCATCAGGTTCCTCCTTGTCCAACTCTCAGCCTGCCCCTTGTTGAAAGGTAGCGCAGCCTACAGGTGTGTCAGCTTCTCCTCCCAGCTTTGTATCATTGGTGTACTTGCTGAGTGTGGACTCTATCCCTTCATCCAGGTTGTTGATGAAGATGTTGAACAAGACCGGACCCAGCACTGACCCCTGGGGAATGCTGTTGGGTAGACGCACCATCCAATCTGGTCCTGGGCTCCTCTAGGGATGGGGCATGCACAGCTTCGCAGGGAAGCCTGTGCCAACATCTTTCCACCCTTATAACTTCCTTACATCTAATCTAACCAACTCTCTTTTAGTTTAAAGCCATTACTTCTTGTCCTATCACTACGTGCCACTGCAAAAAGTCCCTCTCCAGCTTTTCTGGAGACCCCTTTGGGTACTGGAAGGCCCCAGTAATGTCTTCTTGAGCCCTCTTTTCTCCAGACTGAAAAAGCGCAGCAACTTCAACCTGTATTTGTAGGAGAGGTGCTCCATCACTCTGATCTTTGTGGCCCTCCCCTGGGCTTCTCCAATAGGTCCATGTCCTTCTTATGGTGGGAGCCCCAGACAGCGCTTCAGATGGGACTTCATGAGGTCAGAGCAGAACAGGACAACCACCTCCCTGACTTGCTGGCCAGTATTCTTCTGATACAGCCCAGGATATGGTTGGCTTTCTGGGATGTAAGCACACATGATCAGCTTCTCAATAACAGCCACTCCCAAGTCCTTCTTGTCAGTGCTGCTCTCAGCTTGGAGAGCAGTCTGTAGTGTGGGAGAAGTCATTAAAAAATACATGAGAAGCCACACATTCACATTTTGGTTGAATTGAAATAATCCTCAAAGGCTTCCAGTGCACTTCTGTTGAGCCTTTGGCTTTTGTTACTCTAAGGAAATTTTGCCTTATTGGCAATCTGCCTGGTTTAATAACCTCCAATTCTGAATCTGCAGTAGCTTCAGTTTGCTTTGGACAACCAGTGCTGTCTTCCATATGATTAAATCCACTAGTAGAGGACTAAGACTGGAAGGGAACTGATTCATCAGAAATAGTATCTCAAATCCATTTATTTAGCTCTGTAGAGCTCTGGGAAATGTTTCCCTTAAAAACCACAGACTGTGATACTTGGAGAGCAGCAGCTGGGTGGTTCTGCTGGATACAGAAACCAGCAGCTCTCTGTGTAGGCCAATTAGAGGCACAGAGACCTTGCTGATACCTCTGTGATATTAGATTATTCACACAGGGATAAGGTCATACTAGAACACTTGCCGGAATCACAAAACAGAATCTGACAAACCTTGGAAGTTCAAAACCACCAGTGTTGTGCCTGGATTCCCCTTCACTGCTGCAGCTTGCTTCCTCCAAGAGCAGGAAAAGAAGAAAGGCACTTTTAAGTTCCTCTTTGTAAATGAAATCATAATTGCTGGAAAAATAAAGAAACTGATGTAATGTGAACCTCCTGGAGTGACTAGAGAAGGTGATACAGAGGCTTCCCAGAAGTTATGCTCTGAGAAACATTCTTAATCTCCTAGATAATGCAGCTAATAAATGTCATTCCTTCTCTGCAAGTCCTCACAAGCTGAGGACGCAGTTTGTAACGCTGCATTTGGCTCCCTCTCCTTTTCCTCTTTTCTTGCGATCCTTCACAGATGATCATTTTACATTCACCTTCATCTGTTATCATACTTCAGTGATTTATTGACCTCAAAACCTTTTGATTCACAAGGCTGGAAGAACATCCATCAGAAGAGCAGAGAAGGGGCGACGATTTCCTCTTGGGCTTTCATTAGCTGTAGCTTTCCTTTTGGAAGTGTTATTTACATCTTTCTATTTCCAGACTAAGGCACATAATGTTTAAAAATAATTTCCTACAATTAATCTTTTGTTTCTCTGGGCTGTTGCAAAGCTCAGTTCAGATTACTTACGGTCTCTATACTGACAGGTGGTGTAAGTAGAACACAAGGCCTGACTTGTCATTGTCTCCATCCTGCGAATGAGTGAGCAAATTAGAATTCAGAGATGGCTTGGTTCAGATTCCTTCATTCAAGATAGAGAATATAAGTTCTACAGATAATCCTATGGTCCTATGAAACATTTGTGGGATAGGGGTGACACTCGATGTCTTTGAAAGATCAATTTCCTTTTTGTTTACGCTGCTTGGGTTTTAAATGACGTAGGTTGTGGTGAAATGCACCTCTGGTATTTTCAGGTTATTACACCAAGTAAAATGAAGAGGGTTTTGTTGGAGAGTTTCCACACCAAGTTCCACTTTTAATGAGACGCTCCTAGGTTAAAAATACTTTCCACAGGTGACTTCCTGTGTCTTCTATTGCATTAGTGCAGACTGGAGAAGAACATGTGGAGGAAGCCCGAAAGTGGTGAGCTGAGGTTAGAGGTCTCGCCCAAGTCAAGTGCTAGGGAGTTTCAGCTGTGGAGAGCTGATGTTTTGAATTATGATCAAGTGATTAATGCTTCTAACATAAGTGGGTTTGGGAGCTACAAGGCTTGCAGCAACAGCTTGGTTAAGTATGGTGAAACCTGCTTTTAGAGATGTTTTATTTATAGCATGTTCATTAGCATGAGCAGAACGGACAACATGTGCTTATGTGGTTAATGATAAATCCATCTGAGGACTAAACCAGTCTGCTGGGTTGTGAGAAAGCCATTTGTAGGTCAGATTTTCAGGAGAGAAAAGGACTTGAAAGAAACAGTTCTTATTTGTTTTGGGGGTGCAGGGAGAGAATAGACATTGAAAATAGCTGTTCTTCTGCTGAAAGTAAGCAGGATCTAAATGTTACAAATCTTTATTCATTTTTAAAGGTCACTTGCCTGTGATGTCTGCGTAGCTGGTTACATAAATACCAGAATTAAAATGGGAAGAAGCAGGCATGCCTGGAAATGAGCAAGGACATTTTCTAAAAGAGCAGGCCATCTAAATGATGTGTGGAAACTGAAGTGATTGCTGTGAAACTGCAAAAGCCACAAGAAGTTTTGTCTTTGTGGCATTATGGTTTTCTTCGAGGGAATTCAGAAATGTTATCATGAAATTAAAGATACTGGACTAACATACAGAAAGTAAAGCTGCTTGTTCCTTCCATTCGGATTCACAGTCCTGCCTCCATCCGTGGCTCAGGATAAATAGTCTTTCAAGTAGAACTCGTTTCCTCTGAATGAGAAAACAAGGTGAAAATATAGCTGAAAAACCAATCCTTTGGCACATCATTGGTGTTGTGGCTTTGGGTATCGATCCACCGACAGGATAAAATAGATCCATTCCCCTCTTAAGTCCTTATTCAGGTGGTGCAGGTCATTCAGCTACAGGTGCCTCTGTTCGCTGCCACGGACTGTGGAGCCACTGGATGCCAAAGTGAGCTCTGCACAGCTCTCATTAAAATAAAAACTGGTAAAACAGAGAAACAAAACTCTTTTTCATTCCTTTCGTATGGCAGCCAAATGCAGAGGTGTCATTTCTCTATAGACTCTCATTCCTTGCCTGTCTTGTGAACTTAGCAGGACTAAAAACCTCACAGGTAGACGACTCAGAAGGGGTTTGGTGTGCTGTCCATCTTCACAGATGAACAGGCAGAACCTATCCGGGACACACCTTTTCCTTACCACTATTCTTACTTTTAGGTAGAAATGCAACTAATCCTACATTCATTGTCAGGGGAGCTGACTGCAAAAGCGAGCGCTCCCAAAAGCAATGCCCGCGCCTTTCCAGGCGTTGCTGCACGTGCTGTTGCTGAGTGAGCTTCGTTTATCAGGAGGTTGAAAGCGGACGGATTATTCTGAGAACGTATTTTTGGAGTCAGAAAATACCACCTAATAAAGAAATAAATTATTCTGTATATAAATACACAACAAGTTACAGGAAGCTGCCTGCACTTGGGCTTTGACCTGCAAGGGCCACGTGCTTCAGCACATAGACAGAAACCAGTGCCTCCAAACTGCAAGAAATAGCAGCTGTGCAGAGAATCATGATCCTCACAGGAGTGGGCTTGCGTTTTTGTAAGGCCTTAGGATGAAGAAAGAGTCTTATGGGGCTTTTGGGTTATTGGTACTGAGATGAGTTAGGCTCTGCTACATTTTAGTTAATTGCTTTAGTTAATTAAATAGCGTGATCCACTGGACGTCTGTTAACCGTATGTTATATTCAAGGTCTCTGGCACGCTGGCTATTCCAGCCCAGCAGCAGCTCTCTGGCATGGCTTGAACCTTGCATTTCCAGAGCTCGTTCCAATGGGCACTTTGGACATGACTGTTCTCTTCTGAAGGTTAAGGGCCCTGAACTTCCAAAGTGCATGTGTGCCTGGACAGTGACTGCTGACCCCGTGGCCAAAGACCCCGCTGAGTTCATTCACATGGATGTGCCTAATGTAAGCAGTGTGATGTAATCTCCACGGGATGAGATGTCATGGGGTTCACCAACACTCTCTAACAGGCTCTTTATCATCTGTTTTTATTGTTTTAATTATCCTATTAATACATATTTTTTATCATTTCGATTGTACTTACTTTATTATCCCTGTCAGGATCAGAGCTGTGGGGGATGGGTATGGTGTGCAGGGCTTTGCTAATAGGATGGTGCTGCGTAAATTACTCTTCCCCTGTGCTCTCAAATCTATCACAACATTAGGAATCTGATTTTGGCCTGAATGCCATATACTGTGCATCCTGCGCTGCCCCGTCACTGATTTCCATGGTCTGTGCAGGAGCACAGTGGGATGTGGGGCTGACAGCAGTGCTCTGAGCTGGCTGAGCAAGCAGATCTGCAAAGCCTCTTCTTGACAGTACACCAGCTCTGATCTGAAGCATGACACAGCCTGAGACATCTGTTTTAAGGGCACAACTGCTCTAAGCTTATTTGAACTCAATACAGGGCTCTGTTTATATTTCTATGATTAATTGAAAATAATCTCTTGTTAAGGGAGTGAGAACTGATACCTTAAATTGTGTTCAAGTTGTTCATGAGAGAGAAAAAAATGCACCAAAGGTTAAGCAGGTCAAAGCCTTTGTTTGGATCAAAGCATATGTTGAACACTGCATAAGTGCCAAATATTAAAGTGTTCTGTACATAAGTTTGAAGTTTGGAGTAAAATAATACTATACCAATAAATCTCTAATTCTGCTTGTTAACAAGCTACCAAATTCATGAATACACAGCAAAGAGAGAGACCTCTGATGGACTGGTTGCCAGTGTCTTCAAATATACTGCGTAGGTGAGGTCACTGCTGTAATGTCACATCCAGTTCTGCTAGGCACATTTAAAATAAAGCCTTTAATGCAATGGAAATGGCTCTCAAAAGAGCGACAGGCACAGTCTGTGGTCTGCCTGCAAAACCTACCTCGCTGTGAGACACTGAAAAAGCGGAGCTACTTCTATTTATTTAGGACAAGGTTACGAGATAACTTGTCTGTGGTTTTGTAAGGTCAGGCCTATGTGGTTAGGGAAAAGCAAGCTCAGGTTTCCACGTGGAGCTGAGTGACCTGAGTTTCCACCAGAATATGAGCTTATGGGCTTCAAATATGGCAGCTGTGCTGAGGGTGAGCTGAGGCCGGGCTGTGTCTGCATGGGCTGTAGCCCTTCTTCGTCCATGTCTATTCTGTGGCTTATTGGGAAAAAATTCTTCTCAGAAAGTGATGATGCGTTGGCACAGGATGCCCTGGGGTTCATCCCTGGAGGTGTCCCAGAACCATGGAGATGTGGCACTGAGGGACGTGGTCAGTGGGCATGGTTTGGGTGGGCCTGGGTTGGACTTTTAGGGATCTTAGTGGATTTTTTTTCAACCTTAATGATTCTGTGATTCTTATGGAGCAGATTGAGGGGTGATGGCCAGAGCTGAGAGCGAGGAGTGAAGCCAGAGAAATACAGATTGAAAAGGAAGCTTTTGTTCTTGACAAGGGTGATAAGCCCTGGAACAACTTATCTGGGATGGGTCATCCTTCACTGCAAGTCTCTGATATGGAATGAAAGATGTGCTGCAATTCACAGTGCTGTTGATTCAGAGCAGCGCTCTGTGGCTTCAGCAATGCAGGAAACCAGCACAGGAGGTTGTAGTGATCAGAGAAATGCTCTCACCTGGCCTTAAGGTAGTTATATTAAGTAGGAATATTGAAAAGTCCTATTGTAGCAGGATTATCGTATTCCCATTAAACTGACCAGAGAGTGGAGAAATGCCAGTGAAGCCGTCTTCAACCTGAGAAAGCACAATAAAGGGGAAAAAAACCCACCAAAAACTCCTACTGCATTTCTATTTGTGGCCAGAATGAATATGCTTATGTTTTCCTTCCAGGAAGGATTGAATCTGGGTTTAGGCTTGAGCTCCAGCTGTCCCCATTGCTTTCTGTCTGTTGAGATGCCTTGGAGCAGGATGAGGGGCGATCCTCCTAGTTCCCAGCAGGTTTCCACCTGACCTGTGCCTCAGGCTGTAGTGGGCAGCAGTGTAGGTGACACTGGCATCCATCCCAACCACCCTACAACAGAGGCACGGGTCTTGAGCTGGGGAGATGAAAGGGGTCCTCAGGAAGTCCTGTAGGATCCTTCCAAAGGGTTCACAGTGCTGCCGGCTGCATCTGATGGATGCTGGAATGACACATACAAGGTGTTAGGTCTAAGGGATGCTTTAAATTCATAGAACTGCAGAATGACTTGGGTTGCAAGGGACCTCAAAGCCCAACAGCAACCCCTCTACCGTGGACTGGCTGTCCCCACCAGGTCAGGCTGCCCACGGCCCCATGCAGCCCGGCCCTGTGCGTCTCAAGGATGGGACGCCCCTCCGTTGCAGTGTCTGCCACCGTCACACAGCTCTGCTCAAATAAGAGCACTCCCTTCCACTTGGTTCTCGCTTCAATTACACTTGTCCCAGTTCCTCTTTTTTTTTTTCCCTCGCTTTCAGTCAGCAGATTTGTAGGCTAGTTAGCGAGGGGGAAGAATTCTCCCGTCCGCCCCCCAAATTGCCTCCCCCTTCCTTCATGTCAAGGGCCAAGTTTGGATTGGAGCCTGGCGAACTTTCTGTGTCATTTCCTGTTGCTGCCGCCCCGCACCGCTCCGCAGCGCTCCGCTCTCCGGCACAGCCGAACGGTAACGCAACTTTCTTCTCTTCCCAGCAGCTCAGCAGCGCTGTTGTGCGGGTCCCGGGCAGCTGGCTGTTAAGGCACTGAGAGCCCGAGCGCTCCTCCTTCTCGGAAGCTTCGTTGCTGGCGGAGGTGGGAGCCGGGCGCTGGGGATGGCGAACGGAGCGGTGCGGGGTGCGGGGGTCCGGCAGCATCCGCGGGGCTCGGGCTGCTGTGCGGGCGGGAGGACGAGGAGGAGGAGAAGGATGAGGAGGAGGAGGCGGCATCCCGGCTGTGCGGGAGGGAAAGGGAACGGGGTGCGCGGCGTTTTCTCGTGCGTGTTGGTGTTTGAGCTCCAGCCGAGTTTTTTCCCCGGCAGGAGCTCCTTCCCGCGGTCGCTGCTCTGCGCGCTCACGGCGGCCGCTGTCGGGAGGAGCGGGTGAACGCGCTCGGGGCGGCGGGCGCGGATCCGCCGCCGTCTGCACGAACCTGCCCGCGGTGCCTTTGCTCTGACGTTTCCTTGTTTGCTCGCTGGAAGCACAGACATTTATTTATTCGGGGAGAAAATCGCAGAAATGCTTGTGCCTTAAGCGCAGCGGCTGTGGCTTCGTGTGCTATTTCTGTCAGTCTCGCCTTGACCGTTTCTTGGGCGAGCGAGGCGTAAAAGTGACAGCTCTGTCCCGGCGCGTGTGCCGGGGCCGCTTCCCGGGGCTCTCGGAGTTAAAGGCTTTCTTGAACTCGCTGACACAGGACGGTAAATTTCAGCCCGTCAGTAGGGACAAGAGCTTGCGGAGCGCTGCTCGCCGCCAGGCAGGAGGTGGTGCGCAGCCCCGGGGTCTTCGTGGGCAGGATTGCTTCCCAGCACCTCCAGCGGCCTTTGGAAAGGCCGGCTGTGTGTTTAACATGTACCAGTTAATTAGAAGCGGGAAAGAGCACCTCCGGTTTGGCCTTGGGAAACTTGACCTTAACGCTTTGTGTACAACGGGTGTGCTAAACCCGTGTTACTCTCTCAGGTCACCCTTGTTATATGTTAGTTTCGCACTGGTCCCGGGATGGAACGCAGCGGAAGGTCCAGATGGGGATACCCTGAGCACAGCCTGCACACATCAATCTCTTGGCCCAGCCTCCAGCTCGGGCACATCACCTCCCATGGCTGGGAAACATTCAAGCTCCCTGCCCAGCCCTGGCATTCCTTCTCTTGCTGCCATAGGCAGTGGTGGACATTCAGTGCTCCCCACAGTTACTTCTGGCTGTTCTAGTGAACTGGGCTTGGTGGTCTGTCCTGGCACACTGGGCACATACACAGTCCTCCACGTGGCTTCTGTGTACTTCTGGGAGCTAGGATTGGCTGTGGCATTCCAGAAAAGCAGTTTGGATATGATTACCTTGTTTCAGAGTGCAGGAGAGTTGAATAATATGTTGGCAGCTATGCCAGTTAGCTTTGGGGCCAAAGAATGGGCTCTGGCACCATTCAGTTTACTAGCAGAGACATCATCAAGAGTCTGAAGAGCTCTTAGAAGAGGGGGAGGAGAGAATTACTCCCTGCACATCTATGAAGCTGTGGAAACAGTATTTACCTGAAACTACGTTTTGTATTTCTCAATAGGGAAGGAACTGGAGTGGCTGACTGACGTTTTTGCAGGAGTCCAACAGTTTAACCCTCGTGTGAACTGAGTCATTGTGTGTCTGGGGGGCCTGACCACACTTCAGGCACTGCTGAGAGCGGGGTGGTTAGGACGCAAAGTTCTTTAGAAATCCATCCCTGAATTTAAGTGTTGAGAGAAATGGTTGTTCCAAGTACAGTTTTGGGTAGTCTGACTCTAAACTATCCTAAAGCTAAACCCATGGATGCTGCAGTGGGATCTTGCCTTAAGGAAGGGTAACATGATTTCATCCTTAAATTTTGAGTCTAACTGTGGACCCACTTTGTTTTAAGCTGATACCACTCCACTGTTTTCAGTGAAGTAATTCCTGATTTACAGCAGTTGAGAGTGGATGAGAATCTGTGTATTTGGGCACTGGAGGGTCTTGAGTATCACCAAGACCTTTCTGGCTTTTCTGACTTACTCACTTTCTCCACATCTCATGGAACCTTGCACTGTGTAAAACCAAACGCTGAAGAGCAGGTCCCCGTCCCATCTGTTTCCCTGTGTGAGCATGTTCTCCATGCCGTGCTTTCAGTGTTGATGTAGCTTTGACAGATGAGTCAAGGGACGGTGATTCCAGTTCTGCTGCTTACCCTGGGAAAGCGCTCTGGAGCCCAACAGACTTTACTGTCTGGAAATATTTCCTGTTGCACAACATAAATTGTCTGTTTCAGTTTAATCCTGTTGTCTTGAATTACATCACCAAAGTATTACCTTGTGTCCTGCACCACCTCACTGCAGTAGGGAAAGGAGTATTGTAAAAGGCCTCAGGTTGGGAAGGCTCTGCAAGAAGGTGGAACGAACATGTGTTTCCATTCCCCCTTTCTACGTATTCCACAAGAGCAGGATGAACAAGCCTTGCTTTGTATCATCTTAGGGTTGCAGCTCTGTACTTCTGATCCCTGCGTTAGACCCCTTGGAACTGCTGACCGGAGCTGGAGCTCCCTGAAAGGAGGTAATAGTGGGGTGGGGGTGGGCCTCTTCCCCTGGGATACAGCAGGAGGATGAGAGCTGATGGCCTCGAGTTGTGCCTGGGGAGGTTCAGGTTGGATAATAGGAAAAAATTCTCAGAAAGAGTGATGAGGTATCGGAAATGTCCCTGAGGCGCTCAGGAACTGTGGAGACATGGCACTGAGGGACGAGGTTAGTGAAACGGTGGAGATGGGTTGCAGTTGGACATGGGAACCTTGCTGGTCTTTTCCAGCCTTTGTGATTCTGTGGTTCTATGCTTTGCAAGGCCATGGTGGCAGCTGAAGTGTGCAGGAGGGATTTCCCATTGCTGGTGGCTTCAGGTGGCTCTGAAGTTCAGTGCTTCAGCTCAGTGTGGTGCTCCCTGTCCTTCCCGAGGCTGCTTCAAGGATGCTCCGGTGCTTCATGTTTCCTGCTGCCTGCTTCAGTTTCTGCTGGAGTTTGAAGCTCCAGTTCTTGTGGTATTTTAGTGCTGATACACAAATTAAGGTAACATGTACACACTCTACTGAGCCTTCAACTTGCCTGCACAGATCTCATTTTCATTCTGAGGCAGTGTCGCTACCTGAGGACAGCTCTTGCCTTATTCTGCAGGGAGCTGTTGATCACTGCTCTGCTTATGGGGTATTGCCGTAGCAATGAGGACGTGTAGCTGGGATGGTCAGGAGACAGAAAGTAGTGTGTCTCCTCCCCCTCCATCCCTCCCCAGACAGTGTCTCATTTGCGTTGATTGTTTTTAAGCGTTTGCTACCAGGGGCTGAAAATCACTCTGAGCTTTGACACTGTGCAGATCACAGCTCTTTAAAATGGTTTAATGCTGAAGGTGGGAGGGTGGTTGGAAGAATTGTGTTTGTTCCTCTGGCTGCTGGCATGGGGCTCCTGACATCGCTGCCCCAGGTGCTGGTGGCTCAGGCAGTCACTCGCTCCCAGGGAAGCAGCCCAGGGTACTTTGGGACGAGCTCAGTGCCAGAGCTCCCCCTTATTCCCAATTTCTTCTCGAGCTGAACTGGTGAGCACGAGGTGAGAGGCCACTGTGTCCCATCAGCAATCCCCCTCAGCCATCCTTTCCCTCCCTGGAAGTATTGTTTTTGGTTAATTCATACAAGTCCAGGCCTCCATGCTCAATCCTGTGGGAGGAAGCTTGGGGCTGGAATTTTGTAATGAGTGCCAGATTGTTCTCTAGAGGCAGAGCGAAGAAGCCACTCCCGTTGCTTCTCCAGTTCTTGTTAGCTCTTGTTCAGCTTAACCTGGTAACTGCGAAAGGTTTTCTTTCCCCACTGAGAACAAACTTGACCCTTGAAAGAAGGTCAGCATCGAGGTGTTTGCTCCGAGATATGTGATCTCCACAGAGCCGTGGTGGGAATCCCAGCTCAAGCTGCTCAGACGTCGTCTTCCTCATGCAAGTTTCCAACAATTTGCTGCGGTCAGATGGCTCTGAGTGCACCCCAGGCTATCTGCAGCACTGCCGAAAATGAGCACTTCTGACCAGAGGCTGTTTGTTCTTATTCCAAGGTGCACAGTGCAGTTCATCACCCTCTGCACCAGCAGCTGCTGGCTTTCAGTGCATCAGGCAGTGCAGAAAGTGTTGTGTGCTCCTGACAATGAAGAAAAAGAAGAATTATGGCACGGTCACCGATTCCCCGCACGACCACATTATTTAGCATTTCTCCTTCTCACCCTTGGCAATGGAGAGACCACTTTCTGCTCTCTTCTTGGCCATCGCTCTGTGGAGTGGTAGTTATTTCTGCGGGGATTGGAGCAATCAAAAGCTGAGAACATCTGAAATGGGTGTAATTTAAATATTTTGGTATTGCTGTAACCGAAATGCACACGGAGGACATGCTGTGTGAATCCCAGTGCCTGCCTGCTTATCCATCACTGCACTAAGAGTAACGAGAGCACTGTGAAGCCCACTGCTCCTCCTCAGCTGTGCTGACTCGCACTACCTGCAGGACACTGTTCTGGAGTTTTCCAGCTGAACTTAATTTCACTAGATTAATAACATACACCTTGTGCTCCTTCTATTTTAACAGCCGCTCTGATTCCCCTCTGAGATAGCCTAAGGTTATGAAAATTATCCTTGGATTCCAGTTAATTTTTTCTTCTGTGTTAATGCATACATGGACTGCATGGTCTGCAGAGATTTATTTTTCTTTAATGAAATCAGCCTCCTTTTCCTGGCTAGTATAGTGCACGAATGTCACATTTGAATATGTGCTTTCATGTTCAGTCCTTTCCCTCAGACGTATTGCCTTACACTGCACTTGGCTGGGTTAAACTGCAGAGCTGATTTACTACATCAGTGGCCATGAAAGACTCAAATTCCTCTGACTCCCGTTCTGTTGTTATTCTCTATTTACTATACACAATGCTCCGGTTTTGGAATAGTTGGCAGACTGTAAGCTTACGTTTCTTATTTCTTTTCTTCCCCTTGGTGAGGCCGTTACAGTTAGGTTCATATATTTAGCAGGTTTGGAGTTCAGTGCTTTGTAGAGTTAAGTACAGAAAGCTCTGAGATCAGTGATGGAGTGAATGTCGCAGTGTGTGTTGTGCCAGGCACCAGGTATACAATAAGGTAGGGACAGAGGTGTGACAGAAGCAGGGAATCTCCCTTTTCTGTTTTCTCCAAGCAAGATCTGGAAGCAGGGTGTTCTTCCAGTCCTACTTGCTGCCTTTTTTTCCCCCATTCTTAAAAAAGTCTGAAAATGTTTTCTCTGCTGCAGTTCAGAAGTGGGAGGAGTGCTCTTCAGCCAGCTAAGGAGGCTTGAATGGCAGTGCCAGGGAATTCCCTATCCTTTCCAGTTTTGTATCCATATAGTTGTCACCTCTGTTCTCTGTCCAACACCTGCAACAGAGGGCCTGAATGGAAGCTCTGGGTTTGAGATTTGGGTCTAAATAGCTTTCAGTAATCGGTTTTATTGTTTTAAAAGGAAACATGCGCTGCATTGGGAATTCCCTCCTCTTTGATTGCTCACTTGAAGAAGCCCCAGCGAAGCAAAGCCGCCAGGCGTGCTGACTTCCAGACCAACAGCCTTCCAGCTGGGTTGCATGAAGTGACACAGGAGCAGCAGAAACCCTCGCTGGAGGGCAAGGAGTGCACCATGTGTGCTGCTGCAGTCACAGCAACCTGCACCTTCCTGCAAGGTTCTGCATCGCCTCTCCTTCACGAGCAGCGAACGTCTCTCACTTAGAGAGCTTGCAGTTGAAACCCAGGGCAAGCTGCTGTGCTGTGCTGTGCTGTGCTGTGCTGTGCTGTGCTGTGCTGTGCTGTGCTGTGCTGTGCTGTGCCAACCTGTCCATGGGAAGGCCCAATCTGTGGCTGAATGGCTCTCAGCCCTTTCTCACTTGTGTGGGAACATCAAATTGCCCTGCACAGACACCGTGTCTCCCAGGACAATCCACGTATGCTTGCAGGTTCTGAGTCATGCCTGAGAAATTTGGTGCTCTCCTTTTGACTACATCAGAACCCTGACCATTTCAGATCGGTGCTCTGGGCCGTGCTGCTGGGCACGATGTCTACAGGTTCACAGTTATTTGTTGTCGGTGAACTGAAGTTAACTTTCTATAGCTTGGTTTTTTGCCAGTGCAAAGGAGAGGCTACAGCGCAGGTAGAAGCTTTGTTGGCTTTAATCAGTGTTTGACAAAATTTGCAAGTGTGCAAGGCACTGCCTGTTGTTACTACTAAGAGAGTTCATGCACACCAGAAAGGAGATCAGGTGGCTATCATGCCATGTAGTGTCACGTTTTTTTCTAGCAGCACTAAATACTCACTGATTCTGTCCAGATCTTACCTGTTCTGCTTCCATGCATTGCTGCTGTGAGGCAGGAGGTTGCCTGCAAAAAAAGAAGAAAAAAGCATCCATCAGGGCCCCAGTTTGTTCCCCGTGCAGCTTGCTGCCAAGCATCACATAGCAAAACAGAGAACAAGGCAGAGAAGTGCTTGTGAATCACCATGGAACAACATCAGACAACCAAGCAAACCCATGTGATTTTAGGCAGGGCTCAAGAATTTCATTCCTTTAGCTTCAGCCCGCAGGGCGAATTTGTTCATTTCCCTGGCAGTGCAACAATGATAAAGACTGTGCACCCATTTACCCTGAACTGCTGTGACTTCTGCTGTGAAACACTAGCTGTTTCTGTTCTGTGAGATAATAGCAGTTGCAGAGGAAAGGTAGGAGCAATTCTCAGGTACATCTCTGCATTTACCCTCTCCTGGGTGTATACATTGTCCTTAATGCAAAAGGAAATGGAGTAGTCAGAATAATGCAAGTGGATTCTACACAGAATCAGACAAGTTCCTTTCTCAGAAGCAAGTATGTTTTACAAACGTTTATTGGGAGATAGGTGCCAAGCGGTGAGTCGTTCCTTATCTCCACAATGGATGATGGGAGAAAGATTAGGAAGGTTGAGGGACCTGTGTCCGTGGAAATAGAGTGCTCCAGCAGTTAGTCTTTCCCGTGTACCTGGTACGTGCTGCCTTTTGAGCCTTTTCTGAGAGTTATATGGGAGAGTATTGTTTGGCTTGGGCTAGAAGTGAGATAGCTGTGCGATTGCAATAGCATAGAGGGTCAAGTTCCAGTAGCTACGCTCATGTCCTGAGCTAGGGAGGAGTAAAGGGTTTTTCTGGGAAACACAGGAATGCGAGCAAAGATACGAGGAAAACCACCTGCTTTAGACAAGCAACTTTGTGAGGTGGACTTAAAACTTTGTATCTCACCTTTCTATGTCTGCTATGCAGCCTAGAGTTATTTCACAGCATCACAGCCTGAAGCAGGCACCTGAAGTTGTAGCCCTGTTGCAGTGGCTCTTATGCAAGGCATAATGTTCCCCTAAGATTCCCCCCAGCACTACCATGGATCTGAGATGGGGAAAACAGCTGCATCTGGAGGGGTGAGACCTGTGTCCTCCACTATTCACAGAGTCATAGGATCATTAAGGTTGGAAGACACCTCCAACATCATCTTGTCCAACCCCAACCCATCCCCACTGTGCCCACCGATCATGGCCCCCAGTGCCACATCTACTGTTTATCTTCTGCACTTGATTTTATTTCAATTTATTGCAATTTCAAGAGCTGAGAGGTGGGCAGTTGAAGAACTGCATCACCTCTTTCCTTCTTTCACTGCTTTTCTGAGCTTGGGGTCCTGCCTTTGAGCTGTTGTTTGGTGATAGGAACTGTAGTGAAAATGTTAACTTAGGTTTGCAGAAAACTGTCTGATATTTCAGTCCCGAGAAATCTCTTTTGGTCATAAGGACGCACAGATTAAAAACACATTGTATGGGAAAGCTTAACCTAAAATCTCTGTGGCTTCTGAGGGAATTAGTTCTACCTTGTTCCCATAGAGCCACATGACTATGACTTTGAGAACATGAAGTAAACTGGACCGGAAATCCCCATAGATGTGAAGTGCCTGAGGGTTTCTGCGGGATGGGCTGGTGCTTCTGCTGCCCTGCTGCCATGGTGCACTGTACAGTGACAGGCTTTTCCCAAGAGGCTCAGAGGGCACAGAGAAGTCTGTGCTAAGGCAGATTGTTGTAATTTTATTTTATTTTATTTTATTATTTTATTTTATTTTATTTTATTTTATTTTATTTTATTTTATTTTATTTTATTTTATTTTATTTTATTTTATTTATTCATTTTGTGAAAAAGGCCTTTGGGCTTTCATTCCTTCTTCTGAATATTCAATTTGTTGTATCGCGCTGCCAGGGCTGGTGCTGTAGGTCAGTGCCAACTTCTGTTTGATTTCAGCGTGGTGCATGTGGGCTCATTGCAGCTGCTGTACCCTGGGAAGGCTTGCAGAAAAATTCTAGCATGCATTTATCTAAGTGTCTGTTCAGTGTTGGAGCATGGATGGTATGGAGTAGATATAGAGCTGTTTTCAAAGAGTTGTAATGGTGTCCTTGGCCCGAGAGGAACAAAGTACTTGTTACATCTGCTTATATGTTGCTCCTAGAGCAGGATCAATGTTACAAAGAGAAACTCTGCTTTTGTGTCTCCTCAGCTGTGAGAGCTCAGAACCTACCCAGGTTCTGCATTTCAGGGCTTTCATCAACCAGATTTTGTATGCATTTACAGTGGTTCAAATTGTTCCCAGGCAGTGGGCAATTAGCGGTTAGAAACAACCTACAGTGCAGTGATAATCTGGTTAAGAGAAATCCTTAGGAAAATGAGCATTCCACATCTTCCACGTTCCGTGCTTTACCTATGGACTGTGTCTTCCTCCCCAGTCCCACGAGAGGAATCTCCTTTATCTTCTGCATTTCAGAAAGGAACGGATGAATGCGAGGCAGGAAAAGCAAGAGGATCCCTCTGGCTGCACTGAGCAGCAGGGAAAGACATTAACTCCAAAAAAATCCCAAAGAAGCACTGTCACATTTTTCTAGGAGAATTCGAGATGCAGTCACTATCTCTCTCTCTCGAAGCCTGTGTACTCTGTTTCTTCTGCATGAGTTCAGCACTGAGGATCGTGTTGTGCTGCCAGCAGGGATCTGAGCATCCGCAGAGGTTGGGGAAGCACAAGATTCGTGGTATCTTACAGTGGGGTGCTCCCTGTGGAGCAGGTTCCTTTGTCTATGGACCTGAATGCGTGAGGAGGTGACCTGCTAATGAATGAAGACAAGCCCACTGGTGTATTGCCATGCTGAGCAGTAAACAGCAAAGGAACAGAAAGTAAGGTGCAGAACATTCAAAGTGCAGCCTTTTTTTTTAATCTATGTAAATGAAAGTAATTTTCTAACATTCCAGAAGCTGGGCCATGGACTTCTTGTTTATTTACCAGAAGATGAAGCGGTACAAAGGCATTGCTTGTCCTGTAAGTCCAGGCTTATCGGAGGATTTACTCCTTCACTTTGAAATGGGAGGAGTGGAAGGAGCTCCCAAGTGCACAAGTAGCTACTTTAAAAAGATCTTTGCTTTGATGACTTACTTCAGGAAGTTTTGGTTAACAATATTGATTTATAAGCGAAGGACGGCATCTTTCTGTCTTCCTGTAAATATTGTGGTTTGGTGTTTATCCTGCTCACGGACTCATGCATTTCCAGTTGATGGAAGTTTACAAATGTTTGGACCTGCAGACGCTTGGCAGTTTGCAAACAGCTCCTTGCAGTGACGTTACAGATCTCCTTGTGGTAGCACGTCATGTCTGTCTGCAAACACTACAGGCCTAATCCCAGCGCAGTGCTGTCTGGGGCACCAGAAGGAAAGGAACAGCCTCATCTCCTCTGTCCTGGAGGCCCTTCCAGCACTTGTAGGCCAGCAGGGCCCTGCCTGAAAGGTTAATTCACCTTGAAGAAGCCTTTAAGAGAAGTAGATGCTGTGTTGCTGGTAGGACATGTGATGCACAAGAGCAAAACAGCAGCCTTGCTGCGAGCTGATGGGACCTGCATGGCATGCTGCACTGCTGAGCAGATCTGTTTGCACCACAGACGCTTTTTCTCACAGATGGGATAAAAATAAGATAGATTAAGTATATCCAAGAAAAAATAGTTTTGCTAAGGCTTGAGCAAGCTGCCAATGTCAGCAAAGGGAGCAAGTAATGTAAGCAGCCTTCAGAGCAGGAAAGCTGCAGAGTCTCCTGCTGGAGAGAGCAGAGGGACCTGGCTGTGCTCGGCGGGGATGCAGGGTGAGGGGCTGTCCAGGCACTTCAGGTGATTTGTATCTTCTGTGTTCACCCTCATGGATCCCAATGGAGGGAGGTTTTTCTCTCGGCTAATAAATATTCCTGCCTCTAATTTAAGATGTTTTTCTTCCTGCTGTGTCCCTCTGTGTTAACCTCGGCCTTGGCAAGTCGCTCAGGCTGATATGTTAGAGTGGAGGGCTTCGCAGAGATTTGGAGCCCTGTGTCACTTATGGCCTTTCTGCTTCTGCAGAGTTCATCTATGTGTGGATGTGATTTCACATCCGTCTTTAGGAGCAGCCAATTTGGGCAAGTTGAGCAACTGCTCTCTTTAACCAGAGCTATCAGCAGAATGAGCAGCAGCAGCACTCCTGCCGTCTGTGCAGTAGGATGCTCCCTGGGAAGCGTGAAACTGCTGCAAGGATGTGTGATGGAGCAAAAGCAGATGGTGTATCAGCCTTTGGTGGGCCCAGATGAGCAATAGTTGGTGCTTCTCAGTTGCTTTGCAGTAAACTGGATATAAGCTTGGTCTTAGGTATTGGCAGATCATCTGCCTTCATTTACTGAGCCGTGAAAGTGGCTTCCTGTTGGTTCCTGTTCTTCCTTTCCTTTCCTTTTTTTTTTTTTTTTTTCCAGAGTTACTGCAGCTGATTTAAGCTTAGTGACATACTGTGGCTGCACGCTTTAAATCCTTGGGAGTGCTGATGCGTAGAAAAGCCCTGCACCAGATGATAACTTAATCCAGGGAATTATTTCCTAAGCATCCAGGGCCTGTTCACTTTACCTGCTTCCTGGCAGCACTATGGAGGCCAAGTCTACAATGGTGCTGCTCTGATTTGGAAGCAGGTATTCCACTTTGGCAAAGTGGAAATGATATGGAGCATGACAAGAGGGAGTGAGGATATGATTCTCCCCTCTGTAATGAGTATTTGTTGATCGCTGGAGCACTTACTTCAGACAGGTTTTTAAACACACTTAATTCAAACAGGAGTAACCTTGGTGGAAAGGGATTTGAGACTGTGTTGGGAATATTCTCGTGATGAACTTCTGCCTGCTTTAGACTAACAACCCTATTTGTTACAGGAAAACAAATACCTCTGTCTGACCCAGACAGCTTGTGGGATGGGGCCAGAGAATCAACTGCTGTTACTGAGACAATGGAACACCAAAAAAAAGCCAGACCCCGAACCCCACAAAGATGGATAGCAGCACTAGGGAAATACAGCAAACTCAGGCAAAAAGCTGTTTCTTATTTATTTATTTATTTATTTTTTATTATTGCTGTTAAAGTGAAGTCAAGCATAGTTTTCCAGCTCTGTCTTTAGTAGAGTTGGTGTGTTTGAAGCCTGGGGAAATTCTAACTTTGCTTTCTCATTTTGTTTGAGAACCACATTAGAAATGTCTCAGTAGCAACATTTACTCCTATCCATGTGTGAGAATGATTAAGACAAGGGATTGATTTACTTTGTGAGAAATAGTAACAAGACGTAAAAACCGAGTCAAGATTCTAGGATGGCCAAGAGGGAGTTGCATGCACGCATTTGTTTTGGCTGCTCCGTCTGTCTCTGTGAAAGTGATGCCATTAATGCCAACACTCTGATCTGTCTATCTGTCTGGCAAGCCAACATCAGTCTCCCATCTGGGCATGATGCAATTTCCTCTGCTTTATTAGGAGATTAAAGAAGCTGCCTCTTCTTCTTTTCCTTGTGGATAATTTATTGTTTCTGGAATGAGTAACTTTTAGTATTTGAAGGCTTTGTGCTGATGGATGAGAAGCAAATAGGAACATTGCAATGACAGCGTGTTGTAGGCAGGTATCCAGAGAAGGGGAGTGGAGCTGTGAGGGGTCTGGAGCACAAGTCTTATGGGGAGCAAGTGAGGGAGCTGGGATTGCTCAGTCTGGAGGAGGCTCAGGGGGGACCTTATTGCTCTCTACAGTGACCTGAAGGGAGGCTGTGGCAAGTAGGGGGTGTAACTAGTGTATAACTAGTGATAGGATGAGAGGGAATGGCCTCGACTTGCGCCAGGGGAGACTCAGGCTGGATATTAGGAAATACTTCTCCCAAAGAGTGGTCAGGTGCTGGAACAGACTGCCCAGGAAGGTGGTAGAAGGTCCCTGGAGGCGTTCAAGGAAGATGTAGATGTTTCTTGGCATGGACCTGGTTTAGTGAGAGGTATTGGTGGCAGATAACTGGGTGATCTTGGAGGTCTTTGCCAACCTTGTTGATTCTGTGATTCTGTGACCTGCTCTACATGTTGCCTGTTTCCTGGCTCCTTTATTGTGTATAAATCGAGACCTGTGTATCCCTGAGCTGTCACTTCAAAACTTGCTTTGGCGTACTACTTCCTGTAGTAGGTTTAAGAGGGCAAATATCTCAAATGACTCTTTGTGTTAACTGCTGTTAAATTCAGCACTGACGTTAAGAACTTTGTCAGAAAGTTCAGAATGCTTCACGTTTTGATGTTTGTCCCGCTGTGTAATGTCATGTGTTCTCCAGACAGCAGAGCATCACCCCTTATTACCAAGTTTTGCATCTGCATGTCCTTTCTACCTAGAAGCTTCCTTACTGGTGTTGCAGCAGCAAATGGCATCCGCCCTGAAGACTGACCTGGTTTCAGCTGGGATAGAGTTAATTTTCTTCCTAGTAGATGGGATGGTGCTGTGTTTTGGATTTAGGGTAAGAATAATGTTGATAGCACACTGGTGTTTTAGTTGTTGCTAAGCAGTACTGCACAGTGGCAAGGATATTTCAGCTTCTTACGCTGTTCTGCCAACAAGGGCTGGGTATGCACAAGGAGCTGGGAGGGGACAGAAGCAGGACAGCTGACCCAAACTGGTCAAAGGGGTACCCCATCTCTTCTTCCCCATCCCGCTGAGGGGGGAGAGAGCAAATGGGTGCGTGGTGCTGAGCTGCTTGCTGGTTTAAACCACAGTGTGTCTGCAGGGTTATGTAGGGATTGATGTGTGGGACTGAAAGAGACTCTGCTTTTTCTTTTCGTGTGTGTGGTGGGTATTTTTTCTCCTAGGCCACTGTCTGCATGGGAATGCTCAGTTCTACCTCCTGTCCATGTCCCTGCGCTGCCATAGAGTGACAGCATGGGCAGGTGCCTCAGTCAGTCAGGGCTTTGTGACATGAGGCAGTGAAGCAGTGTGAGGTTGTGAGGTGTTATAGAGATTCTGATTTGCTTGGGCACTGCGGCAGGTGGTGCTGCATTAGGTACATCCTCCCAGCTCACATCCATTGGGTCTCATGCTGGGCTCCAGCTGTCACATCTGTGAGAAATCTTGCCCTGGACCAAGCCACAGCAGAGAACGCAGCCACCAGTGCTATAGTTACCTTGTGTGGTCCTATTGAAAGAAGAGATTTGTCTAAGAGTGCCTTCTGTTTCTGTGCAGACTGTTCCTCTGTCCAGGCATGCACGCTGCTAAGAGCACTGCAGTGTGGCTCGAGGGGATCTCCTGCATGACCCTGGCAGGCAGGCGGTGGGGTTGGCTGTGCAGCGATGCTGGGGGAAAAAGACACTTTTCTGGAGCCTTCCTTCCTCCTCTGCTCCTTAGGAGAAGCATACGGGTGTATTCAGGTTACAGGTTGCTCTGACAGCAGCTTGTCCTGACTGGCTCTTTGTAGAAGGCCCAGGAGGATGCTTGAATCAGGGCTAGGTGACCACCGGAGTGCATGGGCAGTGGATTAGGGCTGTGAATCTGTGCTCGTGTCCTTAGCCCAACGTGCAGCATAGCCTTATAGCATGCCTGTTTTGCAACTGAACAAATGATGGTCAGCCGGGATGTGTGAGTTTTTGCAGCTTTAAAGATCTGTGAGATCTGTTTGCTTTAATTAAAGTAGTGTTGGAAATACTTGAGTAGGGAGGGGGATCTTGTCATCCATGTGAGAGGAATGTTTTTTCTCACCCATCTGCAGGTATTTCCAGTGCTTTCTGGGTCAGCATGCTCCCACTTCGTGTTCCATCTATTGTAACTGAATTCTCCCCAGGAGAAGCCCCACATCCCTCTCTTCTGCTGGCTGACTGATGAGCAGTGATAGCCGGTGAGCACTGAGCACTGCAGAAGCAGTTCTTATCAGAGGCAGCCCAGCAGCTGATAATGATCTCCTTTGGCAGAAGCTCTGCAGGGTAGTTCCCACCTTACTACACTTCTGCTTCACTGGAAATCATTTTGTTTGTATATCTGGGTTCAGGATGCCTGCAATCCTTTTTCCTAGTGTGAAGCTTTGTAGCTGGGGTTTCTGTCTGCAGAGGCTTGCAAAACCCTTTTCTTTGATGGTACTGACACTTTCCTCCATCATTGTGGCCATGAGTGATGCACAGGGGTCAGCACTCACAAAAATCCCTTGGGCAGAGTGGGAAGACACTTGCACCATATTCCCTAGAAGAACTGAGGTTGAATATTAGGGAAGAATTCTTCTCAGAAGGAGTGGTGATGTGTTAACACAGCTGCCCAGGGACGTGGTGGCATCACCATCCCTGAAGGTGTTTGAGAGATGTGGCACTGAGGGACATGCTCAGTGGGCATGGTGGGCTGTGGTTGGACTTGGGGATCTTAGAGGTCTTTTCCAACCTTAATGGTTCTATGGTTCTGTGATTTTAGGTCAGCCAAGCTCTGTTAATAAATTACCCAGTAAAGACATCATTAGTCTCTGCCAGGAAGCTTTTTATGCCAATGTAGCTTTACTTTCCTGCTTGGAAAGAGAAGCTGTAGCATTAAAGTGTTCCTGGCCCCTTCATGAAATGCCTGGTTTGTGTAGCTGTGTCAGATACACATGTGTGATTTTCCACACTTCTCACTGACATGGTGACACAAATATTTTACAGATGTCACCTTCTCCATCCCCTGGAGAAGTCCCAGCTCCACTCCCCGGCCTTTAACCAATGGACAGTAGAGCTGGTGGCATGGTGGTAGATGCAGCAAAGAAAAGAGTTAAATGCTAAGTTTTACTGCAGAGCATTTCAGCACCAAAACTGGGAAATGGGGAAACCAAGGAGTAGGTAAATCACAGAATCATGGGATGGTTTGGGTCAGAAGGGGCCTTTAAGATCATCTCATTCCAACCCCTGCTCTAGGCAGGGACACCTCCCTCTAGCCCAGGCTGCTCACAGCCCCATCCAGCCTGGCATTGACTGCTTCCAGGGAGGGGCATCCACAGCCTCACTGGGCAGCCTGTGCCAGTGTCTCACCACTCTCACAGTAAAAAATTTTGTCCTAATATCTAGTTTAACTCTGCCCTCTTCTAGTTTGAAGCCATTTCCCCTTGTCCTATCACTACCCACCTTTATAAAAAATCCCTCCCCAGCTTTCCTGTATGCCTCTTTCAGGTCTTCAGTGTGTCTTACAATGATGGACTGTGAGCAGGATGTGAACCCCCACGCCTGGGGCAGCATTTGCCTTCAGTCTCCTGTGTTATACAACCACACACCCCTTGTAAACAGAGCCACATTTTTTTTTTTTACTCAAGGGGGACTCAGAGAGATTTCCTCTCTGTTGACTATGAAATACATTATTGAATTTTCTTCAAGAAAGCCCAATTTATTTGCCATTTGCATGAAATCGATATTCTGGTGTCATTTCAATGAAATGCTGCAAACCAGGTAATGACAACACAAGCGCTGCACAGAGATTTTCAAATGTCAGTTAGTTTATATATTTTCTCATGTATGTAGCTGATTTCTCAGTGATAAATAGTGGAGATGGAAAACAGATAACAATTACTACAGAAGGAGATGTGAATGTGCCTCCATTTTTCTCCTGAGCTGAGCTAGTGGCAGCCTGCAGGCGTGTGTGGCCCTCACTTGGGCTGAAGGAGGACAGGTCCTGTTGCTGAATGTGGGTGCAGCTGGAAAGAGGCACCTTTAAGCTGTACCTTGAGCCTCTTGTATAGAAGCGAGTCTCCTGGGTGTTGCTCCTCAGCAGTGGAGTGCCTGAGGGTTAAAGGAGGAAGAAGGGATCGGGAGAGGAGCAGGGCATCACTGTGTGAGCCGGCACTGTGCTGGTGCCCAGCGATGGTGCTGGAATTGCCACCTCTGCTGTGTCTGCACGAATCCCCAGCTTTGTGCAGCCTTTCACGTGTGACACGAGAGACTCCCTCTCACTTTCCCAAGAAGCGTGGTGTGTTTCTGCTCTGCTCAGCAGTGGCTGCATTCCAAGTGGCAGCGGCTTCAACTTTATGCTCTGCTGTTGGAACAGGGCTTGCATAGTTTGAGTCATCACTTGCAGTCACCCACAGCAGAAACACTTGTGATAGAAACTTGTAAGAGCATCCCCGTAGCTCACAAGAAATTGACTTTCTTCTGGGGAGAAAAGCGACTGGAAAGCCAAAGTTTTGAATTGCTTTGTGGCAGTGAATGCACAGTGGACAATGTAGTTTTTGATATATATAAGTTATGATATAAGAGAGAGTTCTGGTTGGTTTGCAGAGCATTTATATTACCAGAGAGGGGTACACAGCCCTAACTCACCTAAAAATGAAGTTAATTCCTAAGATAGTTGCTGTTATTTTGATGGGAGAGGAACTTTGGGAACATTTTAATATGAAATGGAAGAAGCTTACAGGGAGTAATTGCAGTAATGAGTTGTTTGATGGCAGAACTGAGATATGATTTTGAATTGGTGAAGAAAGGATAAAATGAAGATTGTGGGTTGGTACGTGCAGAACCTCGCACTGCTGCAGAGCTGGGTGAGGAGGGCTGTGACATTTGGCAGTCGAAGAGAGCATCACTTTGGGTTCCATGGGGAGTACTTAAGGATGTCTCCCTGAGAAATCTGGGCACCAGTGGGTGTTAACAGCTCGAGTTCTCTCTGCTGGTTCATTTTTCAGGCTTGTCACCACCTGTACATGTAGTTTTGAGGATGAGTCTGGAAATGGTGTGAGGAGGTGGGTACTGAGTGGACGGTGGTGGGGTGTAAAGGAGGGGGGACTGCACTGACTGAGCCTCCTCAGCACCAGCCTCAAAAGCCTTAAAGCTGCCTTCATTGTTCTTTCACTGGGAAAGAAGATACGCTGCTCTTTCTGCATCTGTTGCTCCTTACAGCCCTGTGCCACATCCTCTCTGCCCTGCCCATGCTCTGCAAAGCTGCTGGGCTGCCTGCCGATGCTGAAGGGGCAATCATCCCTTTTTGTGCCTGTAGGATTTGTACTCTGACAAGAACCAAAGGCTCTCCTTACCCCAGGTCCTGAGTGGGGAAAGGCCAAAGTAAACCTCTGACCTCCCAAACTTCTCATTGTTTCTTCTCAGCCCAGGACGTTAGCCTGACATCTTTCTTTTTCCTGTTAGAGATACTTAGAGCTTTCATTAGGTGCTGGGTTTGTATCTCTGCTCATTGAAAGAAAAGAAAAATCGTGCATACAGCCTGACAGGGGAGTCCGTGCAGAGTGTGCCCCTACCAGCAACCCTGTCACTGCCTGGGCTTTCCTGTTGCCCTTAGCATTCCTCTACTATTACTTCTCCTTTTTGCCTTGCTTTGTAGAAATTGATCTCTGCTTTGAATTACATCCACAGTACTTGATTATTGCAGTGTGCCTCTCTGAATAGGGACCGTTCCCTCCCTCCCTCCCATTTCACTTCACTTTGGCTTATAACTTCACTTCTTGGAGAAAGGAGAAGTTTTATTTTCCTTTGGGACTTCTGGAGATGATGATCTTTGATTTCTATGACCGTGGCCTGAAACCTTTCTAAAGTCACATTGAAGTGATTTACTTCTTTCATTGTTTGAATCTCCCTGCTATTTCTTGCCAATTCTTTGTAGGAGCTCTCCCATTCCTGCACTGAGCAGGGCTTTCCGTTTCTGGCTGAAGCTGTCAAGTTCACACATGTCTTTTATAAAGAGGATTTTGCAGACAAGAGCTCCTTGGAAAGTGATGAAGCCCTTTTGTTGTTGGTGGTGGTACTGAACTTGTCGCTGCTGAGAGAATGATGAATGCAGTTCAGGAGACATCCCACAATAAGCACATCTCTTGAAGGGGATGTCACTGTCTCTGCGCATTGTCACCTATAGTACAATCTGTTTAATGCACAGCAGGGATGTGCTCATGGTGCAGCACCCCACATGGAGTGCAGTAACTCTGAGGTTGCTTGATGGTTCTGAGCATGTGCTCAAAATGGATTCTCTGGGCAGTGTGTTTTCCCTTTCTGAGCTGGCTGATGTGCCGATTCCCTATGGACCAGGCACTTCCATTTGAGTATGTGTTTGCCAGTGGTGAATAACACAAATAAAGCTCTGTCCGTACACTGAACCAGCTTTTGTTATGCTTCTGGATGTCTGTAAAAGTCTTTCTGATAGACAGAATTTTCAGTAGGTGAAGCTTTTTAGATCGCATTGACACTCAGTATCTACATTTTCCTGCCTGAAGTGTCTTAAGTCCTGAACAGTCCCTGTCAGTGCTTCCGTGGCTCTGCAGGTAGACTGGGTCCTCCAGGAAGCCCTTCTGTGTGCAGGTCCCGTGGGCCTGGAGTCACACAGGCAGCTGTGGGACTGGGCAAGATGTACTTGCTGCTTTTGGTTTACTGTGAGTGTGATTTGCCTTGCTTACCTTGCTTACCTTGAACCTACCAGCTCAGTCCCATGGTTGAGCTCTGTCACTTGTGTAAGGCTCTGCAGAGTGAAGGACTGTGGAGGTGGGTGTGTGATAGCACAGTGAGGCTGGGGTAGAGCACATCTCCCCAGAGAGAAACTGTGCAGTTGTTGGCCAGTGGCTTTCCCTGTGGCATGTGTTCCTGCAGAGGCTGCAGTTTGGGGAGCCCCTCCTGATGACCCTGTGCTCGTCCTGGGTCTGCTGGGGCTCACTCACAGACCCTCACCCACATTCAGAGCTGTTCAGCCGTGTGAGGGCAGGAAGGAGCTGAAATTCAACCCCTCCTTTCTGTGTGGCCAGGTGAGGAAGTCAGGAACGTCACTTCATGCACCATAAATACTAATAATTCCAGGTACTTGTGATTCGAGCACACGCAGTGATGTGATGTGAGCAGTCTTTCTGGCTGGAGTCGTTTTTTCATGCTTTGGACCTGTTTGTCTTGGCAGAGCTGTCCCTGAGAATGAGGTAACGTAGGAAAAGACATTCCTTCACTCATGGCAGGCAGCTAAAAATATCTCAACTTCCATGGGCCTGGGGAGGAGAGTAGGAGCCAGGATAAAGCTCAGAGCACGGACCTGCAGAGATACAAAGCTGTGCTCAGCCCAGCAGGGGCTGCTGGTCCCTGAAACTCTGAGTGCAGCCCCTTCGTTGGATGGGATTTTACACTACTTGGGGCATGAAATGCTTTACTTACAGGTTGTAACATGCAAGCTTCAACAAACAGCCTCTGTTCTTCGGTAAATGCCCTGTTTTGCTTCCCAGGGACTTGCACATCGAGTTTACAATGTGATGCAAGAGCTGCTGCTCCACAAATAGCTGTGGGAGCATCTTGGGCCAGGACTGCTGCTTTGGGCAGAGTACACAACACCCTCCTAAACTAACGATGGGATGAAGAGTAATATTCCTCCCTTCTGCCCTGTAAAATGAAAATTAAACAGCCTTCATCTTTGATGCTGGGAGAAGATGCTTGTAGGGGCTTAAAGCTGGGTCCTGGGACGTGTAGAGGTGGCAGGGGTAGCAGTCTGAACTCAGAGCTGAGTTCTGTGTGTACGTGTGTGTGTGTGTGTTCGAGGGGACTTTTCAAACTGCAGCAGAGAAAAGCATCACCTCGCAGCTGAAGTAAGGCTGGCACAGCAGTGCAGTTACACCTCTCCCCGAAGATCAGACCTCGAGCCTCTGTGGGCAGAGTGAAGGATTTGCTCAGGTATGGTTTATTATGCAGTGAGGATTCTTCCTGCTGCTTTTCCTGTACAACTGGAACCACAGCTCTGCGTGTTTTTATGTGTCCGTGTGTGTGCTTACTTCGAGCCACTTCATAAATCATGTTTGAAAAGCGCTTTAACAAAGTGGCAATAAACAAGTCAGCTAAGAGGAAAATCCAGCCTGGGTTCTGTTAGCAGCTGTGGGGGGAAGGGGCTCCAGAGATCAGCGTATCTGAAGTGTGCGGTAGCGTGAGTGGGTGCGTGGGCTGCTATTTTGGCAAGGCTGAAGTTGCTTGATTGTTAAGGGTGATTCCTTATTATTTATGTCACCCATTTGTGACTGCTGTATGTCCACAGATGTGCCCTGTCACAGGGAAGCCCAGGCAGCACAGCAAGACTGCTTCAGTTTTATTGCAGAGTGCTGCTTTTGCTGTGAGGAGAGCTTTTTATGGGCAGCCGGCTCAGCCTGGCCTTGTTTTGCTTCCTGGAATGCAAAGGGGGAATGAGAAGCAGGGGAATTTAATTTTGATCAAAACTCAGGGCGGCCATGAAAGAGGGCAGAAAGAAAAGCAATAAAACCATCCAAACACTGCAGTGAGGGCCGGGAGGGTGATGCTGCCCTGAGAACTGACGTGGCAGTGGTCGCTGCAGTTTCTTTTTTCTCAGGGTGCTGTTTTGTGCTATGAGGATCCCTGCTGCTTGAAACCTCCACAGAAGTTCGATCAGGATCTGGTTCTTCCCGAAGCCCAGGGGCACATGGATGTGTTCTTACTCAGTTCCTGCTGTGCCATACCTGTTCACGAGGGCCACTTGCAGGTCCTGCTCACTGTCACTCATTGTCTTTGTATTGGCCTTGAGTGCTCCAGCAGTGCAGGAGACTTTTTTTTCTTGCTGCTATGGAGAACTGAAGCAAAGAGGGATGTGAAGCGTGATCTACATGAACATTTCCATGCACCCAGACTTCTTTGGCTGCCCCCTCACACCTCATGCAGGTTGGGCTGTGCTCGGGAGACAGCGATGTGTGAGAGGAGATCTGGGCTTACTGCTTTCTGATGTGTGTTATGAATTTGGTACTCAGTGCCTTCCAACAGCAGTCAGCAGTGACCCAGCTGAAGCAGGACTTCTGTTCCCAGCCTGAAGGCTGCAGGCACTCCGTACATAGCCCAGCACAGCTGAGCTGGGAGTTGGAAGCGAATCTCTTGTTTCCTGAGCTGCACTGACAGGCCTGCAGAAGGCGGACCTTGCATGTTCATATTGGATGGGAAAGCATCTGACTGCTGAGCTTGGAGCTGAGCTCGGTGCCATCAGGAGACCGTGAAGGGGATGGGGCCTTCGGGGATGCTTTGTTGACCTGGTGGTGTTTCTGGGCATGTACAGCAGCTGCCAACCTTGGATGCCAAAGTAATAAGTCTAAGTTTAGTAAGATGCAAGGGCAGGAAATGGGTAGATTTGTTTTTGTGGCTCATTTTGTTGGTGTTGAGCACTTACCTTCTCCCAAAAGTGAAATCTGTGTGCCTGATTTCTGTGCTGTAAATCCTCCCTTGAGTGGTATACCCAGTGTGAGCAATAGTCATAGTGCAAAGAAAAATAAAAGAAAAGCGAACAGAGAGCAAGCTGCTACAGCAAGATTTTCCTATTTTCCCATATAGCTGGGACTGAGCATAGGGCTTTTCCTTTGCTACAGTTGGTGTGGTAATGCCAGCAACATCCTTCATGCCAGTGGGCACAAGGTTCTCTCACTGATGGTGACTTCTCTTCGCTTTGCCTGGATGGTGCATTTGTTTGAGTTAGGTGTCAAGGTACGTCTGCTGCAAGAGCAGCACTGCTGACTGCCAGAAGCTGGACACTGCTGGCCGCGTTCTGAATGCTTGGTTTCTGTAGGCACTGGCACTTGAAACATTTAGGTGATTATTTGCAAACGTTGCATCGTGGAAGCTCCTGTCCAAATCACACTCTGCAGTATAAGCTGGGGTTTGGATGGGAGTGAGACAAGGCAGGATCCATCCCTCAGTGAGTGAGTGCATAGTGTGCTTCTCCGTAACAAAAGAGAAAAGGTTGGTGGGTTTTATGTTGTTTGGAAGCAGTAAGCAAACAATCCAACTGTTTCACAAGGGAGGGATGCTGATCAGCAGCAGTCACTTTCAGATCAGAGTCCTTGCTCACCTACAGAAGGGCAGGAGTTTTGGACAGGACTTGTGAGAAGACGGAGACGGTTCTTGGCTGCTTTGTGTTCCTCACGTTGAGAGGCTGGGAGCTCTGACCTGTGATGTGTGTTTGGCACACAGAAATGCATTTCCCACAGTCCTCCAAATGTGTGCACCTCCACAGTTCCCACTCGTACGTGGAGTGTGCTTCTGGTCTCTCTTATTTTGTTTCCTTTGGTGAGCTATTGCTTTGGACATTCCCCCTTCAGTGGGATTGTTGTACTGCATGAGGAGGTGTGGAAGAAATCGATTTGGTCAAAGTTTCTTGTGCACATTTGCCATCTCTGTAACGCCTTAAAAACCCAAATACCCTCTTGCAATCTTTTGCTCATCGAACCTTTGATTATTTCAACTGACCTGAATAGATTATCTTCATCTTATTAATTAGCTTCCTCTGTACAGACTTGAGATTTCCACCTGCTTCCCTAATTTATGTTTTTCAGCCATTCTTGAAAGGTTACAAGGTGTTTGAGCATGAGCTGAGTTCAGCTGGAAGCGCAAAGCCTTGGTGAATCAGTGCAGATCTGGAGCTGCCAACTGGCAGAACAGAGGTGATCAGAGTTGAATCATCTTACTTAGACAAGGGAATCTGATGACTGAGCAGACAGTTGGGAGTGGATTAGGCTGGATTGAGTCCAGCAGGCTCTGGAGATGTGGAGAAGGTGACTGGGAAGCTGAGAATGATGCACTGTGGTAATGTGTCTATGGCAGTCAGACTACTGGAAGTTGCCAGCACAGGCTGGCATTGCCAGGATTGCCTCGTACACATGGATGGATAACTGCTTCACTCTGAGTCACACAAGTTCCTTCCAGAAGCTCATGATGTACTCTCATGTCAGCAAACAGATAGACACTGAAGTGATGTCTGTCTGGAGATTCGTCTTAGAGGTACTTACATACTTTCTTTTTCATTGGAAGTGTTTGCCTGGTGACTAACCTCAGTTTTCCTGCTGCATTTTCTTTGCCCGTTGTTTCTCATGTATCCAAGTAAGCATATAAAACGTTGTTTCTTCCTGCTGTCCAGAGACCTTTATGGTTTTAAAGCATTTTTTCAAGTTTATCACATTCTTTCTTGGTCTTACACTATGTAAGTTGCACTTGACCTCTTCTGGGTTATTTCCTGAAGGTCCCTGTAGCACGTATTAATGACATAGCAGACCAGGCACAGCACCATAGCTGAGATCTTATTGCTGAGCAGAGGGAAAGAGTTTAAATCTTCTGGTCTGATGTCCATCGGCCTCTTGATGTCAGGGGTTTAATTTCACCCTTATGAGCTGCAGGCCTGCAAAGTGGATGGCTGTTCTTCATCCTGTGCTTGTCCAGTGAATTGTTTCTGGTTTACTTTGGCACCTTGGACTTGTCTGCATCTCCAACCTGTTAAGAGTATGTGGGATTCTCTTCCTCTCCATTTATTTCTGTTTTTCCTAACTTGATATTATCTGAAAATGTAATAAACATTATTTATACTCGAGCATCCTGGTCGTCATCAAGGTACTCTCTGTCCAGGAAAATGAAGACATTTTCTAAAGGACTTGATCTAGGACCGACCTCTCAGTGTGTCCTTCCTTGGTGAAAGCAAATTATTGATAACTGCACTCCGAACTCTTTTTCACCTGGCTTAGCTCCTGCCCTGACAGCACACCATGCTTCTGGAGTTTGGTTATGGGAAAGTTGGGAGAGATATTGCTCATGTGAGGTCTTCTGAACAGGGAGTGTTCAGATTAACAGAAAATGAGTCTTCTGGTGAATGCAAACCATAAAGGAAATACTGGAGCTCACGGTGGTTGCCCTGAAAGCTGTTGCTTATTTTTCTTCCTGCGTTTTCTGAGCAGCAGCACAGCTCTGTTTCTCAGGACCAGGACCATGCGGCATTTGACTCCAATGCTGCAAAGCAAACAGTGCATCTTTAGGAGTATTGCATTTTAACTTTCATGCTGGGGGCACTGGAAGCCTTCCTTCTCCAGAACACCTTTCCCAGGACAGGGGAATACTGTGTAGAAAGTGTGTTGGTGTCCCCGGGCCTGTCTGAATAGCTGTGTGGTCAGAAACCAATCTTGCCTTGAAAATAGATTTTATTTGCAGTCAGTTGGCTAACGATGACATTTGAATAGATGAAAATTTAGGAGTCAGATTGCTTAACAGCAATAGGTGAGATCCATTGGGAGGAATATATGATACTGCATATAAAGAGGCAGTAAGTAAGAATTAGCTGCTATGGTGCTTTTCATAGTAGAAGTGCACCAGTGGGAGGAAGGCACAGCTTCATCCCTCTGCAGTGTTTGCAGCCCAGGTTGTGACATTAGCCCTCCTCTGATCAAACTCTGCTTGTAGTATACACACAGCCACACGGCCTCTTGTCTGCATCCTGGGGCTGCTCTCTCTGGCTGCACCCTTACCAGCAAACTGCAAAGGTCCAAGCTGTGGGCTTGAGCTCTGCCACCCATCAATGGAGCTGCTGAATTGCTCCTGTGCTCTTTGGCATGGCTTTGCTCTCTCCCTTGCCCAGGCCTGGGAGCAAGTGTGGGCCAGCAGCTCTTCCTGGTGAGCTGTATGAATGAGGCTTTGATGTGTGGGGGAGGGAAGTGAGGGAGCAAACGGAGCCATATGGTCACAAGCTGTGCTAGCATGTTTCCCTGCAGGTCAGAGGAGGAGCCCTGACCAGTTTTTTTTGTAAGCACAGTCATAGCAATCACAGTCCCCTTACAAATGTAAGAAACAATACCGGATACCCAGATGTACAGTTTCAATGGCTTTGGAAGTTCTCCTTCCTCTTATGACAGAAAGTGCATCAGCAGGGATTGTTTTTAAGGCCAGATATTAATATTTGCACATAGGTGATGTTTAATGCTGTTCAACATATGTCTGAATTTGTTGGAGTAAAAGTTCTTTCGTGCTTGAGCTTAGAGCTTCAGGAGCTCAGTATTTTCATGAATATTCTTAACACCATATTTACAGTGTGGAGAAACAGACAGAGAACTTTGTTCCCTATGCTTTTCTCTCATTAACTTCATTGTGGCCACCGAGTAGGTCAGTTTACAGGGATGCTTACCCATGTGGTTTATGATCTGACTCGAGCTGAATTAAGAGCTCTTTCCCACCACCACAGAGCACACCTGGCTGCGTGCTCCTGGGTTTGCTTGATACATCGGATCGGTCCATTCATTGAGATGGCAGAAAAGTAAAAAGGCAAAAAAGTAAAGGTTGGGATTTGTAAGTGAAATCATCTTACTTTGCACTGGGCGGATAGGGATACGTCATGTTGGATGTGGGGTATTGGGATGACTAGAAGGGAAAGAGGGGGAATCAGAGTCTTTTTTAGACTTTTCAGTCTAAAAACCAGATAACTTGAGGCCAGTGCTGTGCATTGGGAGTTCTGCTGTTTAAATGTACTTGTTTAAGAAGTGGGAGGTTTAATACTCTTGTAACTTAAAAACATCTATAGAGTTTATCCTCAGCATTTCCTCTGGGATTGGGAAATCTCATCCCCAGAGGAGGATGTCTTGCAAGTGATGACTGTACAAAGAAGAGGATGTATATTAGAAAACACTTTTCTGCTTTGCTCACAGATGCTTGGATTTTGGATCTGTGTAGCCTGGCTTCTTAGAAAAGCCAAGTCAGCACAACAGAAGCTGCGTCAAGCGTAGTATCTCAAGCTACGTTGTATTTTGGTTCAGTAAATATTAATTTGCATTCACCTGGATATAACTGAAGGGCATTTACCACTGTAGACTCCTTCTATCATTTATTTCACTTTTACTTCTTATTCACATTCTCTTAATGAGCTTTCTTTCTGCAAGGATTCCAGCTTGGGCGTCTTGTGAGATCCTGAGAATTGCCACGCTGCTTCATGTGTGTGACAAATTAACCTCCTTTATTGGCAGAGGTTGCCAGCTGCTCTCTGGACATTCTCAGTTCTTGTTATCAAGGCCTTATCTTGTTGTCACCACCTTTTTGTGAAAATCTAGCCCCTTGTCTAGTTCCCCGCTGTTGGATTACTGGGAGAAAAGCTGATGAACTCATAAAGGGCTCTGCATGTATTGCCAGAGAAGTAGCACTTAGACAATAGAAAATAGACTTATTTTTTTTAGAGGGCATAGCCCTACTGAATCATAGATTCATAGAATGGCTTGGGTTGGATGCGGACCCAAGGATCAAGTTGCAACCCCTTGCCACAGACAGGGCCACCAGCCTCCAGGCCTGGTACTATAGCAGGCTGCCCAGGGCCCCATCCAACCTGATCTTAAACACCTGCAGGGATGGAGCATCACAGCCTCTCTGTGCAGCCCGTGCCAGCACCTCACCACTCTCTGTGAAGAACTTCCCCTGACATCCAATCTAAACCTTCCCTCCTTGAACTTAAAACCATTCCCCCTTGTCCATGTGCCAGGAAGTGGAGGCTGTACATCACAGAGAGGCATGTGTTGGGTGTGACAACCTCTGCACATGTGATTGCCATTAACAGTTTGCTTGCAAGTGCAAGTGAATGAAAATAACAAGGCTGTAAACAAAGTGTGGCTTGGCGTCTGCAGGTCTGATGCAGCACGGTAAGGCATGCTGATTTACATGATGTATCTGTGGGACAAATGGAGTCAGGGATTAGGAGAAAAGAGCATCACTATGAAATAAACATGTGCAAAATGCCTGTATTCAATTTAAAGGGTCTCAATAACTCGTCTTAGAAAGAGGATTATATATAAAATATTCCATTACCTGCTTAATGTTTATTACTTTTTGTGATCAAGTGGGTACAGCCTTTTTATCTCATTTATGGTGGTCTGTGTCTTTTTTCCTCACGAATGTATGATCTACAGCGCTGAGAACACCAAGAGCCAAACCAGTTAAAAAGCCAGGTACAGTGAAACCATACTCCTTGCAAAAGGGATCTAGGTTTGGCAGATAAAAAGAGGAGTGTGATGGAACTGAGATTGAAAGAAATGCTATTTTACTGTGCAAGTTTAACTAAATAATAATAATACGGCGTCTGATCATACAGCATATGGATGATGTTTATGACAGCATGAGGATAGTCCTAGAAACAGAGCTGAAGATGCCTGCTTTAGCATGATGGGGAACTCATTACACATGCATTTAAATATCCACTGCAGCCAGTGCTTTATAAAGGTCATGGTTTCATTCACAGTTTAAAAGCCAGAAGGGACCCTTGGGTCATTCATTATGGTCTAATGCACGTTATTACATCTTGGCCAGCTGCTTTTATATGAAGCTCATTGCAATGAACACGTCCCACCTGGAGGCCCAGGCCTGATTTGGAGACCTCATGAGGAGGACAAGTCTCTCATGGTAGTGACAGTGAACGTTACCCACTTGGGCTGTTGAGGACTCGCACTGCTTCTGTAATCTGGGGTGTGTCCAGCAGAGGATCCTGGTATGACTCCCTTTGCTATCCTGGAGCATTCAATGGAAGCAGTTTCTTTCTCTTAATATGTAAGGACAAAACATCTTTCACAGTCTGTGTTGATGTACCAAACATTGTGCTCTTCCAGTTTTCCAGCATAAGCATTATTTGACTCATTCCACCGCTTCTTCTCTGTTTCTTATTTCCTCTTTTTTTCATGTTAATACAATTGGACTGCCTGAATTATACGTGATATTCCAGATTCAGTCTCAGCCTTGCCACACAGGAGAGGTAACATGCCCTGTCCCTGAAGTACTCCTCTCCTTTAGACCCCTGAGTGTCATTCCACAGTCAGAACATCACACTGTGGACTTTTTTACCCACTATGACCTCTGTGTCACTTTTCAGTCCTGCTGCTCTGTCCTTCATGTGCTATGGCCTTGGCAGAGGTCTGTTTCAACAAGCCAGCAGGGCTGGTGTGTGGAGCTTCGTCCTCCTTGTGCTCTAATTTTGCCCCCTACAAAGGCAATTAGACTTGACTCCTGCCCTGCTGAGTGTGCTAACTGATGGCTGTATGTGCCGTAGTTATGTGTGCACGACTGGACTGAGGCCATCCACCTGAGCGTGCTGAGGCAATCAGTGTATAACAGCTGCCCCCCAACAGATTTTCCGGTTGGAGGATATGTTTTATATCGGAACAATTCAGCGTTTATTGCTTTCTGTGGGGTTGTTTTAGGACCAACATTTTTTTTGTTGTTTAACTCCTTCCTCATATCCTGCTCTGACACAAGGTCAGTCTGTGTGGTGTTTACATCATATTTAGAGCAATTCTGTTTTCTGTGGCTTCTCTTTAGGTTTGCCAGCATTACCTTTGTGATGATTGCGATACATTCAGTGTTGTAGCTGTAATGACTTAGACCTCCAGGCTGGCATAACGTGGCCGATATGCTGGAGCAGGACCTTGCTTCTACTGCATGAGTTATTTTAGATATGAAACCTGTCTTTGTGTGGTGCATGAAAAACGCAGTGAAAGCACGCCATTCCAGCAGGCAGGGAATCTGTGCATATTAATGTCAAAAGGAGTAAGTTAAAATGGTTCAGTGGAGTCTATGGGTGAGCAGTAATGCATATACTAACTCAGAAGATGCTTTTAGAAATTCCTGCATTTGACCATTGGGGCAATTATTAATGTCTCTGTCTTAAGTACAGTTGATTTGACGTGTAGGTTCCTTTCAGCATGCAGTTGTTCAGGTTTGCCCTGCAAGGTAGGATGCATGGAGGTGGGATGAAACTGTTCCGAGCAAGTAATGATCATTTTGATTCAAGCTCCTGTACAACAAATATGAGAGAGCTTTGAAAATATTGTTGTTCACCACTGCTTCCTCTGCAAGGAAGAATCATTTCGAGATTGGAGGGAAACTTGGGGGATCTGGTCTGGGTTTCCCAGCTTTGCCCCAAGCACTCACATGTCTGTGGGTTGTATTGTAAAACAGCTTGGGGAAGGCAGAAACAGGCACGTCTTCATATGCAGCAGTTTTGTTAGGTATTAAGCCCACTCCTTTGAAGCTGTAGTAGTTCTTATAAAGAATAACCTCAAGTTTCTACTTTTAAAATATGAATTACCTTTTTCTTTGACTTTTTTGCTTTCTTTTTCCCTGCCCGTTGTGAGCACTTTGGAGCAGGGACACCCGTAGGCTGCAGTATTGTGGCTTTAGGTGTGACTTCAGCCTGGTTTCTGCCTTTCCAAACAATTTGGAGCTGTTTAACTTACTGAAAAAAAAGGACTTGGATGTGAGTAGGTTGTCAGGGACATAGAAAGCTGGGGCAGAGGTGGGGAGAAGTGCTATTCTTAACCTCTTTGTTGGAGGTTAGGAACATAAACTGCAGCAAAGGAAATTTGAGTTATACAGTCAGAAGAATATTACAGTGGTGAAAGGGAGAGGTACGGGAAGACACTGAACGGTGAATAGTGGGCTCTTCATCATCGGGGGTCTTTAAGAGCAGGCTGATTTGGATCCTGCTGCGGGACCTGAGGGATAGACAAGAAAACTTTTTGTTTACAGCCCTATTGCTCTGTGACACTCAACTTTATTTTGCAGTTGCCTAAAACCACATAATGTGTAGTTCATAGAGTCAGGACGTGCCATGCTTTGTTGGCTATATGCCAGTGAACCTCTGCTTGGACTTTTCTGCAGCACTGCCAGGAACTAATGCTGCTCCTTCCACTTCAGGTTATTTTTTCCCAAAGCATGAAAGTCTACCTTGAAATATGAGTTTTCCAACTGTGAAGGCCATCATTTGTTTTCACACAAAACTGGAGGCAGGACAGGAGAAGGTGTTTGTTTTTTGGTGATGCTACCCACATGTGATTTTTGGCTGTGCATGCAGAATGTGGAGTAGAAAGCCTTACTATCCAGCTGGCTTCAGTCTGCAGCACAGGACTCTCTGCCAGATTTCTCAGGCTGATTTAAATCAGCTCAGGATTTGGCTTACTCTCTCTTGCACAAATGAAAAGGTAAGGCCATGTGCACTGGGGACTTTATTCCTTACCGAAATTCTTGAGTGAGGTGTAAAGGAAAGGTGATGAAAGGGCACTGCTCTGAGCACCGCTGCACCTTTAGTGGGAAATAAAATGTGCAAGAAGTACAGCAGGACTTGCATCCAGCCACATTTTTTAGTCTGAAACAGGTTGATCATGTATCCCAACTGCCTGAGGGCAGTGATCCAGGCTGTAGCCAGCCATGGTCCGGGAAGTGCTAGCTGGCATTGCCTAAAACTCTGCTGGGAACAGTGTGAACATCTGGAGTACAGGTAATCATGTGGACCAGTCCTCTATACATTACAGAATGTAACTTGTGGACCTACAACACCAATGCTCATAGGACCCTGTAGCTCAGCTCTGTAGGATCACTGAACCACAGAATTGTAGGGGCTGGAAGGGACCTCTAGAGATCATCGAGTCCAACCCCCTGCCAAAGCAGCTCCCCTAGACCAGGTTGTACAGGTAGGCATCCAGGTAGGTCTTGAAAGTCTCCATAATGCTCTGGAGTCAACTCCTGGAGGGTGAAGCTGTACTGATGCAGTAACTAGTGACTTTCACTGGAAAACGGGAGGTGTTCAAACCTCCTTCTAAACTCACAACAAAGGCTGTGCATGCTCTGATCCACTCAGTCAGTTTGGAGCACTGAGGCAGTCCAGGTGCCAGCTCTAAGCCCACCTTTCTCGTGTTTTGTTCTCTCATGAGAGCTGGTGGGACTGGTGCTGAGCCCAGTGCCCCCTAAGGCCTGAGGGCTGGGCTGAACGTGTCCGTGTACTTAATGTACTGTTCTGCTTGGGAAATGTTTTGTTGGGCTCATTTTTGAAGAGAAACAGATGGTAATTGTCAGCAATGGATGAGACTGTTTGAGGACTCGAAAAGGAAATGTTTTTTTTTCCTTGAAAGAGGATTATTTTCCTTCAATCAGTTTTGATAGTAATGATTGTATGGCACTGGCAAATTTGAATCTAATATGAAAATCATATTTACTTCTTTTTTATGTCAGTGGATTATATCCTCGGCTATACTACTCAAGTCTGCTGCAGGCAGACATGGAGGATTGGTCTCTGAAGTGTATATTGCCCTCAGCATTTGGCAGGTGTGGTTTCTCTGGTCCTTCCTTTACAAGTGAGGTGGTGAAGCTGACAGCTGTGTATCCTGAGGTAGATTTCCTGCTGAAAGGATGCACAGCAGGCCACATAAGCTTCCTGTATGTCACCTGCCTGTCCTGAGCCTGTTTTGAAGAACCACTTCTGTGTATGAGAGTTGTGCCGTCCCAGGACAGAGGTATCATTCATTATGGCAGGTAAACTGTGACAACAAGGCTTCCCATTGGTGTCATTCATAATTATGACTTTTCTAAGGCTACCACATTCATTTTACACAATTCAACTTTCAGACATCATTTTTTGCCCTTCCTGCATAATAGTTGACTGACATGCATGTAGTGCTTGAATCCCAGGCTGTCTCTTGGTGCCTGCTATATGGCCAGCTGTCTGCTTGTGTCTATCCAGGGAAAAGAGCAATTTCTCTGACCAGCCATTCCTCCCAGGAGGCCAAGACATGGTCTGGCTCATGCTGGACTGGCACTCAGAAACCTCAGCTAACTATATTCAGATTCCACAGTGGTTACTTCCACACTATGAATGCAGAATGACACAACTGCTTTTAATTTTCTCTGTGTTTGTTAGAAGAAAGTGATTCTTAATTGAACAATATGGGAGCTTTGTTTGAGTAAGCCCTGCATTTATTGGCAACATTTTTCAGCTCTTTGCTGCAATTAGGGTGAAGGATGAAGTACAGAACAAAGGGTATAGAGGGCTGGGCTCAGGACGAGTTGCACAGCCAACTTCTATTCTCTTTCCTTGTAGTTTCATGGTGGCTTGTGTCCATCTGTGTGAATGTGCCACCACGAGCAGAAACCAGGGGAAGACCTCCTATTGAGCTCTACATTGAGGTGTCCTGGGGCAAGTCTTCCATTGATAATTATTTCTATGGGAAATCTGTACTCTCTGGAGTTGGAGCTGGACCTGGGAGGACAGCCCTCGTAGGGAAATACCTGATTTAAAATTGAGTGGATGGTTTCTTTCTCAAGAAATCTGGAATGCTTATAGATTTCTGGCTGTTGGTCACTTTAGTGGAAATGGGGAGATACAGTTCATCCCTTCTGCAGGTGGTTGGTTCTTTCTTTCTCTTGGACTGTTTCTTCTGATGGTTTTCCTGGTAGCACAGTCAGGGTCTTTCTTGCTAGAAAAATCTTGATAAATATTGATAAAAAACAAGCAAATGAATAAATGCAGAACATGCTTGTAAGAGGTATTCTCCTTTAAACATCCAGAAGTACTGGTTTTAGGGAATTCCACCAGAAATCAGATTTCTGTGTTCGTCACATTGAGGAATTGAAGAGTTTTAATATCAGATTATACTCTTTCAAAAATATAATTGTGATTAATCGTACACAGGTGTGGCTCTAAAGAATTGCTTAGATGTTCGTGGATGGGGGTGAAAGAAGGAAGCTGTCTTATGTCTGCACAGTTGGTTCTAGGGCAGCCACAATTGGAGGAAAGCACTGGTGGGAAGCAGGCATTGGACAGATCATTAGGTCAAATGATGGATACAAGTGTGGTTTAAGACTTAAGTTCCACTGCGGTCTGACACAGTGGTTGTAATGGTATTTAAAAGAGAAGTTTTAGAAATCCAAGAACATGGGGGAGGTTAGTTGCATATCCATCATCTATTTAACTTTCTGTCACTTCCATCATTTAATTAAAATGTGGAACAATTAAGTCAAAGACTTCCCTTTGACTTAATATCCTTTCACAATCACATACCCTGCTGGATTCCCTAACACGGTCTTTTTGTTCTTTGTGTTTTAAGGGACAGGAGGAGATAGGGTAATACATTTCCTTTCTGTTTCTGGGCAGTAGTGGCTCTGTGCTGTGCTAATAAGTTAGTTTGGTAAGAGTGGTTAGCTAGGGCTGTCTGAGTTCATTCTCTTTTATGGTGGAGGCTGGATGCTGCTGTCCATGTTGCCCTGAGGGGATGTGCACTGTTTCATGGGGGCAGATGGTCCATCACTGATGGTCTGTCAGAGACAGGTACCTCTGGATAAATGAGGTTTAGCATTGCTGGCAGTACATGTTCAGGGACATCTCAGGGAAGGCTAAGCAAATATTTTCAAGTATGTTCAATATTTCCCCATGGAAGATTTTGTTATTTAGTGTTTTTGAAGGGCTGTCCATTCAAACTGTGCATAGCTCAGTGTGTGTCATGGCCCTGGGTCTGTGTGCTGTCCTTCAGGGCTATCCCTGTTCCTTTATTGGGTACAGAGAGCAGATCTTTCTTGGTCTGACACATCTCCAAGTCATCAGCTACGGAGCTGTGATTCCATGACCCAGATGCTTTGAATCCCAAGGAACAGCCCTGGCCTCACAATCCAGCACAGCTGCTTGGCTTTCTGCATTTGGCCTCTGTACTGGGATATGTCTGTACCAGTGAACAGAATACAAACAGTGCCAAAGCCCAGGAGTTCCTGCCACTGGAATTCGATGCACCACCTCGTGAAGCTGCAGCTGCAGTATTTGGTGTTGCCCATTCCTGGCACACCTTAAGGTGAACATGGCTGTATGCTATATCCAGTGGGCATTTTGGATGGAGCCATTGTTTTGAGTGCTAAGAGAGCTAATAGAGCGAAAGTTGTCAGGCTGTACCTGATTAACGATGTGTTTAATTTCCTACTATTGCTGTAACTGCAGTTTGTTTCTCCCAGGACATATAAAAGTGAAGGTTAATGCTCTTTTGTGTCTTTCTGATGGTTCCAGAGATTAGCTGGTCTTGATTTTATCTATCAGAAAATTGTCATAGGTTTGAACGGAATGCCGGAAGGACCACACACATTTCCCTTCCTGTGTTTCCTCATCACTTCGGGTACCTCTGCATGAAAGTCAGGGCCTGCCAGCAAGGCTGGGTTCATCCCTCCTACTCTGGAATTCATCTGCAGATCCTGGCTTCCTTCTTCCTTTGTTCAACACATGTTTTCGTGTGCAGATAGCTGTAGATATTTTGTACTTAGAGTCTGATATTTTGGAAGAAGGTAAACAGTAAATGAAATGACATCAGGCCCTTGTTGAGGGAAAAGAGCCCTTTCTGCTTTCTGAAGGTCAGCAGAGGTTTGAAGGTAGTTCATGTCTCAGTGCACAGCAAGTACCGGTCTGTGACAGCGTACCACCATGTAGATCTGCTGTCACCAGACTGGTACAAACTGAACTGCCCCGTATAGCTGTAAGGACTGCTGCAGCGTGCCATGATTCCCTTGGTAGAAGAATTTTGTGGATAGTACTTCAGAGTTTCCACTCATACATTTCATTTAAGGCCTGAGTTTGGAAATAATGTTGTGGATATTCCATCCCTTTTGTCCACCTATTACGTTGAAGCTAGACTGATGGTGGGTTTTCATTTCCAGCTCTGTAAAACCTGGCACCAAATCAGTACTTAGGTATCTTCAAAGCATACGTTGTTCCTGGGAAGTTGTGCAGGCAATTCTTTGCACTGACCCTTGTACAAACACAGTGGAAATTGGAAAGGAGTTTTATGTGAGAGTGAGCCGAGTTGAATATTCTGCCTGGTTCCAGTCAAATAGCTAACGCTTTGATCTTTGCTCAATTACTTGTTTACGCTCTTGCAGTGCCTGGAAGTCATGGGCGTGAATCACAGCCCTCTCCTGCCAGGCTGAGGTCACTTTTAATACTTTAATATCAGATATACCTCCTATCAGCAGTCTGTATCTGTCAGTCAACAAGTTAACAGGTATTTTTCTCCTCTACCTTTTATGATCCCAAGCAGTTATCAGCATTGAGGTAATTAAGGTAGATTACTTCAGATTTGAAGTAATGTGTATGGTTATTGGAACAGCCATTAATAACAGCTCGTCGCTATAAGCCGAGCAGGTTGTGAGGTAGATTGTATCCCAGGCAGTTGAATTAATAAGAATTTGTTTTATCTTTAGAGGACCTGCCACTTTTATTTGTGAGCCAAGCAAGTCTTGCAGTGTGTGTCATTACAGAAGAAAGCAGTCTTCATGTTGGTATAAACTGTGGTCATCCCAGCATGGGGCAGAAAACCTTTGATGGAGCTATATGAGCTTCGCTGCTGCTTATAGGATCTAATAAACCACCTCTGTCTCTCAGAAATGTGCTTGTTAAAGGTTTACTTGTTCAAAAGATGTTCACTAGCTCTTTGCGATGAATTAATCCTTTCATCTGATGCTAAGGTATTGGAGTTAGCGGGATGTTCAGTAGAGGGAACAAACACACTGTGTGATGCAGAGCATTATTTTCCACTTGAAATAGGCAGCAGCATAAATGGAGTGTGTGCCAGATAAAGGATCTGCTTTGAGTTCAGGTTAGTGGCAGAAAAGGAATGTGTTGAAGTCTTACTTTTTTTTTTAAGGGTCCCCTAAAGGAAACCTAAAAATAGAGGTGATGCATCATGGAATGAGTACACTGGAGGCCTCGTAGTGCTGTGAGTTGGCTATCTGCATTTCCTAGGGAATGCTAAGATGCATCTCCATTTACCCTTTTTATTCAATCATTTTGAAAGGTGATGTAGGAGAGATGGAATTATCAGTCCTTGCTACCCAGATGGACCTAAACTGGGCTGTGCTTGGCGAAGATCATGAAAAAGGAAGTGCTGCTGACCTTCCCAGAATGACCATGCTGAGGCTTGGCTAGGATGGCAATGTGATGAAGATTTTCCAGTGACTCAAGTATTGCAGATATTTGAGATGTGTCAGACCTGCTAATCTCTCAGAGAGGTCTCAAGGGAGTCCCAGTTAGTCCTGAAGTAGTTTCTCCTTTCTCTGCTGGGCAGGACTCAATTGAGCTCTCTTAACACTGGAATAAATAATAGAAGCCTTTTCCCCAGTTATGTCCTATACCTGTATGTACATGAGTACATATAAGTTGTGTACTTACAGCTCTTGCAAAGCCTTAATCACACTAATGCAGACATTTAACTGAAATGGTTGAACTGAGAGACCAAACACCCCATCTGTATAACTGATGGGAAGATTAATTACCCACTCATCTCACTCCAGGAAAGTGTCTTCAGCGAGGTGGTGTGGATCCAGGTATTGCTTGAGAAAGAGTAATCTTAATTGCTTGTGTATGGATGTGGGAAAGAGCAGAGCAGAACTCTCAAATACCTTCCTCACTAGACACTGGACTGCACCTCTCCCAGACCCCATTTAAGGGCTGACCACCACTGGGGAAGGATCTCTTTCTGGAGATTCCTCCTTTGGATTTTCCTGCTGCAAGCCCAGGACACAGATGAGCGTTTCCCTTTATTTTGGTTGTCTCTTTTCCACCACAATCATCTTTCTAACTATACCATCTGTAAAATATCTCAGCTACAGTACTGTTTGGCGTTATTCATTCTGTTAACCATACACCATACAGAGCTGTGGTAACGCTTCAGTGCACAGTCCTTACTGCTCCCTTGGGATACGTGTGGATGCAAGAGGATGCATGCTGTGTGTTTTTCTACCAGAAAAAAAAACCCACAGAAAATGTGGAAAGAACTTTTCAGTCTAAAAACCAGATAACTTGAGGCCAGTGCTGTGCATTGGGAGTTCTGCTGTTTAAATGTACTTGTTTAAGAAGTGGGAGGTTTAATACTCTTGTAACTTAAAAACATCTATAGAGTTTATCCTCAGCATTTCCTCTGGGATTGGGAAATCTCATCCCCAGAGGAGGATGTCTTGCAAGTGATGACTGTACAAAGAAGAGGATGTATATTAGAAAACACTTTTCTGCTTTGCTCACAGATGCTTGGATTTTGGATCTGTGTAGCCTGGCTTCTTAGAAAAGCCAAGTCAGCACAACAGAAGCTGCGTCAAGCGTAGTATCTCAAGCTACGTTGTATTTTGGTTCAGTAAATATTAATTTGCATTCACCTGGATATAACTGAAGGGCATTTACCACTGTAGACTCCTTCTATCATTTATTTCACTTTTACTTCTTATTCACATTCTCTTAATGAGCTTTCTTTCTGCAAGGTTTCCAGCTTGGGCGTCTTGTGAGATCCTGAGAATTGCCACGCTGCTTCATGTGTGTGACAAATTAACCTCCTTTATTGGCAGAGGTTGCCAGCTGCTCTCTGGACATTCTCAGTTCTTGTTATCAAGGCCTTATCTTGTTGTCACCACCTTTTTGTGAAAATCTAGCCCCTTGTCTAGTTCCCCGCTGTTGGATTACTGGGAGAAAAGCTGATGAACTCATAAAGGGCTCTGCATGTATTGCCAGAGAAGTAGCACTTAGACAATAGAAAATAGACTTATTTTTTTTAGAGGGCATAGCCCTACTGAATCATAGATTCATAGAATGGCTTGGGTTGGATGCGGACCCAAGGATCAAGTTGCAACCCCTTGCCACAGACAGGGCCACCAGCCTCCAGGCCTGGTACTATAGCAGGCTGCCCAGGGCCCCATCCAACCTGATCTTAAACACCTGCAGGGATGGAGCATCACAGCCTCTCTGTGCAGCCCGTGCCAGCACCTCACCACTCTCTGTGAAGAACTTCCCCTGACATCCAATCTAAACCTTCCCTCCTTGAGCTTAAAGCCATTTCCCGTTGTCTTTCCACTGTCTACCCATGTAAAAAATTGATTCCTCTCCTGTCTATAATTTCCTTTTAAATACTTACTGCTATAATTACAAGCATTTTTAATTAGATGAGAGCAAATAGAAAACATCTCCTGCCTGCACCTGCTACTGCACTGAGACAAACAAAGTGGGAATTATGTGGGGAAATGCTGTTGTGTTTTTTTGTTTTTTTTTTTTTACCGTTAATTGTTTTTGTTTGTTTGTTTCAGTTTTGTTTCATTCCTAATTAGTTGTTTTCTAGATCGCTTCTCTGATGCCATACAAGTCAGCAGTGGTCTGTGGATTCCAGTATGGGAGATACTGCGTCAGATATAGTCAGAGAATATCTCCTGAATCTCCATCTTGCTCAGTAATATCAGAGGAGGAATTATATTCCAAACTATTGGAATTTAATGGGTTGAGCTGTACCATGCAGGTGGTTGGGTCAGATGCTGAAGCATGAGGCTTCTTACCCCCTGTTCAAGTATTTGTAGCTGTGGATGTCTTTACTGGTAACTTTCTTTCCTGCAGGGATTCCTATCCCAATTCCCTGCCATCCTGTCCCTGGTGGAGGTAGGCATGGATTCCGTGAAGCTCTGCTCCTTTACTGCACCACACTCTTCTTTATACTGGATATCCTTGTATCTTTGGTGCCTGGTAACTTGCAGCCACTTTGCATATGTGTTGGCTTCCTGAGCACAAAGATCTCCTCCATCACAAGCAGAGATGGAGACACACAGTTCTCCACATGAGCAATGCCCAGCTTCTGAATGAGCCTCACTTGAGCGCACAATGCTCACTGTTGTGTCAGCTGGGAGCCACATTTTGTGTCACTTATTTTCCTGCAAAATAATAGATAAGCTTCACAAAAGACTTTCTGCCAAGGTCCATAGCCTAAATAAGTCAAAGACAAAAGTCATTTACAGTAGCAAAGCCTTCCTTGCAGCGTGAAATTGTTGATTATAACTAAAATGATAATTAGTCACCATTGGGGTTCCACAGGGCACTGTTTTAGCGCCAGTTCTCCTTAGTGTCTTCATAAGTGTATGCAGGACTTGAACGTACACAAAGTAATTTTGTGGTTGACACTGAATCTAGAGAGAGACAACCTCAAGGGATCAGAGTCCCTGTAGAGAGACTGACAAACTGGAGGGCTGAGCAGCCACCAGCTGCACCAAGTGTAATGAGAGCAAGAGCCAAATGTGGGACAAGGCAACCCTGGCAGTATGTGCAGACTGGGGGATGAGAAGCTGTAGAGTGGACCCTGGAAAGGGATTTGTGGGCACTGGTTGAGGAAAGCTGAACGTCAGTCAGCACTGTGCCTCAGGACCAAAAGGATCATGGTGCCTTGGAGAGTGCCAGACCCAGCACTGTCAGTGGGCAAGGGAAGGGACTGTCCTGCTGTGCTCTGTGCAGCCTCACCTCGAGCACTGGGTGCACTGCTGGGCACCACAAAGCAGGAGTGTGGCCAAGCATAGTGAAATTTGGACAAGGTTCAGTGTTAGTCTCAGCCTCCTAGAGATGTGTTGTGCAGTGAAAATACAGATCTACTGACTTCAGCACCAAGCAAAGAACTACCAGACGAGCATAACTCTTCGTATCTGCAGATATCTTTTACAAGGCTTTCTTCCTTTTGATCAATTTCTCTCTCCAAATAGAGCTTGCAGGGAGCAGACTGGTGCGTGTGATGCTTTCCACTGTACCCTTTGGAGACAAAAAGCCACATCAAGCAGGAGATTTGTGATTTGCTGGAAATAGATGCTTTGTATTCTGTTATTACATTTAGGATGATGAAAAAACAACAACTAACTTTCATGACTATGAAAGCAGAAGGAAAACTGCCTGTGGATAGACTGAGCACATGCATAATTGGCTGGAAACTAAGGTGTGTGTAGCTTCAAATCCTGATTTGAAAAGTTCAAGATAGAAAAAAAAAATATCTGAGCAAAAGATGTGAAGCGGTTTGTAAGATTTTAACTCAGATACATGCAGGAGAATAAATCCAGAGGTAACATTGCGATTCATTAACTATACCTAATTAGGCTCCTGAATTTAAGTAGACAGAATCTCCCCTGGGGGATTTCAAGGCATCCACCTCTTACTGTTGTGGGTATGCAGGGAAGTTAGGAATGTGGGTTGTTTAAGGATGACTTCCTTAGGGCACACATGTGTTGAGTGCCCAACTGAGGTGAACTAGCTCTTTTAATAAGGTTATTGCATTTCTGAAACTGGGAGAAAGTTGGGCAAGGTGTCCCGCAGTCCTGTGCAAAATGGGAAGGGGGAGGCTGGGAGGGAGCAGTGCCTGTCTCTCCCATGGAGAGACTCAGTCAGAGGTGCCCTGTGATGTACCTTCATCTCCTAAACCCCACAGGTCCGTGTACCTGCAGGAGAGCGCTGGGAGAAGCAGTGAGGCTGAGTGAATTTTTGCTGTGTGGTCTTTGTTTCTGGACAAGAAATGTTTGACTTCTAAAGTTACTTCTGATTACAGCCGTGTGAGAAAAGTACGAGAACCTCTTCTGTGGAAAGAAAACAAGATTATTTGTTTCTATTTATACCCTTATTGCACAACCTTTCTGTAGTTAGCTGCTTTGGTAGAAAAGGGAGAAATGCCTGATCAGCCTTGGCACAGTGCTCTGGAAGTTGGTCTGAGTTGTGCCAGGCGTCCCAGCTTGCACCATTTCTCACCAGCCCGAAAGTCAGCAGCGGAAGAGTTGAATTTCTGCTTAGGGCAGTGTCTGCAGGGAGGGGAATGGGAGGAGGGCCCCGATGCAGGCTTTGGGCGTAGGTGGCTTTGCTTATGGCAGGGCTGTTTTCCCAGAGAATCTCACTCGATTTCCACGCGGTGCCTGGAAGTGGACGGAGTGTAATTGGCATGAGTCATTTCCTCTCTATCAGTGGTCTGGAGCCACCACACTCAGCGGACATGCCTACAGTAGGCTGAGTAACTCCTTCTTTCTCTTGGATGTTGAGTTCAGTTTCAGGATTACAGACTGTACCAGTGCTCTCTGGGAAAAGCTCCCCTTTTAAAAATGAATGAAGGAGAAAGAAAGGTCTTGACCACATGTGTTTGTTATGTCTCTCCTCCTTTTTATTGGTTTGAGAGTGAGGATTTTGAAGGGCAACGTTGGTCAAATTCCAGCTTTTGGCCTTGGGTTTGGTCGCACGAGATTCCTTCACATCTCCTGCTGTCTCCTGGGATGCTTTATGCTCTCTGTGTAAACTGTACTATACTTTAAATACGATATAGGTTATCCAGAGGTACAATGTGGCTTTTCAGCTAAGGCGTGGAGCTGATGACCTCATGCTTTTAAATGGGAGTGCCCATTCCAGTGTCATGGCGACGCTGAAGAGCTGTAGGGTCTGATGGTCTCTCACCATATGATTACAGCTATCCTTGGCCAAAGAGCAGCAGCTCCTCTGTCAGATGAATGGGGCATGGCTGACCATGGGGCAGGACTTGAAGGCGGGCTTAGGATGCCCGGTGTGAGAGGAGGCTGTGACAAGAGGAAAACTCTTGACTGTGCCTAAGGCATTTGGTAAGGAGCCTGAGGGGTAGGCTGTGCCTCTGGGTACTTTTGTTGTTCAAATTAATTTCTTTACCCCCACGTTTCTAACTACACAATGGTATTGCTGTTGTCACCAGATTCGGAGTGTTCTTACGTATGTGATTTTTCTTTGCTCTTCTGTTTGGTGGTGTGATGCGGTCACAATTCATTATTTTAATCGATACTGTTGAACGATTGTGTAATGAATTTATGTTTTACAGCACCTAAAACTCTTCCAGTTCTGCAGTCCTACGGAGCTATGTACCTTACATATGTGCTGAGAGATGGCTTTCTTTTCATAGTTCAGAAACATGAACGATTCCATGTCTGCATGCCATATATTTTCAAGTCTCAAACAACAGTGCTTCAGAGCTGCCACCTCTAAAAAAAAAAAAGCAGTAGTTTATGTTGGTGTTTACTCACAGTGGGGTGTTTTTACTATTTTTAATTAAAAGCATGCTGAGCATTAACATGTTCCTGGCCCCAACTTGCCGAGATGAAAGGCGTGGTGGTAATTTTGCTTTGTTCAAGCTGCATGCTGCTCCAGTTGTTCACCGCAGGATTTGCTGAAGGTTCTGCAAATCTGCTTTAGTTGTACTGAGCTTACGGGCTGCAAGTGCACAAGTGAACATGTAGCAGAGGGCTGGAGGTGACAAAAGCCATCTGTATGTTTTTAAGGATGAGCTTTCATTGATCTCTCTTGATGACTGATGATTGACCGATGTGTGTGATGATGGAGGTTAGGCAGGAACTGAGTCCTGGGAGTGGAAGACTTTAAACGTGTTTGGGACTGAGGAAGCATCAGGAAATACCAAATGATGAAATTAGCAGAGCGGGGGTGGTTTGAGTGTGAGGCTGAGCTACTGGGAGACCAAATTTTCCTTTCTTGGGCAGAGAATCCCTCCGTGAGATAGGGTAAATTATTCTGATATTTGAACACTCCCTTTCAGAGCTCTGTCCCTGAGCCAGTTTCCCATTTGTAAAATTTGAGGATTACAGGAGTCAAACGTTTTGTTTAGTGGAAGAATATATGCACTTAAACTGAAACAGTCGACAGCATTTTGGAATAGAGATCCCTCTGCAAAACAATGTCATGCAGCAAGTGGCTGAAACTGCAGAACTGGAGTATTTCAAACTAGACAGATAACAGCAGACAAGATGATCAGACAGCAGATGATCTCGATGAGTAGAGGCGAGGTGCTGGCTGGCCTCTTCCATTTCTTGGCACAGTAATTTGGAATTTTGCTGCTTGTAGGCACTGTGACTTTTAGTCGCCCATCTGTCTTCTGGTCACACAAGGGAGTGCTGGTGTGGAAATCCCAGCAGGACAATTCCTGCTACCTACAAATAAGGATGCTGGTGGCAGCAGCAGCGTGTGCCTCTTCACACTGTGCTGCCAGTGCTTGGACTCAAGGCTGATAGGGCTGCTCTGCGGCAGCGAGCACACTGTAGCTTTGCTTTTCATTTGCCTCTTTTTATGCAAGGGGAAGGTGATGATGGCGAGGATGTGTTGGGGATTGGTACCATTAATTCACTGCACATGAATAATGCAGGTCTTGGACTGGGAAATGTAATGAATTATTGGTAGCACAGTGCTGGTTCGGAGAGATGAGCAGCCTTGCAGTGAGAAGTGTGAGCAAGGAGCTGGGTCTGCTTGAGCAGGTAGACTACATAAAGATTTTAAACCCTTCTCAGCTGCTTGGCCCACGTTACCTGAGAATTTAATCATTTGATTGAATGCCTGCATCTCAGTGCTGACTGCTGCCTTCTGGAGACCAAAGGTCCCAGGGGTCTGGAGTGCTGCCTCTCTTTCAGCTCATCCCAACTCATTTCCCATCTACTTTTTAAGGTGCAGGGCTCCTGACTATCAGACATGTTAGCTTTTTGATTGATGACCCTATTTCTTTCCCTCTTGTCTGTATATATCACTTGTTCTGCTGACTGAATTGTCCTAAGTTCTCCGGTGGATTGCATGGAGCAGACTGAGTGCCAGCCCTCCCCTGCTGGGATTTTGGTGCTTAACGCTGAGACTAAACTCCAAGCTACCTTTTTTTCTGGTGTGTTTAATCATAAATAACATTTTTTGACACCTTGCTTCAGTTCATGCCATGCTTTGTATCAAGGCACTCCTCTCTGGGGGATTTCAGGGAGATGTTTCAAAGGAACCTGACGTTTAATCTTTCTTGTGGGGTTGGCTGCTGCACAGGAGCTGGCTGGAAATTGTGAGCTGTTTTGCACTTGAAAAAGCCTTTCCATTTTTACTTTCTAAATCAATCTATCTGAGCTGAGTATGGGTTTGGCGCTGTATAAGTTAGAATAAGAACAGACTCACTGTGCACCGTCGCACTATTTGTTCTTCACAAAATAGGTCTGTCCTGGAGAACTATCCTCCAGATGTTTGTGGAGTCCACAAAGAAAAGCGGTCCCTTCAGATGAAGAGGTTGCAGGTTCTTGCTGCTTTTTGCTGAACTGCTTTCAGATTGTAAAGGAATGTAGTGTTTTTTAAAGGCACTTAGTTGCTGAAATGAAGACGGGAACTGTTAGGATTTTTAGAAGTGCCAAAGTGAATCATGAATGCTGAATGTCTCCTGCTTTTGGGAATCTTTACACAGCCACTTCTGTCTTTAGACACCAGAAGTCTATTTGGCGTTAATCTTTCTGCACCTGACCTCCTTAGCCTTCCCAGAGGACAACAGCACCCTGAGGTGCCTTAGTGATAAACAGTCCTCGCGAGTGCTTCCCTCTGATTGTTTCTTCTCCGTTCTTCCCTGGGATGATGCAGTTGACCAGTTGCTGTGGTTTAGCAGTGCTTTGTTTTACCCGGACTCCTCTTCTGGTACCGCAGACAGCATTCGTAACGGCATTAGCACAGGCGCCAAGGCGGGAGGGAAAGTTCAGTTCCCTGGATGTGCCTATGCAAAGACCTTTTTTCTCCATTTGTTTGAATGGTGAAGGGTGGCATCACCTGTTCAAAGAAAGGTGCAGCTCCACCCAGCCTGTGTTCTGCACAGAGTCAACCATGAAAGGTGTTTAAGGCCATGTTGATTTGTGTCCTCTAGATGCCTTTCAGGCCCTCAGCCTGAGATGCAGCAGCATCTGGAGGATACTAAGCCTTGTGCAGTTGACACAGGGATGGGACAGCATCCAGAGGGACCAAGACAGGTTGAACAGAGGGCACAGGTGATCCTCACGAGTTTCTACAAATCTAAGTGCAAGATCCGCTAGCAATACAAGCTGGGGGATGAAAGGATTGAGAGCAGCCTTGCCAAAAAGGACCTGGGGTGCTGGTGGATGGGAAGTTGCACATGAGCCATCACTGTGCCCTGTCAGCCCACAAAGCCAACTGTATGCTGGGCTGCATCCAAAGCAGTGCAGCCAGCAGGGTGGGGAGGATCTGCCCCTCTGCTCTGTGCTGGTGAGACCTCACCTGGAGCACTGCGTCCAGATGTGGAGTCCTCAGTACAGGAGGGACATGGAGCTGTTGGAGTGTGTCCAGAGAAGGTCCACAAAAGTGATCCAAGGGATGGAGCCCCTGTCCTGTGAGGACAGGCTGAGAGCTGGGGCTGTGCAGCATGGAGAGGTGACCTGAGAGCAGCCTGTCAGTATCCAAAGGGGAGTGACAGGAAGGAGGGGACACTGTTCAGCAGTGTCTGTGGTGATAGAACGAGGGGAAATGGTTTCAAGCTTAAGGAGGGGAGGTTTAGGTTGGACATAAGGAAAAAGTGAGGGTGGTGAGGCAGTGGCACGGGTTGCCCGGTGGTGTGGTGGATGTCCCATCTGTGGTGACTGTCAGTGTGAGGCTGGATCAGGCAACCTGATGTAGCTGTGGTGTCCCTGTGCACTGCCGGGGAGTTGGACGAGATGGCCTCTAAAGGTCCTTTCCAACTCTCTGGATTCTGTGATTCTAAATCAAGTTCCCCTTTGCTCTGGGACTGTTCTGGGCTGTGTGATTTGCAAGATGATTGTTCCATCTGCATCCTCCTCAGACTTCCTAACGTTTCCTTGACACAGGTATCCCCCATTGCTTTTGTTCAGGGGATGTGCATCTTTTGCTGCCTCCCCATCAGGGGACAGTTGCCAATTCAGATTTCACTACAGATTGCTGTGCCAGGTTTTTTCTACTCAGAAGCAGTAGGTTTTTGTGTCTGTTTCCTGACCTACCGTGACTCTTCTAATAATGTGAGAACTTCAGCACTGCTGTCTTGGCAGCCCGATACAGGAGGTCAGTCTGTAAATATAGTTACAATTCTTTTAGCCTCAGAAAGACAGCAAGTAAAACACAATGTAAACAAGGCAGTTGGATTGCTTCCCCCACCAGGAACATTTGTACTTTATGCAGTCAGATTTACTGGGTGTGATTCAATCTCACGCTCCAGCTTGGCAGCTGATGAGCTGCAAGGGGCAGTCAGGAATTTCCTTTCTCTTCCAGGATTGCACGCTTTCCAAATCTTCCTTCAAGCTTGTGCCAAGGGTCTCAAAGTGCTTTGTTTTTTTAATTACTCTTCATCACGCCTCTGTGAAGAGCAAAGATGAGAGATAGCACAATCTGTCATGGAGCCGTGGGGAAACTGAGGCATGGGGGGAGGCAGCCAACTTGGGACAATAGCAGCTGAGACCATGGGGCTTGAAGGAGGGAGGGCTGGACATTGCAGCACTCCTCGCCGGGGCTTTCTGTGCCCGTTCTCAGTAGTAGTATCTTTAACACGGTGAAGTGCTGGCTGTCTGCAGGAACAAAGTGGTGCTTTGATGTGTGTTTTCGAGTACAGTCACCAAAGGGGAAAACATATTTCTCCCCTGTAAACTGTAATTTCTTTACTTGGTCCTTCAGCACACTGTTCCTCTGATTTCTGGGCTGAACAGCCCATATAAGTGCTGTGTTTTTTTCCCTCTTTGTATGGAAAGGCACTTTGCTCTGAAATAGCCTCAGGTGTTGGCTGTGGCTGAGGCACAGAACTGGTTCAGCTCCATAAATGATATGCTGCTGTGTCCCTGCAGGGCAAATCAGTGAATTTACTGTGTGGATTCACCTTCAGTGGGTGTACACTAAAGGAGCTGCACTAGCTTTGATTGCTTTGCTTGGAGGTACAGCTGCAGAGATCTGACCTTACAACATCAAGGAGGGAAAGGTAGTTTTCTTACTAAGGCACGCATTGGTCCAGAAGGAGCAATAGTGCACAGGCGCAGCTCTGGCAGTCACGTTAACCTTTCTCACCTGTGTATTGCTTACACTGGGGATGAAACTAGGTGCTAGCCAAACCCTCACCTTCATTCTCAGGATGTAGGAACAGAGAAGGGGTCTTTCTCAGCATGGCTGAAGTTTGAAGTCTAACAGTTTTAGACCCCACAGGGTGGAGATGGTTTCCTTTAGGTAGGATTTCTTATTTTGTGGTGGGTGATGTAAGGTTGTTTTTTGTTGTTGTCAGCATCCAGCCGAAGCAATAGTCCCCTTCCTGTCCCCCCTGCCACCATGATAGGACGGCTGTCCAGCTGGAGAGCTCCGAAGCTCGGGGCTGAAACCAAAGACCAAGTTATCAGTCATTTCATTGTCTTAGATGGGTGTCTACGTAACCTCCTGAAGCTGACCCTCAGTCTAGTCTCAGAGTTTAATTATAAGCAAACGGTGTTTTGAGCACTGTATAGTTCCTGGCCTTTTCTGCTTGGTGGTCTCTGCTGGCATTAGGAACGCATTCATTGTAGTGGTAAACGAGTGCCTGTCTGGTCTGCACGTGATATAATTGGGTCTGCAGGTGATGTAATTGGGTATCGGCTGAACCCACAGCGTCACGCCATAGTTCTTGTTCTGGGCAGCTGAAATACCTCACGCTGACAGTTGTGCTCTTCTTACTCTTCTCTTTCAGTTCCCAAGAAGCTTCTGCATGAAACCCAGCCAAGGCCAATCAATTACCAAGGATTTCAGAGGCCACATTTCCCACTGCGACCGAGGGTGTTTGATCCCGATGTTATAGGGGACGGCGTGTTCCTTTCCGATGTCCCTTCTCCCAGTATAGGACGTGCCCTCCCAGGTAACTGTGACTATTGTAGCACTGGCTCAAACCGCACTGCAGTGTGGTAACTCCTCCCTTCCCCTTATGGAAGCTTACACCTTATCCAGGTTTCTGTTTTATACCTGTCTGTGTCACGGTCAGAGAGGTTCTGAGGCACTAACACTGACTGAAGTGAGCTATTCAACTCACGTAGAATTTCTTGAAATATCAGCCATGGCCGTGCGTGTCAAAACTCGTCACAGAAGTACTTTGAAGCCCCATCTATGTCCCAAATCACACGTGGGGCGAGCACAGCAGGAGCTTGCTTTGCTGGGGATAGTTTTCAGCAGAGCTTTGAAATGCGATGCTGTTTTCATAAAAATGCAAAGCAAAGAGATGCGAGTGAAGTCAGATCTGTGCTCTCTAGGGGTGGGTGAGTAGAAGGAAGGGATTGATTATGAATAAAGGAGCGCTTCCTGGGTGAGGCAGTGTTTTTGCATGGTGTTTCCCAACACACCGGAGGCGGCGATGATGTGACTCCTGGAATTCCCTGCCCTGTGCTCCCTGAAATCCAGCGTGGGGGTGGCTGTGCACAGAGCTGCTTTGTCTCCGTGCTCTGGGCAAGGTGAACTCACAACCTGGGTAACCAATCTGCACACAGCCCAACGACAGCAATAGCAAATCTGTCCGTTTGGAGACCGTGCTGCAAAAAATAGTCAAGGAAAAGGATTTTGGATTTGGCTGAAATAAACGTTGTGATTGTGGTTATTCTTACACAAGAAGTGCAGGGCTTGTTTTCATTCATGTAAACACTTCACATCTCCAAGTGACGCCTTTCTATTTAGTTTTCGTATTGTATATTCATTCATTTGTAAAGAAATGCAGTGCCTTTCAAACCAGGATGTCATTGTAAAATTAACGGCTGAAATATCATTTCAAAAGTCACAGTAGGAAATATTTGGACGTTTCTGTAATCTCCCTTCCTGTTCTAATTTTTACTACACCTGTTTGCTAAAGTCAGCCTGCTATCTGGACTCATTTCTCCTAAGTGAAAGGGAACGTTTTCTGCTAGCTGAAATGCTTTTGCTCAGATTTGGTATAAAGGCACAGGGAAAACAGCCTGAGTGAGTCAGGACAGCTAAGAAAGGGTGGACCAGGCCTCTGTGTGCAGGCACCCAGGGGCAGGAGTCTGTTGGTTTCACACAAGTCTGTCACTGGTAGTGGCAGAAGCCATTCTACAGCAATGGGAATTTTCCAGCATCCCTTCTCATAGCCCCCATCTGTGTGGATGTCTGCTGACCCTGAGGTGTCACAGATGTCCACATGAGCAAATACATCAATCTTTTAAGTTCCTGCTATGTGGGGAGAGCTGAACCACTCCATTAAGGTCGGTCAGCTGACAGCAGGGTTCACTTGCCACAGTTTAGATACGTAGTGCTATGTGAGATGCTTTGAAGTACCCAGGACATCTTCAGGGGGACAGTGGTTCAGTCTGAAGAAATTCACTCTGCTTTCTGTGGATTTCTTTATGGGAGTGGTGGTGTGGTAAAGAAAAGCCACATACAGGCATGGATTTGCTGGGCAAGGAGAATACAGATTAGAGGATGTGTTAGTATTTCTGGTGCTTACATTTGAATAAAAACATTTTCCAAAGACTTGCTGTTAATTTCCTGCTGGCTGTGCCTTTGCCCCTCTGTGCCCTGGGAACTCTGCTGTACATTGTGGCAACAATCTCTATCATCCCAAAACAAGAGCTTCGTTTTTTGCATCTGCCGCCCAGAAACCCATGTTGGAAAACCTTTCTCTGGGGCCAGTCGCTGACACCTCGGTGTCAAGTGTGAATTTCCCAAGGCCATGCAGCCTTTCAGTGGCAGAGATATGGCATTCCTTCCAGCAGCACCTGGACATCCATCTCCTCTGCTTCTCCTCAGGCAGATTAGTGCTCTCAGCCCCTTTCTGTCCTGTATTACCTGTTCTCTTCAATTCCCAGCACGCCCAGCAGGAGGTTGAAAGTCTTGTTGCACTTTGCTGGGTTAGCAGGGACACAGAGCGCGGATCATCTCTCGTTGTGTCCTTTGTTTGCATGGCACAGGTGGGACTGTAGGAGACGGACCTGGTGGCTTCCTGAATCTGATACGTGCAGATAAATGGAAGCCAGGTGCAAGTCTGTGATTTTATGGTGTGCTGCTTGGAACCAGACACCCAGGGAAAGGAGCCTGAAAGGCTGAAACAGCGATGCTTAAACAGCCACGTGGGTGATGGAGCTGGATCCTGTGCACCAGCTTTTTTTTGTGTGTTTAAAACAATTAGTGTTTTGTGAGCAGTGAGCGTCTGCCAGCAAATCAAGGTGCAAGAAGTACTCGGCAGTGAGCTGATAAGGTCTGAAAGGTCTCTTTGAGCCTCCTGGAATTAGCTGCCTCCTCAGCTCTGGTCTTCTACAAATAAAATCAAATCATTAACTCATGCTCGCTCACCTCTCCGAAGGGGAAGTGATGTCTGGTTGAAATAGAATGTGAGTGAGCTTTTGGAGGAACTCATAAACTCAGATTCACCCTGGGAAGAAAGCACTGTCTGTGTGCCAGGTGTGAATGATCACTGCAGCATGACCCCAGCAGAGGGTTGCCAGCTCTGCCTGTGTTTTCCGTGCCCATGTGCTGACTTATAACGAGCTCTGCTGATAAAGGCTCCTTTGATTTACCTAAGATAAAAGAAACCTGATTATATATTTGCAGTAACGTGGGTGGGTGTGTCTGAGTGGTGACATGAAAGAGCAGGAGACAGCCGAGAGAAGATGCTGTTTGGATGCAGACAGGGCATGGGCTCAGCTGGAGTTAGCTGCACAGGTTTTGTTGCCCCAAAAAGGAGAGCCAGTCTGGGCGGTGTGCTGCTGGGCAGCTCCAGATGGGGATAGCTGGGGCAGGACAGGGCTGGCGCACATGCCTGATTCCTCACTCCCTTTCTGTTTCAAAGCAGAGAAGAAGAAAGGGAGGTCGGCCGCCTTCTACCCTCTCGACAGCACCCGCCTCCTGCTTCCTGTGGATGAGACACAGCCGCCAGCGTTCAGCAGCAGCATGGAGCCCGTGGGTGTCAGCACAGAAATGGCACTGCTCAGCAACGTCCTCGCGGCGTACGCCTTCGTCACAGGTAGGGGTGGTGGCTGCTGCCTCTCCGTGCTCCCACAGGCTCTCTGCAGACTCTCCAGGGAGACGACATCTCAGCCTCGTACGGCTGAATCCGTTTCTTTGAACTGTTGGGATTTTTCATTTGTCTCTTGGAAAAATCTGCCTGGAAAGGCCTGAGCAGGGCAGCACCCAACAGGTTTTATTGTGCTCTGCTTTCCCCTGGGTTTGCTCTCATCTGGAGTTAAATACAGTGTGGTCTTAAATGTGGTCTTATTTCTATTGCTGTGTTTTTCCTGAAGATCAAAGCCTGGCACAGAAGGAAGGCGAGCTTGTTGTCCCGTAATTTGGAAAATAAGCAGCACTCAGGTCATTACCCTGCTTGAGAGGATTTGGCTTATCTTCAGTAGGAATGTGAGGATGAAGTAGCTTCAGAGTCTGCTTAATTGTATATTTAAATGTAGTTTAGAGCAAAATTTCCTTGGATCGTGGCAGTTTATCCTTCACCCACGTGCACCTTTCAAGTAGAAGAGGAATAGTCTTCCTTTTAAGATTTGCATGTTGAAGTTACTCTTGAAATAGAGACTGTGTGCTCTGTTCAGTGCTTGGGGTCAATGCCATTGATAGTAAGGAGTGCAGTAGAGGCAGGCAATGTAGTGCAAATAATTTTCTACCTTGTGAGGTGCCTTGGCAAAAGTAGGGACTGACTGCAGGGCTGGAAGAGCCGTCCCCCAACAAGGAGCATCAGGTGCAGTAGCTCAACGTATTTTAGGACCATGAAAATTGAATGAAAAGTTCTGCTTTCTACACATTGAGTGGTGTCACTGGGATTGGCTGTTGGTGACACTTTGAAGAAGCCAGCAGCCTAAATGCAAGTTGCGATGTTCTTTACAAAAGGTGACCGAGTGGGATATATACTTTTGTTGTGTGGAGTTTCTAAGGAAAGATTAGGAAAAGCAAACATTAAGTGTATCCTCTGTCTGTCATACTTCTCCCCTCTCTTACCTACATCTACTTTTGACATGGAAAAAAAGGCCTCTAATAACTAATATTAAATAAAATGCTGTTAAGGTTATTTTCCCCATCTGCATAGTAACAGGTAGGAGAGAGTTTTAGGGTTTATAGTAGGTGGCAGTTGTACTCGGGTTCAGGGCTGCCCCATGGACTTTGCTTCTATTTACCACAGCACAACTCTTTGACCTTGCAATCATTTTATGGTGCACAAGGCCTCAATTCATCCCCTTGCCAAGGTGTCAATCTTGGCAAGAGCTTTTTACTCCAGAACAAATCACAGAATTGCAGGAGTTGGACCTCAAGGGATTGTCAAGTCCAACAACTCTGCTAAATCAGGTTCCCTACAATGTGTCTCACAGGTAGCTGACCCAGCAGGCCTTGAGTATTTCCAGAGAAGAAAACTCCACAACCTCTCTGAGCAACCTATTCCAGAGCTTCCTCACCTTACTGTGAAGGAGTTCTTCTGCGTGTCTGTGTGAAACTTCCTGTGTTCAAATTCTAGGCCACTGCTCCTTGTCCTATTGCTGTGCACCACCAAGAAGAGCCTGGCTTCATCCATTTGTTGCCCGCCTCCCTTCAGATGTTAATGAACAGTTATCAGATCCCCTCTCGGTCTTCTTTTCCAGAGGCAGACCAGACCCATGTTACTCAGCCTTTTCTGATAGTGGAGATGATCCATGCCCTTCATCATCTTTGTGGCCCTCTGTTGGACTCCTTCTAGAAGATCCCTGTCTTTTTTAAACTGCAGAACCCAGAACTGGACACTGTATTGTAAACGTGGCCTCACCAGGGCAAAGTGGAGGGGGAGGATCACCTCCCTTGATACATTGGCCATACTCTTTTTAATGCACCTCATGATACTGCTGGCTCCTGGCCCACCTGTCATCCACCAGGACGCCCAGGTCTTTCTTTGCAGAGCTCCTCTCCAGCAGCTCATCCCCCTTCCTGTACTGGTGCATGCAGTTACTCCTCCCCAGGTGCAAGGCTCTACACTTGCTCTTGTTAAACCTCATCAGGTTCCTCCTTGTCCAAATCTCAGCCTGTCCAGGTCTTGTTGAACAGTAGCACAGCCTACAGGTGTGTCAACCACTCCTCCCAGCTTTGTATCATCAGTGTACTTGCTGTACTCTATCCCTTCATCCAGGTTGTTGATGAAGGTGTTGAGTAGGTATGGACCCAGCACTGACCCCTGGGGAGCACTGCTAATTACAGCCACCAGCTGGACTCAGCAGCGCTGAGGGCCACCCCCTGAGCTCTGAGTCAGACAGTTCCCAGCCCACCTCACCACACACTCATCTGTCCTGTACTTTCTAAGTTTCATATGAGGATGTTGTGGGAGATGATATCAGATGCCTTGCTGAAATCAAATTACACAACACTCACTGCTCTCCCCGCATCTGCTCCACCAGCAATGACATCACAGAAGGCTACCAGGTTGGTCAAGCACGATTTCCCCTTGGTGAATCCACGTTGACTACTCCTGATATCCTTCTTCTCTTCCAATTGCTTGGAGAAGGTATCCAGAACAAGCTGTTCCATCACCTTTCCAAGGATGGAGCTGAGGCTGACTGACATGTAGTTTCCTGCATCCTCCTTTTTGCCCTTTTTGAGATGACATTGGTTATTCTCCAGTCTTCAGGCGCCTGTTCCATTCTCCAGGACCTTTCAAAGACGATAAAGTGTCTTGTTGATGTGGGACTTACTTGCTTACCCTCTCACAGAGTGGTCTCCCTGTGCTATGTTCAGATTCACCACATGTCGGATAAGTGGTAAAACTCAGACTGCACCACTTTATGTTCCCCAGTGATGAGTTTGAGAGCTTCTTGCTCATGTCTCCAGTGCACTCAACCATGACTGTTAGGTGAATTTTAATCTCATTGGTATGTAGGTTCAGTTTCGTATTTATCACAAAAATAATAGGTGACTGTCCTATGGATTGAAACTGCAGATGCTACAAAGTCTTTATTTGCTATGTATGCCTGTGCTGGTGAGTTGGCTCTAAACTGGACTTTGTAAAAGCAAACTGTCAATAGACAGGGGAGTTGCATGTACTTTTTGTTGTTCTTGTGGGTCTGAGAATATATACCTCTGTCCCAGCACCAGGAAAAGTTACTTAGGGGCACTGGGTGTTGTGTGGGTCAGGAAGGAAAAGTCTTCCACTCTGCTACTTTTTCTGCCTCCTGACAGCACAGTGTTTCTTGGCCTGAGGAGAACACTAGAATCCATGCCACACTGTTTGCTTCCTCTGCACGAAATGACAGGTTTGGTTGGGAAGCTGCGGATGAAGAGCTGCAGGCTCTGTCATTTGCACAGTTGGCACATGCAGAGTACTACAGTACACAGAGAGGATGAGTACCAACATTAGTGAAAGCCTCTGGGCTCATTTCTAGCATCTTTTTGGTTGCAGTTGCCATGTTCCTGCTGACAACCAGGGGGTGAAAAATCACAGCGCAGCGGGAAGCAGAGCCTCTCTGCGGGAGAGTTGGTTTTCACTGTCAAATCAGTTTGCAGCCATCACCATGGGTAGCAGTACCACGGCCAGCTGTTACCCAGCTTCCAGAGCCTTGAAAACCTTTCTTCAGAAATGGAGGGAGAGTCAGCAGTTCCTGTGAGAGGTGAATTTATCATCTGATCACACAGATGAGTCTTATTCAGAGTGTGGTCCTGCGAAGGGCTGAGGGATGCCCTTAATCTGAAAGCCAACTTGTGTTACTGTTAGGATTATAATTCAATGCAATCCCTGTCTGTAAATCTTGGTCCTGCTCTGTGTTACGGACCTGATCCAAAACCTGTCTGAGTATTTGGGAAGACTTCACTACTCTCGGTGGCAGCTGGAACTGCCTCTGCAGTCACAGCCTACCAGCAAGACCAGAACTACTCTTCGTTTTATATAAATATTACGTGTCCGAACTGTACCCGAGCACTTCCAGTGCCTTCCTTTGGATGGAGGACTTACTCTAGTTTTGTATTCCAGGCTAAAGTAGTTAGAGGGAAACCTCCACAAATCCCTGTTTTATTCTTCCTTAAGCCCTAAGCCATTGCTGCCAAGTTATTAACAAGGAGCTTCCTAAAAACAACCCGGGGGAGACCATTCCAACTGCTTGTCCTGAGCTTCCTTAATAAGGGGCTCCCAGGGAGCTTCCTCTGCTTGGCCAGGGGATTTGGGCAGCCTGTGGGGCTTACTGTAAGTTCCCAAGAAGATACAATTCCTCCTGTTTGTGTCTGTCCTTAACTCTGAGCCTTCTACTGATATTTCCCTCCCTCACCACTGAGGTTTCTGAGTGCACAAAGCCATTGCAGGAAGCCAGCAGTGCTAATGCCTAGATTGCTTTTTATTTATTGAAATGATTTGTTATAATAGCAGTAACAGCCTTGGCCTGTGGCATTTCCTGGGGAATTAATGGCAGTCTGGGCTGATGCTCCCAGCAGATTGTTAGCCCTCAGGAAACGGGCTCCATAATCGCTGCTGGTTTGGTTGGAAAAACAAAATAAAATGTGTTTCTAATTTCTGGTCAGTTTGAGTGGATAGAAAATGGTGGGTTTGGTATAGAGAGTTTACAAAGAATGTATATCTTTTGTCTGCAGTGATTAAATTCAGGCTTGAAACAGTGGCGTTTTGATCAGTGCATTCAGTTCAGAATGAGAAATACCACAGAGAGGGAAGGCAGCCCTGTCTGAAGAGACTGACAGCAGCTGGGTCCTCCAGGAGTGCGGGAGAAAAGCAGCCTTGAGCTGTTATCCAATGCAGTGCAAGAAAAACCTTCACTGGTCAAAATCCGTGTACTGAGTGGGGTAGTGGGGTATGAGTACACATGAATACATATAAAATATTGTTAACTCCTGTTACTGATATCCACACACTTCTAAAGAGGTTGAGGTGTGTCACTGTGGGCATGGTGAGTGTGAGCCTCAGTTTAAGTGGAGGTTTTGAGCATCTGTTTTCTGAAGAAGATGCCCCTTTTTGTCCTTAGCGAGGAGGACGTGAAGAGGGGGAGGCTCGCTAATCAGCCCCCAAATCTGCAGTACTGCCAACTTGGCTGCTTCAGCTGAGGGAGAAGCAGAGCCCCTGCTTTTTAGCTTAAGTTGTTCTTTCTGCTGTGGAAAGAGAGCTGTTGCTGTGCAAGTGGATTGTACTCATGATCAATGCCAAGACTGCATTTGAGTGGAGGGTTACAGCTCGTGAGGAAGTCCAGACAGCATCTCAGATGTTGACAGAGTTGCTGGAGGAGCTCATAAATGCCAGCAAAGCCCGAAGATTCAATTACAGCCCTCGCAGTGCATGAAGGGCTGTACACAAAAGCATGAGCAGGGATGAAAAATGGTTGCTTAAGTAGCAAAGGAGACTCTGCTTGCACATGAGCAGGATACAGTAGCGTGGAAAAAGGAGTAGGGAGGAGAAATGAAAAGCAGGACATGGACACAAATGGGAGAAGAGAAACCACATGTGTCAGTCTCAGGCTCAACCTTGTGTGTTTTTTTTTTATGAGTTGCTTTAAAAAGGGTGAACAGTGGAACTAATGCAACCAAATCAAGCCCATGTGTGTGCAGGAATGTGGTGCACAGAAAAGTGTGCCAGGCATCCTGTCAGCCAGAGCAGGACAGGCTGGACTTCTGTCCTCTGGTCGTGCTCATCTGTGCTTCCCAGTCCGTAGCCTTGGAATCCCTGTGCCTCCTTGCAAAGAAGGTTTTGCAATTACTGTCCTGAGTTACACTGCAGATGGAGGTAAAAAGGGATGATGGCACTTCTCCTGGGGTTGTCATATCTCTGGAATTAAGAACACTTTTGCTGTTTGTGCTGTAGCAGAGGGGTGATGGCTATGAGCTGGGCTGCAGTTATTTGACTTCTGTCCCTTGAGTTCAGGATTCCATTCACTTCACTGGGGCCAGAATTTCACTCAGTCAGATTGCTACGAGAGCAGTCAGCGCGATCTTTGTGTCTGTGCTCATACCTTTTTTCTCTCGTACCTTCTGCTTTCTTGTTGACTCACTCTTGTCAAAGTACCTTAGCTTAAAGTCTCTAGCTTTGGCCTCCCCTGTTTCTTCAACTACTGCTGCATTATTTTCCTCGTCTGCATTGCTAAATGCACCATTTGCAGTTCTTTGTTCCCTATTCTTCTGCGGTGTCTTCAGCCTCTTTTTTCCTGTGCCTTCCCCATTAACCACTCTAGCAAGTCTCATGTTTTGTTAGCCAGACTTCAGACTGTCCTGACCTCTTTCTCATCCATGACTTCTCACTGAGATGCATTTGGTAGGAGAGAAGTGCAGAACACCACCACTTCTTGTTTATGTAACTGTTCCAAGAGCATCGTGGGGCACTGAATGTGCACTGCCTTGAGCCATGCACAACTTGGTGTCTAGGTTCTGGCCACAGAATCAGAGACTGCTTGAGGTTGCTTGGGGCCTCTGGACATCAGCTAGTCTGACTCCCTGCTCCTCCTGCTTTCCAGTTCTTCTGTGAACTTTTCTTTTAAGGAAATCACTTGGACAGTGATGTAAAAGCATAGTGTGGGGGGGGGATAAGGTAGAGCTGAGTCCTTTCGTTTTTCAACTTCAGTCTTTCAGCTGACGTGGGCTAGTACAGCTTCACCACTGAGCTCAGGGGATTTGGGCTCCTCTGGGGAGCTGACTCCATCCCTGAACTCAGGACTTCCAGCAGAACGGAGCTGCCTTGGCACTTCTGCTTGGTTCATCTTCACCCATGCAGGGTGCTTGCAAACATGAAATAAGGGGATTTAGCCCAGGGCATCTGCAATAACAGGAGTTGTCACAATTACACTTCTTAGTGATCTCATGAACCAAAGGAACCCACCCCGTAATAAATAAACAAGACAGCCTGGTTGAAAAGGCACTGTGGATCCTTTGGAGCTGACTTGTATCAGCCCTGAGATGCAGCTTTACAGGATGCATCCTGCCAGCTCTCCAGCCCAGCAGTGCTCATGTAGCACAGGTATTCTTTGTGGTGGTCTGGGCGGGATGCCAGGGCACTCGCTGTAGATAAGCAGAAGAAACGTATGAATAAATAACGTGCCTTTTTCCGTGCTGCAAGGCTTGCTATTTCAGCTCAGCTATGGCACAGAGGGAATGTAAAGCTTTATAATAAACTATTCTCTGTGCAGTGGTAATGGATGCGACAGAAAGACGCGCTCAGTTGCTCCTGGCTGTGCTGTGCTCTGGTCTCAACCCCACTCCTGTCGCAACTGGAATTAGCATTGTATAATTCTCTGGGTCGCTCCTTCCAGAGAGCTCCAGGACACCCCTGCAGCTAGCCCACGTTCTGCACAGGGCCGAACGCGCTGGTGGTGGGTGCACTGTGTAAAATCCCCTCCCTGCTGGCCATGGGGAGAGGGACCATGAGAAACTGTGCCCCTCCGGAGACCACTGCCGGTGTTTGTTTGCACAGAGAAGGAAGTTCTCAAGCACTGTTTGCTTTCCCCTTTCAGAAAACCCTGAGCGGGCTGCCCTGTATTTCGTCTCCGGAGTGTGCATTGGGCTGGTGCTGACCCTGCTGGCCCTGGTGCTGAGGGTGTCCTGCCGCACCGACTGCAAACGTTCCTCGGCCAAGAAACCTCCAAGGGAGCGGGAGAGCAGCAGTGACAGCAGCGACAGCGACGACGACTCAGACAGCGCCTCGGATCTGTCGGCCCGCAGGCACCGCCGGTTCGAGAGGACTTTGAACATGAATGTGTTCACCTCGGCCGAGGAGCTGGAGCGCGCGCAGCGGCTGGAGGAGCGCGAGCGCATCATCCGCGAGATCTGGATGAACGGCCAGCCCGACATCCCGGGCACCAGGAGCCTCAACCGCTACTACTGAGTGCTGGGAACACAGCCGTCCCCGCAGCTGCTCCGGCCGTGCCTGGTGGAGGAGAGGGTGCTGAGGAATGCCATGTGGGTGCCTCCTCTTCTCCTTCCAGGAGTGCTACCCAGAGCTGTGTGATGGACAGCAATAACGCTTCCGCTGTCTCCTTTCCCTGACGTGTGACTGTCGCCCCTCTTCGTAGACGCTTTCCGGTACATCGGGGGTGGTTGCCATCTTCACGGCTGGCACTGAGCTGACGATCGGAGTCCTCCCATGTGGGGCAAGGAGCTTGGCACACCGTGGTACGAGTACTCCCCGCTTGGTTGGGGACAGACGTCATCCAGGTTTTCGTTTGTGTTTAGGAATGTTGGGCTTCCCTTTCCTGTGGACTTTGGGAGAACTGTGAACAAAGCTGCAAGTCTGGGAAGGTGACTGGGGAGGGCAGGGAGACATCCTGACTGATTGTCCTCTGACTTCAGAAGCCGTGAGTTGAACCCAATTAAAACCCAATGGCAGATCTGACTCGTTAAGAACTGTGGGCTGGGGGGTGGGGGGAGTGTTCTTCCATCATGGGATCATCTCGGTGCTTGGATGTTTGCCATAGTGTATTCAGTTATTTATGGCTGTCTTTTCATATTCCTTCTCAGTGGGAACAGTTCTTTTTAACCAACACCTCAGGGATAAAATCCTATTTTCTCTTCTTATTTTGAGTCTGTTTTCCCTGCTGGCCCCTGTCAAACACAACCCAGCTCACCTACAGCAGTGAAATCGTGGTAATGTCAGAGATGTGTCAGTGATTGGTGAGATGTTAACAACCTCAGAGAGGTTGAAAAGGCTTTTCTTTCTGTTTGTTTTGTTTTAAATATATATATATATATATTTGAAGATGCTGCACAGGAATGTGCCTTATTCTTTTTTGTTGTTGTTAAACTGAGGTTTTCCTATGGATAGCAATGCACAATGTTTTATATATTTTATTAAAAAAATAAAAAGGAAAAGGTCTATGTTTACTAGAAGAAATGGAGACAAAAGAAGCCACATATAACAACAGAATGGGTAATAAATGCTAAATAAATTCTAGTTTGCTTCAGTACGTTTGAATTTGCGTCCTCACTTTCAGTACTGTTACTGCTCAAGGGAAATGGTTTGGAAGAGTACCACACCTCTGCACACGATCCAGGCTGGCATCCCCAGTGTGCAGGAACCTGGAGGCAGTTATATTTGGCCTCAGCCCATCAGCCTTCTCCTGCAGTGCACACGCACAGGAGCAGCTGAGCGATGCACTGCTTCCCAGCAGCATCCCAAAGCCTTCCTGCACTAAGGGAGAGAGTACCCCTTCCTGAGCCCGTGCAGCTTCAAATGGAATGATTCACTATTGACGGGATGTAATTTTACAACTGATGTTTAGAAATAAAGCAGGAGGTGAATCCTGAACCCTGGGGGAGCCACCAGGTGCTGTGATCTCACTGGAATTTCCAATGTGCTGCGCTGTGCTGAGAGGAGCAGAATGGCAGGATGAGCTCAGCGAGATTGGTTTTGTTACATCCCCTCATCACTGGTGATTGAGGAATGGCGAAGATTTAGGTTTAGAGTGCTGTGTCCTGAGAGATAGATTGCAAAGCTGATTTTAAAATGATGTAAATGAATGGATTTACCAATACAGTTTTTCTTTTGACCAGAGGAAAGAGCAAGTGCAGTAATCCTGAGCGTACTTCCATATAACCAAGGGATTCAAATGCAGATCAGACACCAGCCCGTGATACAGACTGAGGAAGAATCTACCCTGGGCTCTGTGAGCTTTGCTGTAAATCTTGCAGCTTGCAAGGCAAAGCGGCAGGCTGTGCGTTCCGCCTCGCAGAGCTGAGTAGACGAGGCCAGCTTAGCACTGCCGTGTGTCAGTGTGTAACCTGGGCGCACCACCTCCACGGTGCATGCAGTACTGCTGTGCCTTTCCAGCTCCTTTAGGCTCAGGGCCATGCATTTCTATTAAGGCTTTGATTCAAGAAAAAGAAAAATAACATCCTTTGAGCTGCCCTAAATTAAATATTTCAAGTCATTCTGTAACCATTTTTAGATTTGACCCAAAACTCTTGAAGAGTTTTGGGGAAAAAAACACAATCAGGCTCAGCGGGGCAGGAGTTGGTGGCTTGCATTTATCTGGACAGACCTATGGAGCAAAACCACACAGCTGGAGCTGCAGAATGGGGTCAAATCCATATTCTTCATCCCACAAAAGCCTGAAAAGATAAGTTGTCCCAGTTAGATCCCCACTGTGCTCTGCTGCTCTCTCTGCACTGCCCTTCAGCTCCTCAGGGCCACTTTCAGCTCCTGCTATCATTTGCTCCATCCGCACCGACCTCTCTTGCAGACCTGTGCTCAATGTTCCCTGACAACCTCAGTAATATGGTGCTGATTGCCTTTCCTGTGTCCATGCTGCTGCTCGCAGCCTCCAGACATTCCAGCCAGTTAATAATGCATGTGTTCCCTTCCAGAAAGCATGGGGCCATGACTTAACCCCTTTCCTGCCGCTGCTGGCAGCACCCCATGGGCTGCACCAATAAAGCAGATCAGCTCAGCTGCCGTGCTGCCAGGATGTACAGCATATGCTTATGGTTCTGTGGAGAACAGGAATTTCCTCTCATGCTGCATGGATTCTCCCAAGTTTCTGGAGGCATCACAAGCAATTAATCATCTTAGACTGGCCCAGAAATCCCTCTGCTCGTAGTCATTACTGAGGGCTCAATCATAGTGAAGTGTTAATAATGTGATCTGAGATTCTGGTGTCCTTAGATACCAAAAAAAAAAAAAAAAAAGTATTCCTCAAAGCATTGTTTGCCTTTCCTTATCCACTCATGAAAATCAGTACAGCTTGCTCTGGATTGATGTGGTGCTGTAGTAGGATTTAAGCAAGTTGGTTGATGTTCAGATTTCAGATTGCCCACCACTGTCTGGATGTGTTCCAGCAATGGAGTGCAATTGCCACCAAAGGATCCCTGGGTCACTGGTGCTGTGTTGCTGTGAGTTATGTGTTGGAAGGAACACGGCCACCTGAAAGCTGTTCTGAGATGTGTGTGCCACACATGCCTACTAGCTCCCTTGTGGACCTCTTCAGAAGAAAACTGAAGGCAGAAAGGAAAGCAGGCCTGGTTTTGTCCTTCTCAATGCTAGAAGTTTGCAACTGGCCCACAGTTTCCCTTGAGAATTGTCTTCAGGCTGAGGGAAAATACATGACAGACTCCATAATCCAGTGCCTGGAAATGTGTCCAGCACCACATCAGAGGCAGGTCTGATGGATGTCATCACTGATTCTCTTTTCCCTCTGCACATAAGCGGGCATCTCTGAAATGGCCCCAGATGGAGAGGATACTGCACTAATGTGCTCCACACCAAACCTCTGAGCAGAGCCCTTGGCAGAATGGTGATGGGGGACATGATCCTGTTGCCAGGTTTATCTTCACCAATTCAGATGCTGTAGCTTCCTCAAGAACCTGGAGAACACAGCCACATGCTGATGGCAAGAGGCTGAGACAGTAGATGAGCACTGGGGTCACAGCCATGGACACGGTCAGATCTCCATCACTATTACTACAGCCAGCCAGACGTGGCAAGATTTGTAATATGCTCTCCTTGGATAAGTCTCCAAGAGCCAATCTAGCTTCTTAGTGCTGGAGAAACCACTGGTTTGAGGTGTGGGGATATACTGGTTGTATGTTGTGTGTATATATAGATCATAGAATCACCAAGGCTGGAAAGGATCTTCAAGATCATCCACTCCAACTGTCCACCTACCACCAGTATTTCCCACTAAACCATGTCCCTCAGTACAACATCTAAACGTTGAACAGCTCTGGGGATAGTGACTCCACCACCTCCCTGGGCGGCCCATTCCAGCCCCTGACCACTCTTGCAGAAGCATTTCCAAAAGTCCAGCTTGAATCTCCCATGGCACAACGTGAGGCCATTCCCTCTCATCCTGTTGATAGTAACAGGTGAGAAAAGGCCGACCCCCAGCTCACTACAAGCACTTCAGTCATTACAGAGAACAGTAAGGTTTCTCCTGAGCCTTTTCCAGACTCTCACTGCTCCCAGCTCCCTCAGCCGCTCCTCATAGCCCTGTGCTCCTGACCCCTCACAGCTTCACTGCCCTTCTCTGGACACACTCCAGGTGTCTTTCTTGTAGTGAGGGGCCAAACCTGAACACGGTACTCGAGGTGGGGATCTGAGCTACCCTTTTTTCCATTTCTTGCTGAGGAAAAGTCATGTTGTTCATGACACTGAAGAGGACTGAAGCTTTCACTACTTCTGCCATTTCTTGTTGAACAACAAAGTGAAGTGGAAAGGAAGAATCAAGACCCGGTTTTGTCTGTTTTTTTCCTGTTGATGTACACTGTTCTGAGCAAAGCTGAGTGGCTGAACAGCAAACCAAACCTCAGGCTGTGGTTGAGCCCAAACAAGGCACACATAGTTCTGAGGGGGAACTATTTCTGCCAAGGCTTTCCATCCTTTGCCAAGTGCAAACATCGCCTCTTCAGCACCTCCTGAGAGCTACAAGCGTTTCTCCTTTGTAACAAGCTTTTGGTTTTGGAGCACTCACTTTCTGAACACAAACACTGACAGTGGATAGGAGCAAAGTCAGCTTGTGTGTCTGAGCTATCAGAAAACACCTTTCCCTTTCTGTGATGACTGTATGAAGAAATGATGTGACACCAACTGGCATTAAAAAAACGTACAGAATATCTAAATGAAAAAGCACTTTTTTTTTTTATTATTTTTTTTACAGTTTCTGGTGGGGCAGTGACTCAGCATGTTTATTTTCTGGTTGTGTTTGGAGCCTGATGTTATCCTGTGCCATGTGTAAAATACACGCTCCCTGCAGCACTGCTCTGTGGGAGCAGTGCTGTGCTGGAAAAACATCCTCTGCCTTTTAAAAAGGCAGCGATTTGTACATCTCCTTTTCACAGAGGCCTTTAAGCCCTCCCTCTCACTCTGCTTTTTATGTGGGACAGTCCTTGCCTCGTAAGGGGACATTTTGTTAAATGAATTGTTCTGAAATAACAGAGGCAATTCTTCTTCCTCCAGCTCCTGTGATTTTGGAGCCTTCAGACCACCCACTGACAGCAGAGCTCAGAGGCATCCAACACTTCTTCTAAGCTGTGCTTTGTATGAATTGCTTTTGCTCCAAAGCACCAAGCCCAGCAGTAGCTGTGCACGCTGCTGTTCCAGCCCATAGCCCTTCCAGGTATCTGAATGCCCAGTGCAATTTGGTACTAGTAAAGAGTCCATGCATTCATGGCATCCTTTAAAAGGACAGTTTAAGTGAAAAAGTTCAAGAGGGTTCAAGTAAACCAGAGAGAGTCAGAACTGGTGACTTTGCATCTAAACCCAGTGCAGCATCTGGGATGGGAATGGCCAAATTAGCCTCTGAGAAATGATCAAAAAACAACCAGAAAAAAACTTTTCCTGATGATGCCGCTTGAATTCTAAGGAACTCCTGTGTTTTGGTGCTCACAGAGCAGAACTTCCAGAGGCTGCAGTTCCTGGTGTAGAGGAAATGCTCAGCCATGGCCTGAACAGTGATGGAGCAGCTGGTGGGAAGGCAGGGCCAGCCCGTTGCAGCTCGGGGGCATGCAATGTACCTACATGACCAGAACGCTGGAGCCAGGATCCACCCCTTCCCAGCCCCCCTTTAATGGCTGGCAGTAGAGGTGAGGGTATCTTACTGGAGATTCCTGTGTAGCTGAGGCCTTGTGAAGGTAAGCAGGTTTGTGGGGTTTTTTTTTCTGTGTCTATGGCTGATGTGAGTGTATCCTTGCTTGCTGCAGACTAAGACGTTGCAGCTCTGCTGTCACTGCTGTGTTTTCCATTGTGTTAAACCTGGGAAGAAAGATTGAATACTGTCTGCTGAGACTCTAGAAGTACTTTGGAGGCTCTTCTCATTCTGCTTTCCCAGCTATTGCACTATTTCAGCAGTCTCCCTACCCAGGTCTGTGTTCCATAGCAGATGGCCTTGGGGACAAGAGGATGATGAAGACAAGCAACACAAGAAGGGCTGAGCCTGGTGAAGCTGGGCCTCTTTCCAGCCTGCTTGTCAGGGACTGAGGTCCCCCAGGGAGGGACTGCTACTCTTTGGTGACCCCCTCATGCCTCAGTAGCAGATAGCGACGGGGATATCATCGGAGGCTCCCAAGGAAGTGGTGATGGGAGGAGGAAGTGTTAAGAACAAGGGGCCTGGGGAACACAGTCCCCCTTCTCCAAGGACCTTGCTCTCCAGGTCTCTCACCACAATCAGGGTCTTCCCAAACCCCTCCCAGCTGTAGCTCTTGCAGGAGGATGGTTTGTCTGGAAAACCCAAGTTCAGGACATGTACTGAAGTAAGCTGTGTGGTTGTTTTGGGTGAGAGCTGGGCCTTCAAAGCTGCAGTGTTCTTTATGGAACATAAGCTGTCAGCAAAAACTTCTTCTGTGGAGGGATAAATCCTCTCAGTCTTCCACAGAAGAAATACTCCTTCTTGTAAGCAGGCTTGTGCTGATGCTGTGTGGGTGATTCCCTTCACTGGCGGGATCTGATTTACCACAGGCATTTTTACACACCAGCTATACAGCATGCTCAGTTCTCAGGATGAAAAATTGCCATCTGAATGTGAACTAATTCTATTTACTTGCGTATGGTAAAGTGCCATTCGAAAGCAGAAGCAGCAGTGCAGCAGCCATGGTTTATGTCTCAGACACCCATACAGACTTCTAGGAAAAGAATGAAGGAGCACATAATTTCTAGCTGTGTCATGTTCTTTGGGCTATTTTTATTTTCTATAAAGCACTGGGGCAAATCGTGTTTTGTCTTTTAATCTGGAGTACTGCAACTAAAAATTGCCCAAGAGGGATGAGTTGAGAAATCTTACTGTAACAATCTCTTTTCTGCTGTCTGTTCTTGTGTTTTTTGTTTGTTTTGTTTTTAAGAAATATTTTGTTGGAAACTGCTCAGCCACTTCTACGAACAGAAGCAAACAAAGCTGAGGCAAGGCTAGACATAGTACAGACTCCTTAATAAGGACAACAATTTGGGATTGGAAAACCTCAGCGTGGTGGATCTCATGCGGTGGGGAAAATTGTTATCAGGGTTGATGAGTTCTAAATGATGTACTGTGTTCTAAATTAGATGGAAATCCAGGGAAAGCATCAATGTATGTGACAGTGAAGTGATATTAGACGGTCAGAATGACTCTTGCCACCCATATAACCCATGACACTCTCCTGCAGGCAGTGCTCCACCTTCAGCCTCTGCAAAACCCCTCTGGGCTGCTGGGATCCTGGCACACCAACACTAAGGAAAAGCCAGAATGAAAGCAGCCGCTGTTAGTTTCTTCTGAGAACAGTGTCATCATTAATAACACGGTTACATGCTCTAGTTTCCTAAGCAGAATTGGTTATGATGACGTGTTTCTTTGCAGTTGTTGCTCCCTTTGCTGGCTTTGTGTGCCAAACCCCTGTAAAACTCCAGCATGGTTTGCAAGGGCTCCTCATCACTCTTTGCAGGCTCTGGATGTCGGGTTGCTTTGTGGAGTGCATTCAGCACGTGTCTGTGAGGATGTGCACGTAGGAGCTGCAAAGCCAACAGACAAGAAAAACCTAATATACATAAAAATGGGGAGATTGCACAGGTTCTCAACTTCTGTGAATGCAGCTTCAGAGGTGGATACTGCTCCCAAAGTTAAGCCCCTCGGAGCCTGATAGGTGAAGGAGGTGTTTCTTTGAAATTTACTTGTATGAACTCAGGTTGGAAGAAATCTGGAGCAATTTCAAGAAAAGACTGAAGTGCTGCTGTGATACGCATGAGCTGTTTCCTGGAGGTTTTGCTGATGTGGAAGAGAATTTTTGGTTTCTGTGCAGGGTTCTGAATCTGTTGGGCAAGGTGGAAGTGGAGTAAAACTACTCAGGGGAGAGCAGTTTGAAGTGTTAACGGAGCATCCACTTGTATGTGTGAAATAGTGATGAACTCATGGTCTGGGGAAGAGACTTGCATTGATCAATTCAGGGCATTAACATTCCTTTAAAGCAATTAATCTTGACAGCAAGCTTCTCTTCTGAGAGAGAAATCTTTTTAACCATTTTGTAATTGCAGACTGCAGAAGATGAGGTTGTCTTGGTTGCGAAGCTTTTCTTCCTTCAGCCTCTGTTCCACTGAGGAAGCAGGTTATAAGGTTGTGTGTTATCTTTTAACTGATCTTAAGAGTGTTAAGTGGGAGAGTGCCAGTGGTGAACAAGAGGAATATTCCTGGGTCAGGACCCAGTGCTTGAAACAGCGTTAATGTTGGGTATTCTCATTTGTGGTGTACCATTAGAGATACCAGATGAGGGTAGATGATATCGAAGACTCAGCAGTTGTGATTCTGGGATCAACTTGTTTAGGAAAGGACTGCTGGGTCACGGAAGTGGCTGACATACATCCTCCAAGCCTTACGCTGGAGGAGGAGGCTGATCTTTGGATGTCATCACTGTGTTCCTGCAGCTCTGTACCACATCTGGGTTCTGCCTGCCCACGACTGCTGTCAGCTCACTATCACTGGCTTTTTACCATGAAGCTTGAAGCTGAGCAGGCTGCATTCCAGTAATGGACTGCTGAAAAACTAATCCTCTCTGACAAATTAACAAAAAGAAGCTTTGGATCCTTCCCAGATCTGTGCTGGAAACACCATTTGAGCGAAGCAATGTCAGCTCTCCTGTGTTAATTACAGGCAGACAAACATGGCATGGCCAGCACTACATATGCTGGCTTCCTGGGAATTTTCTCCTGAACTCTGCTCCAGCTCTTTGAGAGGCAAAGCCACGTATACAACTTAGTGCTCATTTCCTTGTGTGGAGCAAGCAATTTATAATCGTCTTGAACCCTGGGGGAAAAATATTAAAGACAGAAGCACAAAAACAGAACTATAGAATAACAGACACCATTAAAGACATCAGTGCTTTTGTTTAGGCTGAAAGAAATGAAGTGCTCTGAATAATAACCTTGAAACTGAGTAAGTGCAGGGAAAATAATTTCAAGGTTTGCTCTGAATGTTGCATAACCAGACAGAGTATGTCACGATTGAGCTTCTGCTTGGAGCAGAGCACTGGAAAGTTTTCATTCTTTTTTTCAAGTCTCTTCTAGTTGAAGGCTCTGGAAGATGAATCCATGAAATGTTTTGGGTATTGCAATGCCTACATCTTGGCTAATGTACAGTGTAGGTAAATTCACAGTCCTGAGTTGAAGACCAGGTCTCTAATGTAATACCCCCCTCTCCCCCAACTGCAGCACTGCCTCCTCTTCTCTTGCTTCATCCAGGACCCCATGTGCAAACACACCTGAAGACTGTCTGATTACCTTCCCTGTGTTTGGGCAGACTGGGGACATCTAGCAAGGCCTTGAAGTCAGCAGCTGTGGTTACTTCTCCATGTGCATATGCGCACCAGCCAGTACCAGTTGTCTGTGGACACTCAGACCTTTTCCTATTCTTTTAACGCAGTACTGCAGCCCCTTTGGCCTGTGGGATTTCACAGACTCACATCTGGAGCAATGTGTTTCTGTCACAGCAGCACCAAGGGTAAGTAGGGCATGTCTCTGTTGGACGCGTAGGCTTCAAGGCCTTTGAGGTCTGGTTTGCCTCTGCTGCAACTGCTGGAAGGCAGTGCAGTGTCTCAGTGGTGGTGTTCAGGGGCAGCTGTGGGTGTCCAGCAACAACCCTGGTGGATCCTGAAGGCTGCAGCAGAGTTCAGTCTTCTGGTCAGGAACTGCTTTCCTCTTACAGCTGTTGACCTCCTTTACATGACATTTTGTAGGTTGTTACCCCTGAGGAAAATAAACCCCGTGCATTTGGGAAATGTGACATTTACATTAACATTTTAGAGAAAAATAAGCAGAAAACCTTTAGCTGTTGAAATGAGTTGTGGCTGGTATAGTAACATGGGGGTCCTACATAAGTTGTAATATTTATTTGGAGCACATGAAGCTACATTTCTGATTAGAGTTCTCTTCTCTATGCTGTCTCTCTGTGACAGCTTTTGGAGCTTGACAACACTGTTTAGTGGTATGAAAATCTGGCTCCTGCAGGAGAGGTTCAGGCTGTGCTCTCTTATCAAGACTTTCAATTGTTTCTTTTAAGATTCCGGTTTAAAAAAATATTTATAAATTAAAAAAAAAAAAAGTGCTAAAAACAAAAGCAGTGAAGCAAAATAAGTAATTGAAGCCCAAATGTCCGAATGAGAAAGCACAGAGTGTAACTGTACTGAGGGAAAGTGTAAGGTCAGAGATCTGCCTTGTAACGGGCCATGGCTGTGCTGAACATGCCAGGTTTGACCAGCAGGCCTCCAGAAATGCAGAGCCAAAGCATCAATAAATTAAGGTCTGGTTTAAATTATACACTTTATTTCCAGGTGCTTTTAGTCCTAAAAGAGATCTTCCCCCTCCTCTGGAAAAGAAACAAAACAAGACGAAACAAAGTGCCGGAACATTCCTGTAGAGATTAAACAAGAAGATAATCTTTCAGGAACAGAAATGCTATGAGGAAAACTGACTATTTCTGATGAGCTCTGGCACTGGAAATTATCGCTTTTTATCTAATGGACAGAAAATATTTCAGTTTTGGCAGGGGACTTCTTGGCTCTCAGTGTTAATTCCTTCTGAGCTACCGGTGAGCCTTTGTTCTTTATCCCAATACAATAAGTTAGCATTGCAAGCTATGGTGTAAAATGAGGTGTTTCTTCTTCTTTTCCCAGCAGATTCTCTCTTTATAGTAAACAGGGATGTGAGGCAGCTCACATGAATGCTCTGCAGCTTTTCCAGCAACGTCTCTGAGCCTTCCCCAGCATCTCTGTTGCCTCAAGGAACTCCCAAAATGGCCTTTTTCACTCTTGGTTTAATATTAGCAGCTCCATCCATATTAGCAAATTGAATGGCAGGGGAGTCATCTTTCGTTTTGAAGCTAATCTGTGCAATTTTTGCTTATATTAATCTCTGTAATTCCCAAACCAGGATGGCTGTGTCCAAATTGCCAGCTGGGCCTTGTGCTAACCTGTGAGCTCTGCCCATGTGTTTAAGTTGGCCTAGCTCTGCACAGGGCCAGGGGATGCAAATAATAGCACAGCATGGAGGATTACCTGACATTGTTGGGCCTGTGCCCCCATGTTGTTCAGGTTGCTGGTGTGGGCATAGACAATGAGTTCTGCCAGGTCCACAGGCAAGAACACATCAGCAGAACTGCTCTGGCTGTTCACAAATATTCAAGGACTAATTCTTTGGCCTGAACAAGCTGGAGAGTTGGGCAGTGAGGATCCAGACAAGGTTTAACAAAAGCAAGTGTAGGGTCTTGAACCTGGGGAGGAATAACCATGTGCGTGGGTACAGGTTGGGGGATGAGCTGCTGGAGAAGAGCTCTGAGGAGAGGGACCTGGGTGTCCTGGTGGATGACAGGTTGGCCATGAGCAGTGTGCCCTGATGGCCAAGAAGGACAATGGGATCCTGGGCTGCATTAAAAAGAATGTGGCCAGCTGGTTGAGGGAAGTGATCCTCTCCCTCTTCTCTGCCCTGGTGAGGCCACATCTACAATACTGTGTCCAGTTCTGGGCTCCCTGGTTAAAAAAAAAAAAAAAAAGACAGGGGTCTCCTGGAGTCCAGCAGAGGGCTACAAAGATGGATAAAGGGCGTGGAGCACCTCCTGCATGACTAAAGGCTGAGATGGGGCTGTTCAGCCTCAAGAAAGATGTGGACCAGATCCCTCTCTGAGTCTTCTATCAATATCTAAGGAGCAGGAGGCAAAGGGACGAGGCCAGACTCTTCTCAGCAGTGTGTGGTTATAGGATGAGGGGAAATGGCCACAAACTGAAGCATAGGAATTTCTGCACAAATGTGTTTGGGAACTTCTTGCCAGTGCAGGGACGGAGCACTGGAGCTGCACACAGAGGTGGTGGATCTCCTTCTCTGGAGATGTTCAGGACCCACCTGGATGCCGAGCTGTGCAACCTGGGCTGGGAGCTGCTTTGCAGGGGGTTGGACTCCATGAGCTCTGGAGGTCCCTTCCAACCCCTGCAGTTCTGTGATTCTATCATGCAGAGATGTGGGTGCTGATTCCTCCCTCCATCTCCTGGAAGTCCTTCTGGATCTAAGGCAGCAGCTGCAAGGCTCCTCAATGACCAGATGGTGGGGGAGGAATTCACCTGGTGGGCTGGATAGGACTTCCGATCTATTTCTTTCCTCAGTCCCTGACAGTGAAAGGAAGGACATAGGATACAATGAGGAGATGTCTGCAGAGCAGATGGATGTGGAATAGGGTTGGAAAACCCCCAGATAAGCTTCAGTGTAATCCCCAAAGTGTAAAACTCCCAACAGCTCAGGGCATTGGTAGTACATCTAGCTGTGAAAGTATTTAAATGAGTTAATCGTGGCTAAGCTGCTTGTTTAGGATTCAGATCTTTTCACTAAAAAGCAGATCAAGTTAATCCAAATCAATTTCTCAAATCCAGTTTTATTCCGATTATCAAACTCTAGGGCACATTAACCATTCTGCAGTACATACTCGCTGGCTACATGGCAGCTCTCCCTCTCTTAAATCTTCCAAGCATCCAGATTGAGGGATAAATCAGTGTTTGGATTGACCTGACATTTATTTCTGTCTTCTCCCTCTTCCACACTCTCTCTTTTGGGGTTGCTTTGGTGCAGAAGGCCTGGGCACTGGCCCTTTAGAGGTGTTTTTGGCAGAAGGGGGGAACCAATCACCTCCACTCATGAATGCTGCGAATCACGTAAATTCATAACCTAATTCAAGCATCATTTTTATGATCAGAGCTGAGAATGGGAATCAAACAGATTTTTAGGTCTGATTCTGAATAACCTTTTTTAAGAGTAGATATAAAACTCACAAAAGTGTAATACTGAGACAAAACGTATCCCAGAGTTGAAAGAATTAACTGATTTATTGCTTTTTGAGGTGAATTTCATACTGGTTAGAAGTGTGGGTTTGGTTTCTCTTGACACTGAAATCCTGTAGGCTAGAGGTGGGCTGAATGTTTCCTTACTAGCTAAAAAAAATAAGGGAATAAGCAAAGCTCAAGCAAGCAAGGAAGTAATACAATCAGCTTGGTGAAAGCTTTTTTTTTTTTTTTTTTAAGTCCCTCAAATAAGTAATTGATATTAAAACAAAATCAATAAGTATTAAGTGATTGACAATAAATTAATGACTGTGGTTGTCAGTGCTGATTTGGGAACTGAATTAATTATTCCTAGACCAAGTGAAGTAAACTGCAGGCATGCACATCTCAAAATAAACATCTGCAAAATGTCTACATGAGCATTACCATTATGGGTTTAACCTGCAGAACTTTTCAAGACAGAAAGGATCACTACATCATTCACATGACTACAGCATAGCACAGGGCGTAGAGTTGTGCTGAACAATCATGTCGTGAGTCCTCAGGTCCTGGCTAAGGCGAGGCAAAGGGAGGAGGAAAAAAAGAGAAATATTTGCTTGTGTGAAAATGCAAAATAGAAATAGGAAAAAAATGAAAGGCAAGGCTTCAGATGGGCTTCCAAAGGTCGGTCCCTATCTGTCTGTTTCAAGTTTAATGTATAGTAACTGACCTGCAAAACAGTAAGGAATTTTTTTCTCTCTGTAGCCATTGACCACATTGCTTGGACGACTGCCTCTTCCCATCTTTGACTATGGAGCCAATTCCTTTCCCAAGAGACATCCAATGGGAGCAGTAATTCTTATTTTTTTTTTTCTGAAATCAATTGATAGCTATGTGCAGGGAGAGGGAAATCCTTTTCATTTTTCTTTCCCTACGTTTGTGTAGTCCAGATGACTACATGCTAAAATTAGAGATGGGGCTGTGCCAGAGAGCTCAGAGTTGTTCCTAAGTGTCTCCAAACAATGGGAGAGCTTGCAGGCAGGCTGAGGCAGGGATGGGAATGGTACTGGAACAGTACTCAGATTTATTCTTTGGAGAAATGGTCGCAAGCACTGCAAAGGGCCAGACTGGATGAAGCCTGGTGGCTTCCCAGGATATTTCTGCAAACGTATCTTAGAAATGCTTTGGCAGTTTTTTGTTTTCCTCTTCTGCTCTCTTTTCTCCTGAAGATCTCTGCTGACAACTGAGAATGAAGGGGAACCTTCTGTGTTGTGGCTACCAGCCTGGCACCCCGGGGTCAAACCATTCCACTAAACCATCCAACACCATACCTCTCCTCTTTGTCAATGATGTTTTTTAGTATTCAGGAGACAGAATATAGCCTTTTTCTTTTTTTCTTTCCAGGGACAGCAAATAAGGAGGTATATTAGTTGTTTTCTTCTTTCCTTGTATCCTTGTAGTGTGTGGATGGTACAAACAGCTCTATCTGCTGCTGGTTCCAGACTGATATCTTCACGAGTTTTCTTCCTGCTTATGGGGAAAAAAGGACCTGCCAGTTATGATATGGTTACCATGATACTCCTGGGCCCTCACTGCATCTCCTATTACTACACTGTCTCAATAAAACCCCACAGTGGGCTGCATCCAAAGCAGTGCAGCCAGAAGGTTGAGGGAGGGGATCTGCCCCTCTGCTCTGTGCTGGTGAGACCTCACCTGGAGCACTGCGTCCAGATGTGGAGTCCTCAGTACAGGAGGGACATGGAGCTGTTGGAGTGTGTCCAGAGAAGGGCCACAAAAGTGACCCAAGGGATGGAGCCCCTGTCCTGTGAGGACAGGCTGAGAGCTGGGGCTGTGCAGCATGGAGAGGAGAAGGTGACCTGAGAGCGGTCTGTCAGTATCCAAAGGGGCTGCAAGGAAGAGACAATCTAGCAGGGTCTGCTGTGACAAGACAGTGTTTTCAAGCCAAAATAGGGGAGATCTAGATTGGATATAAGGAAGAAGTTTTTTACAGTAAGGGTGGTGAGGTGCTGGCACAGGTTGCCCAGAGAAGTGGTGGGACCCCATCCTTGGAGACTTTCGAGGTCAGGATGGCAGGGCTCTGAGCACCTGATGGAGCTGTGGCTGTCCCTGTTCACTGCAGGAGAGTTGGGCACCAGGTAGTCCTTAAGGGTCCCTTCCAACTCAAACAGTCCTATGATTCTGTGATTGAGCATTTCATCAACATGTGGCTTCTTACACTGCTAAACATCCATCAACGTCCTCAAGTTCCTGTTTTTATATATTTCTTTTCTTTTTTTCCTCAAAAACTTTTATTCAGCGTCTGGTCCTGTGGAGTTGCCTTCCTGCAGCACTGATTCTATTTTATTTCACAAGTCAGCTAAGAAATATCTCTCTGGTCTCCTGTTTATATCCATGACAGTTTATTAAGTTATGGTGCAAACAGTTGTGCTGTGAGGCACTACACAAAACAGGAGCTTTTTGCTTTCTGTGTGCACAAGATATCTCCTTGCCTTTGGAATTCTTCACAATGTGAGGATTATCTCATTTGGTTTATACTGGTGGGCAAATATCCTAGTTTTGTTTTGATGTATGTTGCTTCCTGGACCAACCTCATATTTAAACTCAGTAATGAGAGAGTGGGTGGAGGCAGAGAAGGTGATAAAATCTCACTTTGCTGTTGCATTTCTGAGATACTTTTTTCAGAGAGAGAGATATATATACACATTTCCTATTTCTTCTCCTTTCTCTCCTTCAGCATCTCCTTCCTTTTCTTTTTTGATTTTATGGTTAGGAATCCATCTTTAGCAAAGAGGACAAAGAGGCTCCATCATCTGCTACCCAGGCTGGGTGCTGGTTTGGTTAGAGAAACCCTGAGTAGGGTTTTTATGTAGTTCTTGGGTATGTCCAGTGTGCCAGAACCATTCATTTGTATCGAAACATCTTGAAACTTAGAAGTACCTCTAACTTACCTGTATACAGGTTCGTGTTGGGATACGGAGGCTCCTTCTCTGTGAGCACTGATATGGCTGCAGAAGATTTGTCCCTCCCTCTGTTAAGACCCCCTTGCATGTCATTCTTGGCCATACATTTGGCAATGCCAGAACACCCTCTGGCATTCACAAAATCTCATCTTTTAGTATAAAATAGCTCCAAAGCTATCTCGCTTTACATGCGAGGCTGTGATGATGCAAAGGCAGCTTGGCTGTTCAGAACGACAGGGCAGACAGCTTTGGGTAGCAACTGTCAGCTTGCCTTGTTCATTCAGCTTTGGCATGGATCGTTCCAAGGGAAACATCATGATGAAGGCCAAAGCACGCCATCTCAAGGTTGCACTCAACACCATATGCATCATGTACTTGCAAACATCTGTCATGGATGTCAGAGCTTGCAGGATCTTGGGCATGACCCCCTGAGCATGGATCAGCAACACAAATGCCCATACTGTGTGGCAGAAAGGAGGACAGTGCATTCAAGCTGTTTCCAGCCCTGGTAGCCTCACCATGAGCTGCTTTTTCAGAGCTGGTGAGGTTCATGCAGCTCTTGGAGGAAGTGGAAGAGAAGCAGAGGCAAGTAGGCTGCCATATGGGATGTATAAACTTAAACATGTGCACTGCTTCTTCCACTTAATTCACTGGAGAGCAGAAAAGCCCTAGTCGTTGTGAGCTAGGGCAGGAGGGGCCCCAAGGCTGAGCTAGAAGCAGAGCCAGAGACTATAATGCAGTCCAGAAGACGAATTTCCGTGAATCAAAGGCGTGCGTGTTTATTTACAGTGCAGACAGCAGTGGGGAAGCCGCCCCAACAAGCTCATAAACATATTTACAGCAATTTCACAGCAAGGTTTGTAAGAAACAATAAAGCAATCACTCAGCACCTCTGCTTAGGATTTCTTTGTAGCGTGGATTCTTACCTTTACTCTTTAAAACACCTCCAACTTGGCCTGCTTCACTGAGGTTTATTGCTTTTTTCTCCTATAAGTCTTCCCTAACTCCCTCTGTCCCTGTAAGCAGCCGATCTGTTCTTTAAGCTACCAAGACCAGGTCATCTTGGCTGTGCTTCCTTTTCCAAGGGGTGGACAGGTTGTCACCACCTCCACCTATGACCTTTGATGTTCCTTAGTTTTGGAGAAGTTTGGACAGCATTCTGTGAGTCAGTGCTCCTGCAGCCAACTGCTTTCCAAACAACAGCATCCAACGATGAAGCTTGAGAAAATCCCATCTGTCATCCTGAAACCTATAAATTCAGTCTCGATACCAAGCACGAAGTTATGGCCACCTCCAGGAGCAACAAAAGAATATCCTTGATTGTTCTAGTGAATTTATCTGGCTCAGGGAATACTTTCTTCTCCATTAATTCTTTTGTCTCTTCGGACAATTCTTGAAGGGAAGACCATGACAGATGCAGCCACAGCAAAGGACCAGACAGCAGAGCTGTGTCTGGAATGAGGTGATCCTTATGGTCTCTTCCTGCTGAAGACCTATGATCTGCTATATGTTGGGAGGCCATGGTGAGAAGCTGAGAGAAGAAATGCTTACAGTCCCTGGATGGAAAACTAACTGTGCCAGGCAGGTGATACTTCTGTTCCTACTAGCACAGGCTGGTATTGAAGCACTCTCCAGAGAGGTTTAGAATTTCTTATGATTAATTCACATTGATCCACATCTAGCTTGTAGACTCAATGGAGATCCTTTTGAAGCTCTCATTCTTTCCAGACCCTATACTGGAAACCTCATCACCTACACTCTGTCTTACAGAAACTGAGAAGTGCCATAGGAAGAGAGGCTGCATGAGGAGAGGTGGCACCCTGTCATTTGGCAGCTGTTTGAAAGTTCTCTAGGAGTTGGAAGTTAGCAAATGTGCATGGAAATCACAGAGCTGCCCAGCTGAAAGAGCTGGGATTGTCATTCTGGGTACTTCTAATGCTCTTCAGGGAAGCGAACTGGCAATGTTCTCTGAAATACTGGAGAAAAAATCCCAGGACATGACATGGTGGTTACAGATGTGGATAAAAACAGTACAGTAGTGTGATGGAACAAGAATGGCAACCTGCCTTTCTCCTGTACCATCCCTGAGCTGCTGGCCATTGAAGCACGCTCTGTTCTTTTGGGGCTTGGCAGCTGTGGTACCCTCTGCTACAGCACTGGGGCTGGTGCTTCTCCCTCTGGGAAGGCATGCAATTGGAATGGACTGTGGTATTTTTAGTAAAGATCACAAGTGTATTTGGGAAGGGTCATGACACCAGCTGGTCTGTGAAAGAGCAGCTGTTTCTCAAGACATCATGGAGGAAGGCTGCTAGTGGGGAGGAGGAGGCCTGCCAGGCTCTGGTGTGGATGAAATCCCCAGGGGAGAGTCGCTCTCTCTGCTGTCTATGAGGACAAAGTGTTCAGAAAAGAAATAAACCTAAAAGTTGAAATGGTCCCAGGCTAACAGCAAGATGTGCACGTTGCACTTGGGATGTCCTCCCTTACTGAAGTAACTCAGTTCCCCATTTTATTTCACTTAGTTTTTGAAGCCTCCAACTAGTAGCATTAACTTGTTAGACTTGTAAAAACGGTGCTTGAGCGTGAAGAAGAGGAAAGAATTTTGGCCTAACTTGTTATTCTGACTATAAATTCAGACTACAAATTGGTTAATCACAGAGGTTTAATGAGTGGGTGCCAAGTGTCCTGTGCTAGATATTGTTTTTTCCTTTTCAGAGAACATGGGCATAATGCTGGGTGCAGGGCAGAGAAAGCGGTGCTAAGTGCAACTCAAAGGCTCCAGACCGCTTCTCTGGTGGTGCAGTACTGGCTCTGTAAGGCGTGGCCCTGATGAGGGTTTGGGTTCAAGCTCAGAGTGGTTTCTTTCAATGACCATTTGTCCGTGCAGTCAGTGTATGTCATGAACTTGAATCATCCCATTGGCAGCGAGGACAGTGTAGGAATCAAGAAGGGAGGGCAGCCTTGAACCTTCCTTCATAAAGAAGTAGCCAAGTATAACAATAGAAATGTATCTTTAGTGTTGTTAACACTCAGGACATGTTGCTTCCAGTCATCCTGAGGTCATGTACCAGCACTGAGCTGCTGATTCACGCTGCGCAATTATAAAGCAATAGTGAGACAGTCTGCAGATGGACAGAGTCTGGGGTCCTTTGGCTCTGCTGCTATGCAACCACAGCTCTTCAGGGCTCTGCAGACCTGAAACAGCCATACAGAGCTGCCAGGCACTACCAGGTTGAACTGTATCATTCAGAGGCTTCTAAGCCTCATTGAGGCCACGAGAGCCGTCCGTGATGACGAGAGCAGTGGCAAGCTTTGGCTTTCAAATACAGCTGGTGGATCTTTTTCTTTAACATATCTTAGTGAAGGATTTTTCATGCCGTATTTTTCTGGCTGTCATTCTAGTTTCTAGCTAACAGTTCTTGTTATCTGACAACTAATGTGTGCAGCCATGTATGGGCAGTTCTGGGGAACGTGAAAAGATGCACTACGCAGGAGGCTCTTGTCTATCTTAGCTTCAGGGTTTGGGGACATCTGTGGTGTTGTGTGTTTGTGTGTGTGATTTCAAGTTTCTAAGCAAGTAAATTAAGCAAAGTCGTGGTAAGTCTTAATAAAATTCTACTGGAGGCGAAATCCAACATAAAATTTTACTGGATACACATCTTTCTCATAGTTGAATTCAGATGCCCTTAAATAAACTGAATGCACTGGAGGTTCCCAGATGGATATTTAATGCAGGGAACTGTCACATGAGCCTTTGGGAAGGCAATTTCCTATTAAATCCTCCCAAAGCTGTATGAAGGATTAAAAAGAAATAATACAATCATGTTTGGAAGAAAGGCCTTAAATCCAGCTAGGTTTTTGTAAAAATTATGCCTTTATTTTGAATTCTTACTGGTGTGTTTGATTTGGAGGCTGTGGTTCCTGCTGCACTTCCTCAGATTTTCCTGCAGGAATATTAGGTGGTTGGATGTCAGCGGAGTGAGGAGTAAAGAAAGCAGAACCCCATACATGTTAGTGGTGTAAAAGGCAGGAGTATTAGCTTCGGTGCTGTTCAAAGGAAAACAACTTGTGTCATTCCTAATCCACCATGAAATTGAAAATATTGTATTTTTACCCTAGGAGGGATTGGAAAAATAAAAGGAAGCTGACTGAGATTTTGTTAAAGGAAAATGGTGTTTTATCAGACCTTATTCTCCTGAGATTTCAGTTCACTTCTGAAGGAGGAAGGCTTTTCCATAGAATCTCCCTCACGAAGTATTTCCTTGGAGGCTGTCCCTCCTCCTTAATGTTTGACAGCTGCTCTATAGACAGTTCTGTGGACACTATGAATTGCAAATACTTGTCTTTTTATTTAACAGACTTTTCTCTCACACTGTGAATAATTGCAAATATTTTAAGAGCAAGAAGACATTTGGCCAAGCAGCCAAAAACACATGGGTGCGTGGGGGCTGTGAGCCCCTTGGTAGCAGCTCCTTCATTCCAGAGCTGTGATTTAAAAGGAAAAATAACAAGTTGCTTCCCAAGCTCTGCTAAGGTGCAGATACGCCTTTTTTTTTCCCTTGGAAGGGGAATGCAAACCAGACAAAGGTGAGAAAATGTGGGAGAAAATTGAAGTTTTGTGTGGTTCTTCTGCAGAGGAAAAGTATAAATGTTGCCTAAATTCAGTTCAATCCGTGCTCCATCCCTCAGCCTCGGGCTTTACTCTCAGGATCAGCCAACCATAAAACCTTACAGAACAGAATGAGTTAGTTTTGGCTTTGAGTTGAGGTGAGGCATCTCGCAGGTGATGGTGCAGTATGGGAGCGTGTTGGGCTTGGCTGCATAGCTCATGGCCACTGCGGAGCTAAATGTGGTGAGGACTGGGGAGGAGCGATGTTAATGGGCTGTAGCACATAGGAAGTGAGCAGGGTGATGGTACGGTCTGGAGCTGGGCTTTGTCGGTCCCCACAGGTGCGTGAAAGATCCAGTGGATCTGCCTGAGCTGTTAAAAGGTTTACTGCAGAAGTCAGGCTGCATGATGAGTAAAACCAGCTGTGTCTTCTGCTCTCACCACAGCAAATTCAACATTAAAGAGCCACAGGGGTTCTAGCTGAGTCCAAACCACATTTGCTAACGCATGCCACATGCAGTAGCCATACCCAACCAGGCCTCTCTGGCAGCCCTTTGGCTGCTGTGGGACAAGGACACTCATACTCTCTATCAGTGTGTGAAATGCTTCCCAGGCAGGGCCAGTACGCCCTGTACACCAGTACAACTGGGCAAGCCCTGGAGAAGTTCTGGGTAGTGAGGCTTTGCAGGTTCACTAAATTCTTTGGCCAGTAGAACTCATGGCTGGGGCTCTTCTCATTTTCACAGGACGGAGCCCGTGGCACGTGCTTTGCTCATGGCCAAGGAAACAAAGCACAATGGGAAACCCATCAGGCAGAGCCTGAACTCTGGCTGCTAAATCAATGTTCTGTCATCACAGATTTCTGTTTCTCTGGACTCTCATACCTCTCAAAGGAAGTGCCATCCATCTCCTGTGGCTCCATGGATGTGACATTGGAGAGGACATTGCAGTGGGGACATCAGCACTGCAGGGAGCACTTCTTTCTCTTATGTTTTTGCCTGTTGCTGCTAGCAAAGCCCTGGAAGTAAAGTCATTTGGGCTGAACGTGTAATAGATGGCTCCTGACCAGCTCCCACAATAGCAGCTGCTCCAGAGAAAAGCCTGGATTATCCACAGTCCAGGGGGAATAAAGGACTGCTGCTCTGTGCTGTGCGTCACAGCAGCATCCCCAGGAACTGTCCTGGGCACCCAGAGCTTCACAGTGTGGAAACCACTGCTGTGCTGAAATGATGACAAGCAGATTAGCAAATAGTAGAAAATATCAAAATCCAGTGCTTAAAGGCAGTCACAGGGACATATGCAGGCATCAAAATACGTGTGATCTGACTCTAAAAGGTATTGAGAAGCCAAAGTGACTATGGAAAATGAGGACAGGAAGCTGATGTGTGGACTGAAACAGACCCACACACTTCCAAGATGTGTTCTTATCTGCTACATCTCAGCTTCTGTTACGGGAGAATTACTGCCCCTCTGCTTAATGCATGTTCATCAGCACAGGAATTATTCAATTCCCTCAGGTCTTGTTAGAAGCTAACAGCAATTTTCAGCAAGTTAGCAGATTGCAAAGGCTGCAGCTTTGGCAGAATGCATGAAAAACCATGTCCTGGTTTATGAAGAATCATCTCCACGGTTTTAATTGCTGAATTGTGAATCAGTGCAGCTCAGCATCTTAAAAATATATTTCCCTGTTTGATCATCTCAACTGGGCACTGAGAAGTGGGTAAAGGTAAAAGGGGAACTGCAGTGGTCCTCCTGCAGCTGCCATGGGCTGTTTGCTACCACTGGATTCAGAAAGTCAGTAACTGTAGATTCAGCAGGAGTTACCAACGACACTCCCAGGGCAACAAACTGAAAGAGTGCAGGGACAGCAGATAGCTCTGTGAGCTCTCATTTCCCAGGAAAGTAAGACTTTCCCAGTCCACCTTTTTCTGCTCAGCTGCTTTGCATTAAAGCCAGGTTTTTGAAGGCACATTTTTCTCTCACTTGTAACAGTGCAAATCGAAAGCTAACTGTGTTAATGTCACCGGTGTAAAGCTGGAGGAAATGAGAGAAGATTTAGATCGAGTAAAATCTCATTTGCTTTTTACTCTGCATTTGTCCAAGTTGAAATCTAGATTTCTCCATGTATTCGAATGGGAAATGAGCACAGCACACCATCTCTCTGGGAGAGTTTTTTCCTTGTCTCTCAGCCTTGCTGTAAAGCAGGCAGAAATGGCTGAGGTGCTGCTGCAGGCTCAGTGCTAACGGAGCACAGCGAGTGAGCTGCTCCTTGCTCACTGCACGCAGTGTGGGCCAGGCGTGGGGGCTGAGCAGAACCCTGCACGTGCAGGGTTAACGTGTGCTTACACAAGCACTGCAGGCTGTTATTTCGCTTCTCTCCCATCCATATTTGCCGTGGCCCACGTGTACAATAGAGCTCTTTTCACAGATGACATAATGTAGTGTTTAAAAAAAATGGGGTGGAAGTTCTCTTTTCATCCTTCCAATGGGAAATGTGCAGCAAATTACTGCCTTGAGGCAGAAAAACCTCTTTGTAACACTTTGGTGCTAAAACAGGTACCTAGTCATCTCCCTGGTAGGGTCTGACATAGCTGTATCCTCTGGAGAGAGCTGGATGTCTTTGAACTCACTTTCCTGGCAGTGCTGTTGCATCGAGGTACATTTTTGGATGCCATTCATCTCTAAGGAGGTCTGCTACAGCTGCAGTACACACTCTGTGGGCTCTGCAGGAAGTAACAGTCCCTCAGCAAACACAGTAGCTGCATTCAGGTGGATATTTTGCTAGCACATCTATTTGTCAGACAACCAGTGACAGATGAGGATACTCTGGTTATGAAGTGGGATGCTCAGAGCATCTTTCTCCTGATGGAAACAATGAGGAGCCTGGCTGTAATAAGTCATGGTTTCAGTCCGAGTTTTAGGCAAGCTGGAGAGGGAAAAAGACTAAAATTGTAAAGCATCTGGTGCCTTCCACCAGGTTTGACAGAGGGGATGCTGATGTGGGGTCTGTGTGCCTGAGCTCACCATCCCCGTGACCAGCAGCATGCTGAGAAATGTGGGTTTGCACACCGGTACATCCCACCACTGAGTCCCCACACTATTTGGGAGGTAGCTCACAAGAAGGGGAATTGCCTGCAGAGCAGATTCCAGGTGTCTCCTCTGGGCAGTGAAGCTGGTGGGAGTGGCATGGGATCTGCTGGGGCCATGTAAAGACAAGCAAATATATTAAGGAATCGATACATCAGTACGAGGAAAAATGTTATTGTCGTGTATGAGGAACTTGAGTAAATAAATGCCTAACTTGGAAGATGAAGAAATGGAATGAAGTGAAAATGGCCTTTAGGGTCTCCATGGTTAGAGCTGTTGTAGTCATCTTGGCCTAATGATGCCACAGGGACTGTGAACAGAGAGAATGCTTTTCAGCTGGCGGGGTGCTAAGGCTGGTAAAAATGAAACTGCTGAGCTCTGAAGGAACGACTCTGCTTGAACACCTGGCCACTTTATTCCAGCTATACCAAACGATCTAATAAAATACATTAGCCTTGCTTTGCTCAAAAATCACAGCACTGAACATTCCTGTCAGCAAACCAGTCCTACTCCCTCATTAACGTGTCACACCATGGGAAGGAAAATTCCTTCTTCTTGTTTCCCAACTTTCTGGTGGATTGCTGCAGCCAGGGTTGTGTGACCAGGCTTTCTGATTCCCACCAGCTTTCCCTCTACATGGTAACAGCTAAATGAGAGCTGTACTGCACTGAGGACAGTCACTGGGTAACTTGGGTTTCTGTCACACTGCTTCCTACAGCAGAAGGTACTCCTTGGAGAATTGGGCATCTCTTGATTTCTTTTAAAACTGCACTTTCTTAGCCTGATCTAGCTGCAGGAGTGAGGGTTTTAGAGGCTAGTAATGACCTGTAGCTCAGCTCATCTGACCTCTGCTATTCCCAGCCTTTACATTCCAACATGCCAGGCCAGCAGTGAGCCCAGGGCATGCCTGTGACTTGTGCCAAGTACCTGCCTGCCAGATGAAGACATCTCCACTCTGTAATTCGAAGCACTCTTGAGCTTTACAGGACCATCTCATGAAGTATAAATTAGTACTCAGAGTCCTGTTTTCATGTGGATGAAATAAAACGTGGTGAGGAAATGGCCTGCCCAAGGTGTAGAGCAGACCAGTGCCAAGCAGTCCCCTCCATGTGGTTTGGTGGGCAGTGCTGCCCATGTACCTTTTTATCTTGAATTCCAGCTGAACATCTTTTGCTCCATACAGAAGCAATCAATTTTATTGCTTTCCCATGTAAATAAAAGTGTCATGTTGCTGCTGGTTGACAAGCAATTTCCTGAAACTCCTCCATTTATGAAAGCATTGCAAATGTTCTTCAGAAAGACATAGGAAACAATAAATCATGCGTTTCCTGAAAAGAAAAGCAATCAGAGAAACATTTCAGATGACAAAGATTACATCAGTTAGAGCAATTCCCAGGAAAAGTGCAGGGGAGACTCCCACTCAGAACCAAATGCAGGCTGCCAGTGCAATGCCATGCTTTTGAATCCTTTCTTGGAAAGGTGCATTTATTTTTATGGTCCCATGACTCTCGCAAAAGAAAGGATGAGGAAAAAATTGGTGGCAAATTGCACCCCTTAGTGGGACTGACTGCAAAACTCATCCTTGATTCTCTGTTGTCCTATTTCAGATTCTTACTTTAGGCCTCAAGGAACTACTTCTTTTTCCTTCTGCTGACTTTAAAAACTCTTTTATTGGGTCAAATACTGCTGTGAATGAAATCATTCCACTCCTTGGGTCTCAAAGTTCAGTTTAACACACTCCTATAAATTGTTTCATATTTCATTGAGAGGGGAGAGCTTGGGCAATAAAGAAAGGATGGTAAGAAAATGAAGCACAGCGAGAAAAGATCAGCGATCGTACAACAGAAAAGGGCACCCAGTCATCCATACCCTCCCTCAGCCATCAGGCAATGCAGCCTTTGCCTGGTGGAATCTCTTGAGGTCTGCTCTCTGTGGGAATCCCTCCATACCACGGCCTCGATTTCTGGAGACCTAGACAGCCCAGGGAAAGCCCATGGCACCATCTAGAGGGAGGAAGGAAGTACAGCTTTTGGGTTATGGCATCTTGTCCCGTGAGGAGTGCTGTCACCTGAAGGTCTTGGATGGGTGTGGAGATGCACTAGAGAGAAGTCAGAAGAGGTGCAAGTAGGGTTAGAAGTGGGGGGGAGAAGACTGTGAGATGAATAAAATAGATCCAGTTACTTTCTTGGAGGCTGCCTGCGATCAATAGCTTAGTGGTTAAAGGATCAGATTTAAAACAGTCTGTCTGGAGATTATGGAAATATCTCAGGCAAGAAAGTATTCAAGAAGGTCACCCTAGTCTAAATCTACCTTCTTCCCCTTTAAATCCGTTTCCCCTTGTCCTGTCACTACCTAGAGGAGGTGCTCCAGCCCTTCGATCATCAAATGCTTTATGCCTGTATGAAGGAGTTAGAAGTTACACTAAAGTGAATTTCTTTAACCTTCGATCAACCAGTATCTGATTGGTCAACATATATCTACTGATGGTGCCTAGGGGATGCTTGGTGAGAAAGATCACCATCAGTAGAAGATGATGCAATTACCACTGGTAAGTCAAGTTTGGTGAAATATCACTGCATCAGACAGCAATAAAATATATGTGCAAGAAATTAAAAAATTGATATTACCATGCAAATTGTCATAAAATCTGTGAATTTCATAAATTCCAACGGACTGAATCATCACCAGTTCTAGGAGTTCCATATAAGCACGGACACTGATTGTGGGGTCATCATTTGCTTTCCTGAAGGAAGACGACTAAGTTGGGGTAAAACACTGAGAAGAGTATGATTTGCAAAGTGGCATCCAGTCCTTTCTAGAAGCAAAAGGAAAATGTGTTCCAGCACAAAATCGAAAAGGTCTCACAGATTTAGCATTTCTGACGGGTTTGACTGTTCATTTAAATGAGTAAAACATGTGTCTTCAGTGTAAAGATCACCTCACCTGTGCTACATTTCAGGCAATAACAGTATTTGAAATGAAACCGAAGTTATGGCAAGCTCACGTTATGGCAAATCATTTCCAGCATTTTGATACATGGGCTAAGTGAAAAATCTGCAGCTGTGCTTTCCATTTTCACAAATAAATTTGAGAATAGGCTTCAAGATTTCTAAACAATCTAATCAATATTTTTGTGAATCTGTGACCCTATTTTCAGTCGACATAAGCACACTATTGTGAATTTTCTCACAGAATGTATAGAGTTGCAGTCAGGTGTTCAACTCAAAGACAAATCTGGTGATGTTTCTTTTACCAGACTTTTATAAGCCCTTTCTTACCAGAGGAAAATATCCCTCTCTTCGCAGCCACGCCTTGCTCATGGCATCACTTTTTGGCAGTATGTACATTTGTGAACGATTGCTGTCAAAGATGAGGCACAGGAAGAGTAATATTTCATCCAAAATCTCTGACAAACACCTCGAGAGCTGACTAAGAATGGCAGCTACTGATGCACTGGTATCAGAAATACAAGGCCAAACATCCCACTACTGTTAAGCTTTTGTTGCTCTCTGCTTTTTATATTTTAATACAGAATACATTAAAAACAAGCTTTATTACCTAAATGCATCAAATTCATTACATATTCTGTATGCATCCCAAGGCAATTCCTGTTCATTCAGTGTGGTCCAGGCAAGCCAAAGTACTGGACAACCATGCTCTAAGTACATGTCATCTTCAGAATGCCTCTCTTCCACCTCCAAAGGCTTACTCAAAGACCAATGATCTGCAAGAATCCCCCACAACTCCTCCTCCAGTGATTCCCAAATCCCGCTTTGATCCTTTCTCTATCATGTATTTTCTTGAGGGTAGAAAACAAGTTTACATTTTCCACTGAGCTCTTCAGAAGTTTAATAATTGAATATCCTCAATGACAGAACAAATATGGTGATAGGAATTCTAGAGTATAGAATTCAGCAACATTCTTTACATCAGTTGATATCCTGTGGCTGTGTCTAGCTTCCAAATGTATAAGGATCATCTGAAGCTGGCTGCTTCTCAGAGTTAGTGCTTCACAGAAAGGTTGCTACTGAGTTATCCTTCTGATGGCAGGCTGTGACATCTGTCTCCTCATGGCTCCACTTTGTCTGATTGCTGTACATACATTGCTGTGAGGAGCTGTGCACACCATGCTGGTTCTGCATGCAGCCCTCTCCCTGCAGCAATGTCCCTGCTCTGCCGTGGCCGTGCAGGAGGTGCTCAGCATGGACACGAGGAGAGGCACAGCTCATGGAGCATGGAGTCATGCACAGGGAAGCTCAGGGTGCTTCAACCCCACCCATGACCAAAGCAAACCTTCACGTGGCAGAATTCACTTTGCCAGGAGCTTCTCAGCAGGACTGTGCAGGTAAAGTTGTTATTTGCCACTTCCATGATGTCCAAGAGATGCCATGATGGGCTGGTGTGCAGGGCAGAGTGCTGTGCCATCCTGCCTGGCTCCATCTCTCTGCACCACCCCAGCTATGTGATTACAGTGGAGACAAGAAAGCCACCAGGCCGTGCCTGTGAATAGATCTGTGCTTGCCAGTGCTGGCCATGCTGGTGGCATGGAGAAACTGTCCCCACCATAGAAGGGTGAGGAGACTGGAGAACTTTGGGGGCGATGCAGTGGCAGTCATTCTCGGCTACTTCTCAGCATTCCTGGGGGCAAAGTCACATCTGCATGGTAGCACCCCAGCTTCTAAACTTCATATGCCGTTCTTGCAGTGGAGGACTCCAAAAGCTTTGGCTAAGATGAAGTAATAGTACTAAAGACACATAAAACGGTTTGGGATGTCTCTAAGCAGATTAGAGGAAGAAGGGAAATCGGAGGGGTCTGCAGACCTTCCCTCACCGGATAATTCTGGTTACATCAGGTACGGTGGTGAAAAAACACAGTGATGTGGTGAGGTGGTATCGCCACACGATGGCATGCTCTCCCTTCAGCAGATGTTGGTCCCGGCACCGTGCGTGTCCGAACCTGGTCTAGCATTCGTCTCTTGAAAAACAAGACTTCAGGCAGACATTGGAGGCTGCAGCTCCTTTTCCAAAGGACTTCAGAGGATGACAGACTGCTTGGGAGAAATGCTGAAAACCACAGAAACGTGGCTGAGCTGACATGTAATGTTCTGCTGTGTGCATATGGCCACATCTTTCATCATCTGCTACTCAATGGTAGCTGAAATAGTAGGAGAATTACAAATAAATTAATCCCAATCCTTCATTCATTTATTTTGTCTCTGTTCTCCTATAATCCCACTGAGACAAGCAAATGAATGCCGTCTGAATGTGTATTACACAGCACTTTGCATCACAGCAAGGAGAATTTTTGGCTGGCGTGATCCCACTGCACTGCATGTGCCCCACGAAGACACCAGAGCTGAAGCACAGAGCTGATAATGGATATTGCAGGAGTGTAGGGCTGAAAACAGTGCCAATCAATGACATCTGTCTGGGTGGGTAAATGCTTTACAAATAATCATATCTATCGCTTCATTTTGAGGTGATAGATATGATTACTTCGAGGCATTTTGAACTCTGTGCTCAGGACCACTGCTGGCATTGTATTTTAATGGAAAAATGCAGGACTGTTGACATCAAAACTTTCTATGGGAACACGTCAATGTAATTAGTTTCTATAAAAAAATAAAGCGTATCAAAGCCGATGTTCTCAGTTCCAGCTCAGCACCCTTAGAATGGAGCCCTTTGCATTTCTGGGGGGTTAATTTCAAAATGAATGGTTTCTAAATAGACTCCATTTAGTGGTTAAGTTCCACTCCTGTTTACAGTCCGAGGCAGACAGAATTAAAAGAAAAAAGGGATTTTTAAAGGTCTGATAAATGAGCAGATATTGGGATTTTTTTTTTCATTTATAGCGGAGGAAAGAGGCAGATCTGAAGGTAGTTTCACCCTGAAAATGAGGCTGCCTTGAAAAGAGCTTTCTGCAGTGTAGCTGCAAAGTATTACAGGGCCTGCAAGAACAAATCACTGCTGGCCTAACATAACAGCATTAGAATGAAACACGGCAGGTTTCAAGATTGTGACCATGCACTGCATCTTACTGCAAGTAAAGGTAGATGCAGCAGATGTTGTCACTTGAAAGGGCCTTATTTTTCCAAGTATATAGCTACAGGATTTATTTAACTGGAGTAGTTCTTATTTTTAGTAGGAAGTACATGATTCTTTTTTACTTTTGCATTAGCTGTGGTCCCAAATCCCAGTCCAGCAAGCCGTTGTCTCCCTATTCCTTGTACTCTTTCAAAACTTCATAATGAGAAAGCATGGGTGAAATCGCCCACAGATGGGCAGATTGGAAGAAGCAATTAAAAAGCAGTTCAGCACCACTGCAGAGTTCCTTTCAAGTGTCACTCTTCTTGCATACAAAGCTTATGATAAATAGCAGAAATACTGTCTTCTGTACTGCTGAGTAGTAATGGCAGGTCAGACGGTCAACTGTAGAGTGGTACAGGTGCTACCCATCTTGCCTTAGAACAAGTAGGTAACACAGAAGAAGCCACTTCACCTCAATTTTTCATGGTTCTGCAGACTTGAACAAGTTTAAAATGTAAGAATGGCCATTCTGGGACAAGCCAAATACCTACAGCTGTATATCTTGTAAAGGACCAGAAGGCATTTTGTGGATATTTCCCCTGGTGATCTCACCCAGAGTCTGGTGATCTCTGTTTAGGGAGGAGAATGGATGCTGTATCTAATTCATGTTCGAGTCCTAAAGAGTTCTGATGTCACAAATACAGTATAATTATGATATGATGAACAGTGTCTTCCATCACATACTTTTTGTCATAATTGAAGAAGTGTTTTTACTACCACTGAGTGCTGCTTTTGCTCTTTGTCCTTGTGTGACTGACATCTCACCACATTTCTGTCCTGGATGATCCAGGTGTTTTCCCTAGCAGAACTGCTGTCCAAACTGCCACCACAGCTCGTCAGCACTTCTGGATTATGTTCAGAAAATCCTAATCCAACTTCACCACTCAATTCTATTCCTTGAGCTACTGCAAACACACTTTTTTCCCCCAGTCTACTGTTTCTGTTACAACAGTTGATTTTTCTTTGAGCTGCTCCAGTAAGCCCAGGGATTTCCTTCCCTTTAACACACTATACACATTGAGGCACTGAGAGAACATGGGAATTTTGCTCATAACCATGTAAAAATCAAGTGAAGAGAGAGGATGGGGATCACTGAGTTCAGAGGTCTACTGCAGCTGTATTTAAAACATACTTCAACTCCCTGGATAATGGAAAGAAACATACATGCACTTCAACCTGTGTGCAGCATCTGGGACACTGAAGGAAAAGTATTTAGTAGGAACTGTTGAAGAGAAGTGCATTTTTTAATCCTCCTTCTTTCTCAGATTTAGGTGTCTATAAAATATTTAGGTTTGAACAACTGAATTCCACTTTTGGATGCAGACAGCTGACTCATTTTCCATTTGATTATCCAAAAGAAAGCCTTTTATGTAAGAGCCATGGTGGCTCAACAAGACTCCTTTTTCCAGCAGCAGTGTCCAAACAAGCCAGCTGTTAACACCTTCATGTGCAGGAAGTGCATTCAGATCCACATACAGAAGCCTTCCTTCCTTGCCTTAAGAAGAACCGCAGTGGGAGAAAAATTATGAGCTGTGCAAGTCCTAGTCATACTCAAAGTCTTAATTGCCTTGTCCTTTCTCCTAATCAGATCCTGACTCGTACAGAGCCAAGAGCACAGATAGCTCAACATTTGTCTCTCTCTGTAATGCAAGTATTTGAATTTTAACCTCTTTCTTTTAATAACTTCTTATAAACAAGAGGACATCTTGATTAGCTCTGTTTGTTTCTAGCTGGCTATCAAATTCTCAAATATTCTCTACTATTCAGTGAGAAGGAATATTTTAAAGTGTCTACAAAATGACACTGTTGACTTTAGCAGATGTGCCTGTTTTGCAGTTGGTCCAGAAATGGCATTTCTCATGTTCAAGAGAAATCAGTTCATATAATGAATGAGTGATGCTTTATATTTCACATAATTGAATGTGACAATGCCATTTGATATGGACAATTAATCTAGTATTTATGAGCAAAGTACACTAAACTGTATAGACACTGCCATTTTGGAATTTGCTTGCAGTGAGTTGAATAACATTGCATAGCTAAAAATGCAATTGAAAATTTATCTTTAATTTAGTTCCAGCCTTTGAAATTAATCTTTTTTAAGACAAGCAGATTAAAAACAGGATATTCAAAACAGGATAATTTCAGCTGTGCCGCATATTCAAAACTTCCCAGATTTTAGACTATTTCAGTGACAGATATTATAAAGACATAATGCAGCTAACAAAAAATGGATCCTGTGACTTCATAGACAAACAGTTTTCTTTGGAAGATCCTGGGGAAATGAACTTCTTGTTATAGATTCTGTGCCACCTGTTTTCTGTGTATCAAACATGTCTCTGAAATTACTGAACGACGGGGCTCGAACTGTGCACTGAAACCTGACATTATTACAACAAAAATTAAAGTGATGCAGATCTTGTTAGATTCCCCTCCCCTCCCCTCCCCTCCCCTCCCCTCCCCTCCCCTCCCCTCCCCTCCCCTCCCCTCCCCTCCCCTCCCCTCCCCTCCCCTCCCCTCCCCTCCCCTCCCCTCCCCTCCCCTCCCCTCCCCTCCCCTCCCCTCCCCTCCCCTCCCCTCCCCTCCCCTCCCCTCCCCTCCCCTCCCCTCCCCTCCCCTCCCCTCCCCTCTCCTCCCCTCCCCTCCCCTCTCCTCCCCTCTCCTCCCCTCTCCTCCCCTCTCCTCTCCTCTCCTCTCCTCTCCTCTCCTCTCCTCTCCTCTCCTCTCCTCTCCTCTCCTCTCCTCTCCTCTCCTCTCCTCTCCTCTCCTCTCCTCTCCTCTCCTCTCCTCTCCTCTCCTCTCCTCTCCTCTCCTCTCCTCTCCTCTCCTCTCCTCTCCTCTCCTCTCCTCTCCTCTCCTCTCCTCTCCTCTCCTCTCCTCTCCTCTCCTCTCCTCTCCTCTCCTCTCCTCTCCTCTCCTCTCCTCTCCTCTCCTCTCCTCTCCTCTCCTCTCCTCTCCTCTCCTCTCCTCCTCCTCTTTTTTTCCCTTCCATCTGAGCTGATTAAACTTGTTTTATAACCAGTGTGGAAAAGTAATTTTTTAAGCTCCTTTTTCCTCACCTAGATGTCCAAAATAGATCAGAAGGATCATAGGCATTTAACTGCATACTTACGAGAAAACAAAAAAATTGGGTGTTGGAAATTAGTCTGGATCTGACTTCTCGCTGTCATCTAGACCAACCCTCTGATGGAAGTGAGAGTACTGCAGTGTTAGAATGGCTACAGTGTTACCCGGGTTGAAGCAATCCCAAGCACAGATACGGGTTAGACAGAGAATGGCTTGAGTGCATCTCCGAGGAGAAGGATTTGAGAGTGTTGGCTGATGAAAGATTCAACGTGAGCCAGCAATGTGTGCTTGGAGCCCAGAAGTGCAAACAACCGTACCCTGGGCTGCATCAAGAGAATTGTGACCAGCAGGGTGAGGGAGGTGATTCTGCCCCTCTACCCTGCTCCTGTGGGACCCTACCCGGTGTACTGCGTCCAGTTCTGGAGCCCCTAAAACAAGAAGGACATGGAGCTGTTGGAGCAGGTCCAGATGGCCATGAAGATGATCAGAAGGCTGGAGCACCTCCCCTGCAAGGACAGGGTGAGGGAGCTGGGGCTCATTGGCCTGGAGAAGAGAAGGCTCTGTGGTAACCTTCTAGCAGCCTTCCAGGACCTGAAGGGGACCTACAGAAATGATGAGAAGGAACTTTTTAGAAGAGCAGTTAGTGACAGGACAAGTGGAAATGGGTTTAAACGGGACAAGGGTAGATTTAGAGTAGGTATCAGGAAGAAATTCTTTATCGTGAGGGAAATGAACTGCCCTGTGAGGCTGTGCATGCCCCCTCCCTGGAAGCACTCAAGGCCCAGGAGGGCCCATTCAGGTTGGATGGGGCTGTGAGCAGCCTGGGCTACAGGGAGGTGTCCCTGCCCATAGCAGGGAGTTGGAACTAGGTGATCATAAAGGTCCCTTCCAACCCAAACCATTCCATGGTTCTATGATGAACAATTTGATCTTAGTGGGAAGTGTCCCTGCTGCTGGCAGGTTAACTAGGTGATCTTTAAAGTCAATTCCAACACAAACTATTCTATGATTTCATGATTTTATGTTGTCTGTGGACTTACTCTGTGGCCTAGAAAAGTAAATGATTTACTCAGACATGAATACTTATGTTTCATGTGCCCACAGAGAGGAAACAGAACCTTTCCCCCCCCAGTCTTTTTTTCCTGTGTTTGCTGAGTGCTCAGATCAGAACTTCTTTTGACAGCTGGTAGAAACATCTGGAACATTTTCAATATTTACAAGTAACTGAAAAACTATGGTATGTAATGAAGGGGAAACTTACATCAGACCATCAGAAAGGTGCACCGTGTTGAACTAATTGTAGATGTAGAAGGATGTAAAAGATCCAGGTGCCATTGCTGACTTTGCAACTGACGTGGTAATGTGTGTCCACTTCCTTTAGTGCTTTGTGTCTTTATTTGCCTGTAAATTAAACTGAGATGATACAATTTCTAAAAGCCTTGTGCTTCTTGAATGTCAGTGATATATAAGATCTGAGTTAAAACATTTAATCCTTAAAATAATGAAGAGACACCTTGATTTGAATTAGTGCTGGATCTCTTGAGCCTCTGAGAAATAAATATTGAGGAAGTGAAAGAAAATTATGCTATAAACATTTAAAAAAATAATAATTACAAAATCCTCAAATAAGAAAGAGAACAGAGGTTTTTATATTGGGCCAAATAAATTACTCATGCAGTCAGGTAAAGAAAAAAAAATAGCTCATGCTGCTTTTCTGATAGAGATATGGTGTCTAATTTCATTTACTGCAATCCTGATAGAAATTTACTGCAGAATTGGCATTCCAGTGCTAACAACTTGTGATAACAGTGATGTGTGTTCAGCACACAGCCTGCATTTTTGCACATTTGCGTCTACAGGGTCAGGTGTAAGTTTTTGCCCAGTAACCTCATAATGTGTAGATCATATTTGATCTTTCCATAACTGGTTATGAGTAATTCTTGAGCTCAGGTCACTAAGACAAGATGGGTTGGTATTAATTAAATGTAACTAAATGATGATCATGTATTTGAGATTCCACAGAATAAAATGTAATGAACAAAAGAGTCAAGACACCCTAGCAAAATATTTTAAATTCTTTTTAGCATTATGGTCTCTGGTAAACTCAAATATCCTAAAGATATATAAAAACTCAATTCTTTGTGAAACTCAGCAGTGAACATCCCTGCAGGCACTCAGGGCAAGGGTGGATGTGCTCTGGGCAGCCTGCTCTGGTGGTTGGGTACCCTGCCCATGGCAGGGGGTTGGAACCAGATGATCTTTGAGGTCCTTTTCAATTCAGGCCATTCTGTGATTCTGTGATCTTAGATGATGGAAGAAGACATACTCAGTTCTCACTGATGAGGTATTGGACCAGTTCTTTATGCCCAGAATGGATCTGTCCCTCTGTCTTCACTCCCATAATTTCATGTGCCAAAGAGAGTAGCAAAGAAAAGGTAAAGGAAGGCGGTCAAGGGACATGCAGATGTGCAGATGTTGTTTAGTGGTGATGTCAGGTTGATGGTTGGACTTCTTTAACGATCTTGAAGGTCTTTTCCAACTGGAAAGATTCTATGCTTCTGTGAATGTACGCTCTTCAGACAGAAACGCTTCACCTTTTCAACCTAAAGATGTAAAGCAATATCCAGGTTGATATTTAAGGTGCTGTGTGCATATGAGAACTTGGAGAGAGGTGTTGCTTATGAATTCATACATTTATGAGTGATGTCCAGAACTATTAGGGGAAGATAAGGAATTGTCGTTTTTAAATTAATATTCTTTTTGGCTTAACTAATATTTCATAATGCTAAATAATACCAGTAAAAGGTAGTTATAGTTTCTCATGTGGGATGGTAGTGGGTTTTTGTAATGTGATGATTTTATATTATTCATATATATTAATATTATAATTTGATGGTTAATAGCAAGGTGGAGATAAAAGGATGTATGAAGTGTAAACAGAGGTAAAATATGGTCCTGTACAAAATATGGAGTGCTAGTTGGCAGACAAAGGAATGGTACTGATGGACATTTTGTCCTATTTTCAGCAAAGCTTTTCAGCACACTCATAATCTTAAACATGTAAAGAATCCCACTGGAATCAGAGCATATTCCTCACTATATAATATCACGTGTTTAAATGTTCTGAAAGAGTATTTTCAGTTTATGGGCAGATAAAGCTGAACTGTGCAGTGGAAGTCACTTGGACAGGTTGAAAGTAAAATAACCAAAGAATTTATTATGGAATGGAGTATACTGTTATACCAGAATAAGGGAAGTGAATGCTGTGACTGTCATGGAATCTGAGGCTGCTGACGGCATTCTAAAGAAAATGTCACATTTGGAACACAGTCATCTTTTTCTTTAATTGCATACCAGGAAGTGAGGTTTACTGAAAGTGAGCCAGCTATTGACGCGCTCCTTCAGCAAGATGTGGCAGCTTTACTACTTTGTTTTCTTTTACAGCACAACACATAAAAACAGAACAGATACATTTATCCCTCTCCAGTGCTTGCCAGGAACTCTGAAAAGTAAATATGCACCTTTGAACAAGGGGCACAGCTGTAAGCATGTGGGATGATACAGATCACAGCTGGGCTATGGGACTTACACTAGAAAATACAAAGGCTTCAGGCACAATCTTGGGTAGTGGAGTGTGGTGGTTTGTACTGCTGAACTGTGCAAATGGAGATGACAGCCTGACCGCGGAATTCAGGTAATTTAGTAGTGCTGTGGTATAATATAGTACTGTTTAACGTTACATGGTGAGGATTTGTCCATTCTTGTCATGGTCTGAGTTAGGGACAAGCTCTGTGTGGTTCAAGAAGGAATACTGAGCAACAAAACTGATCTAAACCAAGAGAAACATCTGATCTGTTGCTAATCTCACTGTACTTTAGGAGAGAGATCCAACTCTCTGAAATTTAACCATGCGAGGACTAAACACCTAAGGGCGGGTTGTATTTGTTTCTTGGTATACTGGACACACACGACAAGGTTTTGGTAGCAGGGAAGTGAGGCCTGTGTGAGCAGAAAGATGCTCAAAGACATTTCCCACATCCAAATCTCCATGTCAGTGTATCCTTTCAAGAATTCAACAAGGGATCTTTCAAAAGTGGTGGTTGGCTTTAGAGCAGAATTTCAGGTGCTGCAACTGTGTAGAACTCTCAAACAACCTGGAGTTGTGTACTTTCCAGCTCTTCATCCCCTCTGGGGACTAGAAACTCTGAAGTAACAAGCCAGTGTTTCTGAAGAACTGTTCAGATTTCACTTCTTGGCTTCAGTTGCTTGTACAAGCCACCTGTCTCCTATTGTACTTCTCTGATCTTGCCTCTTATAACACTTATTTGCTCATTTAAAACTTCGTTAAATTTTCTGTGTCAATTCCTGCTTTAGAATTACAGCATTATATCCCATAAATGGAACTAGGTCATGGAGCTTGCTGATTTTTTAAGCTTATTAAGACACAAAGGCATTGAAGTATAAAATGAATGCCTTACAAACAAAACACACAGGAGTACAATAAATTACAATAAACGTAAGTAAAATATAATTTGCTTAAAAATGCTCATCTAAAGATTTAAAATACATGTAGCGTTGAAGAGGAAGAACATTTTCTTTCTTTTTTTTTTTTTTTCCCCTGATGTATCCCAGCTAATTGAGAAAGGAATGATACACTTGAAAGTCTTCACCAAACATGCTATAGATATGGGCATAAGTGAGACTGTCCCACTACTGAACCCAATTGCATTCCTACAGGAAATTTCTACAGAAGGTTGAAAGCCAAACTGTTGTATTAATTGACATTTACAGTTAGCTCATTTGCTTTTGTTCTTTCCTCAGTGTGCCTCTCCATGTGAAGGAGAAACAGAAAGGATTAGCAGAACGCAAGAGTGATGTGAAGAGCACAGGTGGATGTAAACCTGCTCCACTATTGCTTAGCCCTTAGCACTTCAGCACTGCAGAAAATGAACAATGTGGCCCAGAGTGGAAAGGTTATCTTCTAGCTGCTGCTTTACTGAGGACTTCTTTTTGTATGGACATTTGCTCACTATCACGGCAGTTAGGAGCACAGTATGACACAAGAATCACCAGTGGTGAGGTTGAAATAGTGTGTATTCTGTCCCATCCTATGCTGCTTCCTCCATCTGCATCATATGTATGGAATAAAGATTGCATTTGAATGTCTACTTTTATCTCTGTAACTTTCGCAGCTGGAAGCTGTATTTTTTTGCACGCACTGTGTAGATAAAGTCCGAGCAATTAACTTCCATTTTTTTCCTTGGTGTACTATGTAACCCACTCCTACCAATGTGTCCTGCGAGTTTTCCAGAGGGAATACTATCCCTGGGGAGAGTATGTCCCTTTCAGGGAGAAGTTTGATAAGTGTCTTCCTCATGTTCAGGAAATTCTAGCTCCATTTAAGTCGATTAAAAATTACATTTACTATCCCAGGGCCAGAACGTTACTTTTCACCATTAACAAAATGAAGACAGATCTCCCTCAGCATTTCTGCCTCTTCTTCCTGCTTATTTTCTTCATGTCAGGATAATGGGAACCAGCTTATATTCAAGCAGGCGACTTTGACTGGAATTAACATACAGGTCTTATTCCAAAAATGATTCCAAAAATCAGTGAGCCATAAATTTGTAAAACTTCAGCAAAGTTTTAAAATAAAGAGATGGCCATGGTAGTCGGTGCCCCAGGTCCTCATTTCAGTGTACATGCATGTGCGTGTGGAGGTGTTAGAGTCTGGCTTTGGGATCTGGTTTGTAGAAAAGCCCCATACTGCAGGAAAAAATTTGTGCTTGGTGCTTAACTGCATGTTTACTGTTCAGAGGAGCTTTTTGCTGCTCTCTGAGTGCACTGCTGAGATGTATTACTGATAAAAATTCTTTTTAACTCTCCTGTTGATGCATAATAGAAAGACACAACTTCCAAAGGATTCACTGTGCTGTGAAAATGGTGGCACTGTGAAAGGTAGGATGAGGTCTCCCTGGCTCTTGCTTTACTTCATTGGCTTTCTCCTGGCCTGGAACTCTTCCCACTAACCTTAGGCCTTTTAGAACATTTTGCTACTTCACATCTCTGGTATAAGCACTTTCTTTGTTTTCTAAAGGAATTACTTCGAACTCAAAAATATTTTTCAAGTCATCTTTGAGATATCTAATGATGAAGATGGGAATTTAAATTACCCAGATTGGTATTTGTTTCTGGTGGTTGAAATAATTAAAAAGCTCACAATGTTAAAAAAAATTAAAATTAATTATTATTAAAATTAAAAATTAAAAATTAAAATTAATCTAACCCAACTTCAACTATCTAAAAGCCAACTGGCCCCGTCTAGGTGATGGAGAGAGGAGTGCACAGGCTCAGGGGTTATTAATGTCACAGAAGGTAAAGATATGAGCTAAGTCTTGTTATCTTCTTCCCAAATGGAAGGTCATATGCTCAGACTGTTTAAGTATTTGTTAGGTATTTAAGTTTGAGTCCAGTGAAAGTAAATGGGAATCTCATGCAAAACAGCTATGTCCCTGTTCACTGCAGGGGAGTTGGACTATATGACCATTCAGGGCCCCTTCCAACTCAAAACTTTCTATGATTCTATTTCTTATCTGACCTCTGGTTACTTGCCAGGAGTATGCTGGGAAATGTCCAAAAAAATGGGAAATACGAGGCAGAGAGTTCAGAAGAAGCCAAAGAAACAGAAGGAAAGTGAACTGAGGTTATAAACAGGATAACCGAGTCTTTACGATCTGCATGCATATAGCTTGACTTTGCAGAAACAGGCTGTGAACATGAACTAATCCCATCTTTCTTCTGTGCTACACTGACATGTTAATAAATGGTCCTTTTTGGAGCTGCTATTTGCTTTGATGGAGGTTATCACTCTCTCAGTACAGAAGAAATGATTATACATCTCCTCTCATGTGTTATTATTGCATATTAATACAGATAACTACCTATCCACATGAACAAGGCTGAAGACTGTGAAAAGGACTCTGAGGGTAAAGCTAACACCTGAATTAGCAAACCTTTGATTCAGTGAGATGAGCATAGCTTTCTTTCTCCTCAGGTGATCTCTTGAAACTTGCTTGTCCCTTGCTAGCCCTTGCTCCTGTCTAAAATCTCCCTTGAGCAAAGACAAGCTGAAATATATCAGAATTAAAGGGAACAACCTTCTCTAAGCAGGAAAGACTGTGCTAAAGGCTCTTGCAGAGTCATCAGGAGAATCACAGAATGACTGAGGTTGAAAGTGACTTCCAGGTCCATCTGGTCCAACCCCATTACTCAATCAAGCACACCCAGAGCTGGTTGCTCAGGATCGTGTCCAGATAGATAGTGCTAGAAGATCTCAAACAAGGGAGGGTCCACAACCTCTCTGAAGAGAAGATGCTTTGAAAGCTGGGGCTGGTGATCTGTGACTCGCATTGCAGAAAAAATCAAACTTCCAGCATTGTACAAAGGACACTTCTCTAAACCAATAGGACACTTCTCAAACCAATAGAGAGGACAAACCTCTCTATTGGTTTGATCAGGAGAGAAAGAATATACTTTATCCTGCAGTGAAACATCTGTGATGCACCAAAGAAGCAGAACAAATAACTGCCTATCTTCTGTTGCCTATTCAGCAAAGGAAAAACATTCTGACTTCTACTAACAACGAACAGGCTGAAGCACAGAAACACTGCACTTCAGCATAGCCAGAATACAAATTGAAAGGTACAAATACTATTCAGATATCAGTGGTAAAACAAGACAGTTTTTATTCAGGACACAGCAATAAAATAGGTGACTAAAGACACGCATTTTCAGGAATGACCTCTGTCATTCAGCCTTCTCTCTGCCCCTATCCACCCAGAAGCATGTGTTTTTATCAGAAACTCATTTTATAACCTTTTTGGAAAGATTTATAGTTGATACTGGATTGGGCTTTTCCCAGCCAAACTCTACAATCTAAGTGAGGACTCTCAATTAGCAGTGTAGCTGCCTTTATTCAGTGTGCTTCATGATCTCAGATATGGGCTCTGTGTATGATTAGTGAGGAGGAAAAGCACTTCAGAGACTTCAAGTGTGATTTACTCTCTGAAAATATACCTGTGTCCTCACTGACAGGGTGCTGAAGAAAACTGCTTCCTTCCAAAGTTTCTCATTTCAATGTCTACAATGGGATAAGGCAAAGACTGGTAAAGGTGTGACCTCTTCTGGGAATATTATCCAATGTCTCGCTATCTGTGCTAAGAAATGGTGTCTGATTTCAAGGTAAAATTTGTCTAGCTTTCTTTTTCCCCAACAAAAACACGGAACATCCCCTTTACCAACTCTATTTTTCCAGGTGTACCTACATCAGGTGATCAAGTTAACTCCTAAACCCATCAATAAATAAAGTAATCTCAATAGTCCTGTGTGATTAGAGCCTGTATGGGGACTGCTGAGTCACAGCCTGAACCACTGATGGAGCACCTCAAGGAAAGACCTGGTCAGCCCTGGGAGCACAGGTGAAGGCAATTCACCTGTGTGACTGCAAGGGGTGGAGCCAGGCTGCACCCCTCTTAGACTTCATTTAAGAGCTGACTGCTTCTGAGGAAGGATCTTTTGCTGGAGCTTTTCATTCTGGAGTTTTTTCCCTAAGAGCCTAGATCTTCAGAGATTAGTGAGCATTATTTTGTAACATTGCCTTGTTTGCACTGGTCCCTTTGCCTTTACTGAGCCTTACATTCTCTGATACTCAGTAGCATTTATTTCAAAACCAGAAAAAAGATTTGGCTTAATTTTCAAAGTAATTTAGAGATCTGCCAAATAATGGTCCCCATCCTTCAACAACAGAGCGTGAGGCCTTTTTCTATAACTTCAAGTAGAACAAATCTAGACTGTGCTGCTTAAAGACTTAGAAGATGAAAAATGCTGCTGTGCAGCTCAGTATCTATTATTGTTTTGAAGCACGGACAAGCTGTGAACAATTCTTGTTGTCTAAAGCCAACATCCTGACTCAAACAATTGTTCAGAGTTAATTCTGAGGCAGTAAAGTTTGGCTATAATCACCTGTGCTTTGTATTCTTCTTAACTCCTTAGGTCTAGAGCTGAGGAACTGGAGGATTTTTCTGTTTTTTTTCTGTTTTTATTGTTTTTATTTTTCAGTTTTTTCTGTTCCAGATTTTTGCATTACAGTGGGTGAGTTCCAATTATTTCTAGCCTCGCTGACCTGACTAGTTGAGGAACTGATGGACTGATCTAAAGGCCTTGTTTTCTTCTCATTTACAACTTCCAGCAATGTTAATTACCTCACTGAAACTTTAAATACTGTCCTTGATGAAAACTGCTGAAACCAGGTGGTAAGATTATATCTTCCTCCTGTTCTGCACACTTGCCAGCTTTCATCACATCTAAAGTATTTTTTACAGGTCTGTTACTGAACACAGTTGAACACATGAGCAATCCCTCCTATTTCCTAGTCTATCCTACTGTAAGTTATTAGCTTTCATTATGGATGGGGATCTTCCCGGATAAATTTAGATGTCTAAAAACAGACCTCTAATGTAGGTAAGGCATATAAGCTTTTTAAAGACTGAGAGGGATGGGCATCTTTCAGAAGTGTAAGCCATGTCAAGCTAGTCAGCCAGAACTTCTCTTTGAATGCACCTCATAGTTTGCCCTTGTTACCTACCATGAATTTACCCTTTCCACTCTCCGGATGTTCAGTTCTGATCCATGTGTTGGTGTTTTTATTGTTCAAAGCCATATCTGACAATAATTCTCCTGACTGGAATCATGACTGATTAAAAAAAACAAACAAACAAAAAAAACCACCTCCTTTTGCATGGTGATGCTAAAAGGTGAGAGATTCATGGTGAACGGAGTCATTGCTTAGCACAGGACAGTTCAGAACACTCAGAAGTGATTTCTGTATACATGTGAGATAAACCCATTCTAAACACTGTATCTGTTATTTTCAGAAGCTGAACCAGGAGGAGGCTGCTTGTCTAGGTGGCATTGACTTTGAGGATTTCAAAGCAAACTCAAGAAGAGATGTTAAAAGTAAACGTGTGGCTCTCAGAGCAGATTTAAGATTGAGGCAGGAAGTTAAGGCCTTTTTAAAGGAAAGGATCATGAAGTCAGTTTTTATGAATAATGAGGCACCAAGCCAAGTGAGAGAAGAATGTCTCTGCATTTCTTCAAATGACTTTGCAGAATTGATAATCCAATAAATACATAGCTCAATTCACTGACCTCCCAAGTCCTTATCTGCTGGTCTAGGAAACCAAATATCTTCCCTTCTATTTCTGGAATAGAAGGAATGTGTTCTGCACTCAGGCCAGAAGTACAAAATCTGTGCTGCTGAGACTTACATTAAGGTATTAAGTCAGTAAGTAGTGACACTGCTGACCTAACAGATCCAGCGTGAAGTAATTGTTCTGATCTTATATCTATCAGTTGTATGACACTGCTGACCTAACAGATCCAGCGTGAAGTAATTGTTCTGATCTTATATCTATCAGTTGTATCTATCAGTTCAGTGGAATTTTGTGCCCATGGCAGGCTCCAACATTAGTTAGGGTAGTAACAGTTCTTATTTTCATATAAATTCAATTATCTTTGTGTTTGCTGATTCAGAAGTGAATTCAGTATTGCTCGCTAGAGCCAAACTAAAGACGTGAAGACAGCAATCTACTGTTTGAGTATGAGATCTGATGAACTAAAGGTTGTGATTCCAAGAGATTCCCTTGCTGTATCTTGCCTGTGACTCTTAAACACGTAATTGAAACATTTCTGTTGTAGAAGCTCCTCAGTTCTGACAAGCTAAAAAGGAGACAATTTTCTTCTAAACAAAGCAATCTTTTGTAATGCCATAGAAATGAGTTCTGTTGTCTGGCTGTTATTCCCAGTAGGACCTAGATCTAATTAATTTACATCTACTGTGGATTTGTTAAGGGCTTAGACAGCTGGGGAGGAGGAATATGCAGGATTTGCTAAGAAATAACTCATTCAAACACATGCATGTTCTTATGTTGTTAGAAACAGGAGATGACAACTTTGAAGCATGCAGAGGGGAATTTCATCTGCCTGGAGAAGGGGCTTTGACTTGGACAGGTTACCACTATGGAGATGCTGGACTCAGCCAAGGTTTATATCGTATTTGCTATGCCATTTCTTAATGCTCTTTGAAGTTCAGACAGTTTCATACTCTCTGTACCACCATGTGCACAGTCCACCTCTGCTCATGCCTTGAAGCACCTCTCTGCAGAGGGTAAGGACTAAATACACGCTTCTGGACAGAACTCACTGAGCCCAGATAACTTGGAACGTGTGTAATAGACTCAGGAAGTGAAAGTGAAAGAGCTCGTGTGCTTGTGCTCTAGTGCTATTTATCAAGCCAGCCTTCTGGAGGTTTTTCAGTTCAGCTGATGGTGATAATAACACTCAGATGCTGAATATCATTCCTATCATACCAAGTTTTCTTGGAACTCACACTTTGTGGAGGATACACTAACATTTGAAAGAATACACTTGATGTGCAAAGATGGAAGGCTGTCATTGCTCCTACAAGTGTTGTTTTTAATTTGTCTCTTGCCTTTCCTCAGAAATCTCACGTGCTTCTGCTGATACTGCCAGCAGTGCTGCCAGCAATGCCACTCAACAGGTAAATGGGAAGACTGTATGCTGTGAAGAAACATCTAACATGAAGTGAGTGGGAAGCGCCAACCCCAAGCACTGAAATGCTGGGGCTCCTGCTGCTCTCCACGGTGAATGGGCTCATTGCCCAGCTCCTAGCCTCTATTTTTGACTGCACACCACAAGGTGAATGGCCAGGAGGTACACTGAGCACCCTTAGGAGCAACACCACAGCTGTGTTCCTAAGCACTCAAGTTTATGAGTTAAATCATCCCTTTGAAATGAGGGAAAAAAAAGAAAAAATGCTGAATTGAAGTTTTTAAGACTTAAATTCATGTTCTGATTCATTATTACTTGCTGCAGTGAATTCCTTCTCTAGAGCTCTGCTCCTCCTGCAGAGGTTAAATCAGATCTGTAAATTGGAAGAGTACTATTTTGTTTGTGGATAACAAAACCACAAAAAAAAAAAAAGTAAGAAATGAATGGAAGTTTTAACGTGAAAAGTTTAATAAGCTGAAAAAAATAGGATGATTTATTAAAAATCGTTTGATTTGCAGCAAAATTTTAATTTGTTCTTTGTACAGTGTGGGCAATCAGGTGTGAACCTCTGCCTGGCAGAGGGACAGCATGGGGAGCTTCCTGTGAGCTGCAGCAGCCAACTTCTTTTCTTTCTAGGTCCAAATACTCTTCTTCCACACTGAAAGTGGTGCATTGGGATGCAACAGTTGCAGGGCTTAGAGCATTGGAGCTGCTCTTCTCCTGTGGCTGTTACAGCACTGGGCATCACCAACTGTGTTCTCAGTCACTTGCAGGGCCCCTGAGGACAGAACTTTGCTGGCCATAGAAATATATGCCTTGCTGGCCGTAGCAATCCAGACATATCCCTTCTTTCCAAGGCATTTATTTCATTTTGCTGAAGCCCCTCTTGGTGTTTTTGGTGAGATACTAAAGCAAAATGGAGACTGCCATGCTGGGACAGGTCACGCTTATACCTCGAGGTGTGACTGTAACATCTAATGGAGCTTTGCAGTGACAGGAGGCAGCTGTCCGTGCAGCCTTTCCACTTGAATGAATTCTTCTCCTGACCATTACTTACCAAATCACTTACCTGATTTATTACCTTCATCAGGGAAAACCGAAAGTGTCCCACAGGAAACCTTTCAGAACTCATAGTTTTTGTTACAGAAACATTTATGGCTCAATAACACAGTACTTTAAAAATTAACTACTGAAATAACCACACAGGCAGCAGTTCATATGTACTTAAAATGTCCTTCAGGAACCTGCTCACAGTAAACACAAACAGCAGGGTTTATTTTAGAAGTGTGGTTATATGCACGATATCTTGGTACTAACGCAAAACATGCAGACAGGTGGAACAATAAAAAGGTGTGCAATATATTTTATGTTAAACATCACTCCTTGCAGAATCCTATGTTAAAAGCATCTTATAATAACCTTTCAGCGAGTGGAAGAAATTCTTTGTCTATTTCAAAGTCCTATGGCAATTCTGAAGCTGGGTACTCTCTGCTAACATTAAATCTCTTTAATGGTTTGTAATGGGAGTCAGGGGGCCCTGTACACTAGTGTCATTTATATATAACAATTACATGTAGGTATATCTCTTATATTAAGTATCAGATGTGTCCCTGTTAGCCTAGAAGCATTCCCTGCTTCCAAAAGTAGCACTACAGAACTTAAAGGCAAGCACTGCATAAAACCTACCAGTTCCAACTGAGACAGACAATGGAGATCCAAAGTTCCTTTTGTTCAGACAAACTTTGAATTGCTGCTTCCCAGAGGAAAAGAGGCAGTACCATGTTTGTTTCAGGCTGAGCCCTTTGATCAGCCCTTCAAATTCATTTTAATGCATGCCATCATATGAAAACAGATAGCTTTACCCACTGAAACCAGCAGCCCAAGCTGGGAGCTCCAGGGCTCTTGAAGGTCCTACAAGTGTGAAGCAAGCATTGTTCCCCAGACAACATCTGCTCATGGGCAGTGAGAAGATCTTGTGCTGATTTTTTTTGCAAGCTAAATTGCTGCAGAGAGATTTTCTGGGAAGTGAGGTGGTTTATGTGCCCTTTGAAAGCTATCCACTGATTTGCTGTTGTTAATGCAGAATTACAAAGAGCAGAACCATTCCTGAGTTTCCTTGAGGCACTATACAAATGGACATAAATACAAATTATCTGCTAACGTTGCTGTTATTGCTGCCTGTCTTCAAAACTGGCCAAAACATCCCATTGAGGGCACCATGTTTTACGCCTTTGGACAATAGAAGTGGTGGCTAAGCATTTTGTCAGTCAGCTCATTCATTCATATCACTTGTGTGTGCCAATATTTCTGAAACATTTCACTGATTGCAGAACAATTACCTCTATGGAATTAGTATATTTCTATTTTTTCTTGGGAAAATAGTATTGTGACTCCAGGTTCAAAGTGAATTTGCAAAATTCAGGAGAGTCTCTTTACATTTATATCATTCTCAGTGACTGTTTGCTAATAGAGGATTTCTCCATCTTATTTTATTACAGTTGATTCACAATTTTCTCTTAAAAATCCATGGCCATAATAAACACACATTCTCTGTTTCCTGTTGCAGTCTGAGATGTAGAAAAGCACCTGCTTTGGGTACAGGTAAGATTGCATGATTTCCAGTTGCTAGTGCACAAAAATGGAGGAGAAAATAATTCTTAACAGATACGTCCTTTAGTTTTTTTTCCCCATTTATTCTATTTTTAAGTCCAGTCGAGAAACCCATGTACCTGTCATGGTTTTATGATTTTTTGTTGTATTGTTGATATTCCACATCATAACATCATGCGGTGTATTAGGAGTTAGAAAGTTAATGCTACATTTCTGTGGATCATCAGTAGTTATGGATATGCCCGTTTCAGAAGAGAGGGAGAACTACATTCCCCAGAGGACTTTGCGATGCTTTGTATTTTTACGTGTTTCCACTCTAAGGGAAAAAAGATAAAAACGGTCTGCGGTCACGGGACACTCTCTTTTTCCTCTGGGATTGACTCAGCAGTGGGTGCTCGCTGCCGTATCACCTTCAACGCTAGCGTAAGGCCTTCGGTTTATCGGACACTCTCTCTCTTGCCCATTTTGTTTGATTCATTGGGCTCAGTTCCAATTGTATTGTATTATATTGTGTTATTTTACTTCCTAATATCTTATTTAGTAAATTAGCTTTTCCTCCTCAGATCGTTGCCGCCGTTTTGTTTCTTTTTTTCGGGGCTCATCTCCCTTTTCCCTTTCCCCCTTCCCCTTGTCCGGGGTGTGGGCCTGTGGGCCTCCCTCCTTAGTTGTCGCGGAACCGGGCCGAACCAGCCCACAAACCTTCCACAGTACCATTGCAGCAATGTCCTGTATTTGTGCTGTACATCCAAACACTGATCTTATTTATCCCATCTGGTTCATTGGGACTTTTTTCTACTACTGGCATCTGAGAGATGCCTGCTGAGACCACGACCCATCATAGGTGGGATGTGGCTTCACTAGGTAGAAAGCATCAGCACTCATTGCCCACCTTTGTGATGAGGTCAGGTGCAGCTGTCACTGCTACAACCACACTGGCTTATTTTGTTACAAGAAAGGGCATTACTTGCTCCATTAGGCAGAACACAGAGGAGTAAAGTCCAGGATTGCAGAATGGTTGAGGATGGCAGGGAAGATCTGAGTCCATCTGGCCCAATCCCTGCTCCAGCAGTGATGTACACAGCAGGATGCCCAGGCCCATGTCCAGGCAGCATTGGAAAGCTATCTCCAAAGAGGAGACCACACAGCCTCATCCTTCGTCTGCCTGAGAAAGCTATCAACCCCCTGCAAGCAGAGTCAGCAGTTATTCCTTTACCTGCTGCACACGGGTCAGGCAGTTTATGTTCAGCTGCACTTGTAGCAGCACAGGGACAGCTGGGCATTTCTGCACAGAGTTTGCAGACTTGACAGTATGTGGGCATCCTGATTTTAATCCCTTTGGAAGCTTGAGCATCCAAATTTGCAGGAGGGAAAAGGAGATGACTGTTCACTTTGTGTATTCACTGCCTTTCCCTTTACTGTGAGAACTTATGTGGATCTCCTGAGAGCAAAAGGGAGAAGGAACCACGTGGCATTTCAGGAGGTGAATGGTTTTTATTCCCAACCTGTCAATTAGTGATGGTGCTTTGGTTTTCTTGAGGCCTTAATATTCTTATGATCCAAAAGAAGATGATAACCTGTTTGGTGGTGCTGGGATTTAACTTGAGGGCCAGGCAGTTCTGCTGATTGCATGGACAATACATTTGTAACAGTGGCTGCTGGAGCGTGCCCTCTGGAGCATCCAGGACCTAGAACAACTGCAATGCAAAAAGCTTTCCAGGCTTGCTCAACCAGGCAGCACTCAGTGGTCTGCAAGCTGGTTCTGAGATACACATTTACACTGAAAGGGGCGGAAAATGGAGGGGGCCTAAATACAGTACCTCTTTTGCCTGTTTTTGCTCTGGAAACCAGGCTTTGGGGTGGCAGAGAAACTTCTGCTGTTGCAGGGTGTAATTGTGCATCTACCAGGTAAGCTATGCAATCAAGTCCAATAACTATATCTAGAAGGGAGCATAAGTTCATACTTCCGGAAGTCCTTCACTTCCATTATATTAAGCATTAGACTTATTATCGTATTAATCCTATGTATAGTACTCTGCACTTTGTTACTAACCTTGCTGGGCTCTTACTGTTTCACCCAGGGATTCTAAGTCTCCTTCCCAGTTTGTTCTGAACCTCTGGTTGCTGTGAGACGCTTGTAGGGACTGATGCTCTTGAGATTGTTGCTCTAGGATTGCTTCCCTCTGCCATTTAGAATGAAATAGCAAAGCAGCTGACTCAGCTCTTAAAAATAGCCTAGGAGTTCACTTTCAAAACAGGTATTGCTGATCCAGTGATATTGTGGATGTATTGTTGACTTCCAGAGGAGCAGAGCAGAAGGTTACTCCATTAAATTAGGCATAAAAAAATGCATACAGATTTTTTTCGTGCCTGTTTCAGAGCAGCTAGTTGCATCTCTCTTTCTCAACAGGCTCTGGTGGGCTGGCGTTGTGGGCTAACCCAGCTCATCCCAAATGGGATGGGGCAGAGAATCAGAAAGGCAAGAAAAGTACAAGGACTTGTGGTGAAAAAAGACAGCTTTCTGACTAAAGTAAAGTCTTTGAACTCAGTCAAAGCAGAACAAGGAATTAATTCACTTCTTCCCATAGGCAGGCATTTGCTCAGCCACTCCCAGGAAAGCAGGACTCATCACACATAATGGTTCCTTTTGAAGACAAATGCCCTCTCTTCTAATGTCCTTCTCTTCCTCCATCCTTACTCTGTCTCCTGTTGCTGGATATAACGCCATACGGTGTGGGTCATCTCCTTGGTCGCCTGTCCTGGCTGCTCCTCTCCCAGCTCCTTGCTGGTGGCATAAGAAGCAGAAAAACACTGGGCTCTCTGCAAGCACCGCTCTCTAACAACTAAAATATTAGTGGGTTATCACTGCTATTTTAAACAGTAGAACACTACGTGGGCATCTACGGAGAAACTTAATTCTATCCCAGTCAAATCCATGACAACTAGGAAACCTAAACCACTCAGCCTCTGGAAAACATCTGTGCGGTGTTTCTTGTGCTCTCCTCTGCTTGTCTTCAGCAGTGTTGATGGAAGTGCATCAGACAAACACAATCAAGAGAGGTAACAAAAGCTCTCTGCAGCTTTTTCACCATTAGATGGGTGTGATCACAGACAGGTGGGATGTGGCAGCTCCAGGAGGGACACCTGAGGCCCTGATGCTCTCAGAGCTGCTTCCAGCTCAGCTGTGGGAAAGGCCTCTGGAGCCAGCTGCAGGGTCAGCCTGCCAGGCATGCCTTCCTCTCCCAGGGCTGGCCAGGGAACTATGTGCTGTACTGCCTGGACTTCTGAGAGATGGGCAGCATGGGGGGAACCAGAGGTGGGCAGAGGGGAGCCTTCAGGCATTAAGGATTGGACTTTAAAAGGCACCGTGGTACGTTTAGATGTCAGGAGGAAATCTTGAAAACCTGAGGATACTTTCTTCTGAAGTTCTGTGGGTGGGACTCTGCCACATGATTACAGATATCCGTCTGACCAAATGCTTAGACTCTGTTAATGATGACAGAATAGGTGCTCTTAGAGGAGGATTAATCTGCCTTCAGAGGAGATGAGGCAAAAAAAAAGGTCAGGAGAATCATTCAGTGATTTTGTCTGCTTCTCTTCAACAACTAGGAAGAAGTGTATGTGATCTATGGATAAGGAAGCAGTTCAGCTGATGCTGTTCTAGAATTAAAAATAGTCCATGTATTCTGTACTCTGCCCAACACAACAATGACTATAAACATCCCAAAATGTACCTTACAAAATGGTTAGATTTATGAGCGTATCACATTCCTTTTGGATTCAGTTCACACAGATATTCCAACAATAATTCACCCACAACATCCTCACCATCACTTTACCCTTCCAAACTTTATGAAACCTCATTGTGTTGGAACCACAAACAATTTCTTAGATATACAGTCCCGGAATAAATATTCTGGGCAGTACGTTTTTTAATAACTTGTTTTTATAAAAAAAGAAGAAAGGCATAAAGGCAGAATTTCAGAGTTTGTCTTTCTGGCTTGTATCCAAGCAGCATGTATCTTCTGAAGCGACAGAATATGCATCATTAATTTCAAAGGCATGGGATCTCAGCATATGGACGTGTATGGACGTTTGGGATGTGCAAAGGGTTCAGAAGAAGTTGATGAGAATCAAAAGTAAATCAGAAATGTAGTCAGTTATTGTGGCTCATCAATTCAAAGGGGGACATGCACAAATGAGGCGTGAGAAGATAATTTCAGAACAAAGCAATATTCCCTTGAAATGAGGGTCAGTGGGGCCAGGACGAGCACTTCACTGGAGACCAGCAGGCAGCCCTGGTGCCAGGAGCTGCTGGCTGTCACCTGTGAGGCTCTGCTCAGCACCAGCAGCAGGAGTGGGCCGCAGATCTCCCTTGCTCCTCTCACCTTCTCAGGTTTGATCTCTGGGTTGGCAGTGACACCATGACCCCTGGGAGCTGCTTGTCACCTCTTCTGCTCTCCCTCCCGTGGGGACACCGTTCTTCCCCTATATTACACCACACCACTACTAAATTATCAGGATTCCACGGTCAGGCTGTCATCTCCATCTGCACAGTTCAGCAGTACAAACCATCACACTCCACTACCCAAGATTGCCCTGAAGCCTTTATATTTTCTAGTGTAAGTCCCATAGCCAAACTGTGATCTGTATCATCCCACATATTTACAGCTGTGCCCCTTGTCCAAAGGTGCATATTTACTTTACAGAGGGCACCGACTCCTGCAGCTCTCTGCTACCAAAACTCATGTAAGTCCAACATTATGCAGTTGTATTAAAGTAACTGAGTTTGAATTTTCAAGGTTGCATGTTTCCCCATTAACGCTGCCCTCAGAACCAATTTTCCTGCTTGCAGACCTGCATTTTGCTAATGGTATCTTTGCAAGGAGTTTGAAAATACTCGGGCTGGCTCAGCTCATAGCATCGCAATTGAGGCTCTGCAATCTTTTGTTTGGATTTAAGCAAAGTATATCACTGTTTAGTGCAGTAAGACCAAGGGCTGGGCTTTACAGACCTGGAAGACACACTGAGGACACAGACAGTCTCATGAGGGGCCTGAGAGTTGGAGTATGCTTGCAAAATGTGTTGAGAAGGGGATGGATCAGCAGTTGGTTGTTCTTGTGCAGCCAGCTATTGCATTATCCCAGATACAAACCTTGCCCTTTCAGCTTCCTAAGCACAATGTGTGTGGCAAAGCTTGCTTCATTTTCTCACTTAATTACCTGTCACTACTTAGTAGGAAGTATGGCATTCCACAAGCTAAAGCAAACACGTGAAAAAATGAGTTAGCTGGAACTCTAAAGCAAGCAAACGAGGAAACAGACACCTCCCCAGACACTTAGGCTTGTGCCATATGCACAGAGCATCAAATATCCATTTCCATTTTTGTTATGATGATGATTTTGAATCAGCAGTAGATGCAGATTGGCAGACAAGAAAGAAAGGATGGCAAATACAGCTTTAATTGATGAAATAGTGAATCTGGAAATTAGGGTTCTGTCTCTCTGCAATTTGCAGTCACACATGTTAAATTTCCAGTTCTTGAAGTGTATTTTGCAGATTTTTCTGCTGTGCAGAATTCAGAATGGGTCCCCAAGCACCTGCCTCACTGCCTTGTCTTCTCCACGATGACTGACAAATTCTGAATCAAAGTGGGAAAGAAAAAAACCTCACTGCCTAAATTGGGCTGAATCACCGTCTGGATGAGGAAGGGCTGCTGCTCAGTACCCCCACAGGATGCGGGAGGGCTGGCTCACTCTCTGCTAATATGTTTTGTCATGCTGGTTTGCAATGATGAAGAAATTAAAAATGGGATATATTCTCAGCTGGTGTAAATCAGTATCATCTCAGTGAGTTGAGTGAAACCATGAAGATCTACACTAACTCTGCCTCAGGTAGTTCAAGGCTAGAAAAGCTTACAATGCTCATCTAGGCAGACAGCACAGGCTAGAGACTTTCACTCAAGAAATCCTGTGTTGAATCCAATAGGTTCTGGATGAAATAGATTAGGTCTTTTAGTAAGGTGTGGAAGACTGAGAGTTTAACCAGCCAAAATCACTACAAATCCAAGATTCCCTCTACTCTGCTCTTGTGTGACACCCCCTTGAGTACCCTAATGGCTGCTGCCTTTTCTATGAAGAAAGGCTGAAGCAGCTGGGGTTGCTCAACATTGAGGACATCTCTGGGGAGACCTTAATGAGGCCTTTTAATTTGTAAAGAAGACTCGTTAGAGACGGAGAGCCTTTTTACAAGGGCATATAGTGACAGAACAAGGGATAATGGTTTAAAACGGAAAGAGGTTTAGGTTAGACATTAGGAAGAAGTTCTTCACTATGAGGCTGGTGAGGCCCTGGCTCTGCTGCCCAGGGAGCTGTGGGTCCCCCATCCCTGGAGGTGCCCAAGGCCAGGCTGGATGGGTCCTGAGCAGTGCAACCCAGCAAGGGGCAACCAGCCCACGGCACAGGGAGGGACTGGTGGGGCTCATTGTTTCTGTAGGATGAGGTAACCTAAGGACTAAAATTGAGCAATGTGGTCACATCTCTGTTAACTGTATCTCATTGCCATGACTGTAAAAAATATGCATGAGTTTCCAGTTTGAAATTCCCAAAGATTGAGATCCAGCTGTTGGCTTTGACTGAACCTTCATCAGTATTATTTTAAAGCCCCCATATCAGCTATCGTGTTTTAGTTCCTGAGAAAGATATTCCCTTTCTTTTTCCATTTTCTATGCTATGGTGAGGCCACAGGGAACGACTGCCTGTTTTATCTATCAATAATTCACCGATTTCCCTAGTGGGGAAGGTGTGGTTTAGGGGTGAGTTGCCTGGGGGCAGCCTCACTTCCCAGTGTGAAACCCTTCTGGGGTAACCTCTGGTTGCTGAGCAGGAGGTGTTGAAGAAATTTCGTCCTCTTTTCCTCTGGTTTAGTAAAATTTGAAAGGATCCTGGCCCGACTGCTGATCAGTCTGAGTGCACAACATCCCAGGTGCCAGACTGCTGTCCTGGGACGTGGCTGGTAACTGCTGCCTGTTGCTGCATGCATGGACCTGCACTGCATCCCATCAGTGCCCATTGAGGCTTGAAGCCAGTAGATCTTCTACAGCAGCAGTGGGTTTTAAGGACCAAGCAGCTAACTGCTGGGAATTTACTGTCAGTGCAGATTTCTAGTAGTTTTTTAGCTATTGTTTT